>CM076578.1:1976679956-1977092326 GCA_034641835.2 Pinus albicaulis
TATTGAAAAAACATTTAAACATATAATTTTATATGTTTGAAAGAAAAATGAATAATGCTGAAGTTTTAATTTAAACTAAAAACTTCGAAAAACCCCCATGCCATCGTGGCGCATCCACTTGGCATTTTAAAAATCCCACCCGACACTTTAACCATAGTCGAAACCCGGTCGCAACCCCAATTTTCATATAACCATGGGATTAATTGATTAACTAGATTAATTAATAACCAACTTTTTTGCCTATCAAAGCACCCCCGGGATGATTAGTTAAACACTAATTACATCGGGCCCCCATGTTAATTTTCCCGTCACCTTCCCGTCTTGAGAACCGTCGGATCATCCGCCTGTAGATCAACGCTCCACAGCGATTCCACTAGTCGTCCCTCGACAGAACTTTAACGCGCGGGGGGCACGGTGGTTTTGAAACCGTCCTCCGACCACGTGTCACTTCCCCAATGGAATTGCTACCCTCGCGTTTAATACCACCATTGCCCATAAGCGGTGCGGGAATTACCGCTTACCGCCCGACCCCTGTCACATGTCATCCCGTACCATAATGACGTCATTCCTCGATAAAATAAAAATTCCCTTTTGACTTTGGAAATAAAACAAAATTAGTGTTTTTTCAGTCATTTTCATTGCTGAAAGCGACTGCGCCTCCCACTGTGAAATTCAAATTTCCACTGAAAATTACTGTTCTATCCAATTTCATTCAAGAATTCCACTGGACCAGTGTTCGAGCATCTTCTTGCCACCACTTGATACCTGTTAAATCCCAGTTTTCCTCCGAAAACAGGTATTTATTCTATTGCACTCCGAAATTCAAAAGAAACTCTGTGTTCCGTGTTTTTTCACTGGATTAGTGTTAAAATCTTATCGCTAAGATCATTCCCTGAGCTTTAAAACTGTGAAATTGTTCCCCCAAACCTGCTACGTTGCCAATTTCCCTCATTAAAACTGAAATCGCGCCCGGTCCGTGAAGAAAACCCAGAAACTGCCATTTTGAACACACAAGAACCAAAATGGAAGCCCCGACAGCCCTGAATGTAACAACATTGAATGCCCCCCACAGAGAATTAGAATATTTGCCCTTAGTGGATAAGGACTTCCAAATTAAAGACTTAGTGTTTGATGAAAGCCCCCTTCGAAGTTATTGTCGCTGCAGAGACGATTATTCGAAGGGATTGGATGTCATTGGGTTGTGGGAATCCAATTTCCCGAGATATCTCATCCCCTCAGTCATTACTTTCCCATAAATTATCCACTATTGCCATTCTAACTATGATCCGACTCAAAGAGCTGTAATATCCCCTGACCAGAGTGTTCTTTTCCCCATTACTCCCCAAGCTATCAATGCAATGCTACATTTTGAACCTGATCAAGAGCTAGCACCTTTGTCTATGGAAGAACTGATTGAAAAGTCTAATCAATTGACCCCAGAAAAATTGAAGTCCATTTGCCAGAATTTCATGTTGCCTGAACACCAACCTAAGGGCCCTCCTCCCTATGGTTTTTATTATTTCACTAAGTTGGGAAGGCTCATCCTGAACATGATATCTTTTGTCTTGGGTTTCAATACCAGTGAATATGTTGATGAAATAACCCTGGTTTTGCTGTCTATATTTACTCCTGGGCAGCCTCCTGCAGTAAAATATGATTTTGCATCCTTCATTTCCAATAAAATCCATGACCAGTTCATGAGGCTAGATGATGAGAAAGTATTCAAATATTCCTCAGTTATTTATCATCTCCTTATCTATTATCAATCTGAGAAGTTCCCCTTCCATGTTAAAAAGCTTGATGCCAAGGGAAATCCTAGATCAATTATTTTTTGGTCTGCCATAACTCATTCTTCCTATGAGTCTCCCTATTCCTATGCTGAGTTCATCGATCTTTTTGTATATCCTGCAACTACCTTGTTGACAGGAATTCCTCCTCCAAGGCTCAGTAATGAAATCAAGAATACTTTGCAGCTTTCAAGGACATATAAAGTTGGAGACTGGTATTTATATCAAAACCATTCAGTCATCAGAATCTATGGATGTGAATTGCATCCATTCAAGTTGCCAAAATACGTGCCCATGAGACTTTTTGCCTTGGAATATTTCAGGAAAATGAATAATTCTGATATGATTCATTTTTGTAGTGTGAAAAAGAAAGCCCAACTCAGGATCAAAAGTCAATTAGGACCCTTCATATGCAACTCTAGAGATGCTGAGCGAGAAGCAGAAGATATACTACAAAGCCATTGCAAGTTCCAAAGAAGTTTCCGTTGGGTCCCTTATGATCCATTTAGTTTTATCTGTGATAAAAGAATGAAGAACAAATCTTCCCCTTATATTCACCACAGGATTCTTGATATAGAACAATATGCTAACCAAGATGAATGGGTGGAAGAAACACTAGTTGAGGAAGAAAGCGAAGAAGACAAAATGAACAAAATTATGAAAGACCTTGAGAAAAACTTTGACTTAGAATCTTTTGCACAAGTGTAGGTACCTCACATTGGCACTTCTTCAGCAGGAAATCTACAACAGGGATTACAGGAAAGCAGTCCATCTATTGCAGTAGAGTCAAAAGGAAAAGGAAAGGAACCTAAAATACAGGTCATTGAAACTTTTGTCATGGCAGAGAAACC
Organism: Pinus albicaulis; assembly: GCA_034641835.2. Classification (NCBI taxonomy): domain Eukaryota; kingdom Viridiplantae; phylum Streptophyta; class Pinopsida; order Pinales; family Pinaceae; genus Pinus; species Pinus albicaulis. The sequence goes on from CM076578.1 coordinate 1,976,682,595, forward strand.
TCAAACCTCCAAAGCACCAGATCAGACACAGGTTTCTCCTACTCAAGTAAATCATCCTGAAGTTTCAGAGTTACAAACCCCATCTAAGATAAAAATAGATAAGAAAAGACAGGCTCCAGATCCTACTCCTCCCAAAGAGTCCTCAGAGCTACATCAAGCCAAAAAACAGAAACCAGATCCACTTCCAGATGTGGAAATCATTGATGAAATGTTTGATGATGGAAGAGAAGATAGTCAACTGACTGGCACAGCAATTGAAACACATACCGGCCACAAAGGAAAAGAATTTCAAAAACAGTTAAGTACTGAAGTATCTTCTTTTAAACCACCAAAAACAGATACAGGTGATATAAAAAGAACTTTCATTAATATAAAGGCAAAGAATGATCCATTGAGAATGAAGGTTTATGATCAATATATGAAAATGGCTCCACATAATCAGGAAAGGTTAATGTCAGCATTTGACATTTCACAAGGCAAAATGATGATGAGCCACTTCAAGTCCAAGGTGCCAAAACCCATGACAGCAGCTAATTATATTAGGACCAATTTTGAGGTCCTGGCTAAAGACATTCATCTCTTAGACAAGATAGAGCTGCATAAAAAAACTGGGGAAATGGTGTATTCCACTCTTACTGATAAGGCCATGGCAGCCCTAAGGCTGCAAGATTCTTTAAATAACACAAGCACCCAATTGCAAGTTGAAAAGGCCTCTTCTCAGGCCAAAGATAACAAAATAAAGTCTCTGGAAGACATAATTATTAGTTTGGGTCACAACCCCAAAGATATCAAAAGCATTTAGGCACTAATAAAAAAGAAAGATGATGATATTGCTGCACTAAGAAAGCAGCTGAAATTACCAGCCTCAAGACATCCCCAGACCCAAGAAGTTTTGAAGGAGAATTCGCAGGAAGAGATAATGGAGTTTCTCTTAAAAATGACTGAGCAACTGAGTAAAATAGAGAAAGAATTGGAACAAGCTTTACAAGAGAAGGAAGCTATCATGCAGGCATCAATCACAGAAGCTACTACAACTACAGGTACTACAACAACAGACCAACAAACAGAATCAGCACAGGTAGACACTTCAGGTTTAAGTTATGATGAATTGGTAAAACAAATGGAAAGTTTAAAACTCAGGGTCACAGAACTTAAAACCACAAAATTGCAGTTAGAAAACTTGGAGCAGAAATATGATATGTCCAAAAGAACTGTTGCAGATAATACCAGGGAAATTAAAAGATTGGAAAAATTGGTTAAGGCTTTAGAAAAATATCTTTCATTAGAAAATCCTTTGAGAGAAATAAATGAAATTCTTTGGACTAATATAATTGATTCAATAAAAAGTATTTGGACTTTTGTTCAAACAATCTTTGAACAAAATGACTTGATCAAAGTAGCTCAGGAAGAAATAGCCAAAACAAGAGATGAATTAAAGAACAGACCTGAGCAAGCTAGTCAACTTGTACAGTTTCTGAACACACAGACTAAGCAATAGCTTTCAAAGTTAGGAATTGATGACAGGACAGGCACTATCTTAGAAATAAAAAGAGTTTTTACCAAAAGAACTCTTATGCAGAATTTGGAAAGGAAGGGCTCAGACATGCAAGAAGAAATCAATGCTTTTAAAGGGAAGTTTCAAGTTTTATTAGACAATGGGTTACCCAGTCCTATGCTAGCAGGTGACAAGGTAATGGACCTGGAAACCTATGTTACTAAAATAGACATACATGCTCATAACACAACTGTTATTTCTATCAATGCATCACAAGCAACATTGCCAACAGGGAGGAATCTTTATGATAGATTGAAGAATTTGTTTCATCTGGAGCATGAAATAAAGTATTTGTTCCCTAGTCAGCCCACTTTTTACAGATACACAGAGGCCGATGAGACATTGAGAAAACTTAAAAGAACCGTAATAGCAGAAGATCAATGGTGGGAAGACTTATTGGAAATTTTGTAAAATTTATCTTCAGACAGATAATTTGATCTTTTTACCATCATGTAAAGAATAAATAAGGAGCACAGGTTAAAGAGTATCAGTTGAACATGTTAAAGAGTATCCGTAGAAACAAAGAGTATCAGACAAGCAAAGGAATTACTCAAAGGGACAGCATCAAGCCCTATTATAGCACCTGCCTCCAGCACATCCACAAAGGAAGGAAACAACACATCAGCAGTTACTGTTTATTCTGTCTACGAGACCATTTGTCTCCTTTTTATTGTAAATCACTCATTAGTCACCCTAGATTATTGGCTAGGTTAGTGTGAGATATTTTCAATCATTTTTTGTATAAATAAACCCTCAAAGAGAGTGTTGAGGGTGGATTCTACTACTTTGCTGTGACATTGATGTTTTTGGAATAAAAAGTGTTTTGGAGAAATTTATTTGTGGCTTACTGGATGACAATTTGAAGCTCAGGACTTTTTGCAGGATTCATGTGTCGGACTGCAGTTCAATAAGTCTTTCTATCCTATGTTTTAGGTTTTATATCCGTTTATAATATCATTATGTCCATTTCTGAATAATTTACATAAAGGATTGAATCGGAATTTACTTAATTGTACTCTGATTTCAGATGTGATTATTCTTAATGTTTTCCTCTAAATTGGTTATAAGCACGAATTCTTAAATGCTCTTGCTTTGCTAATTTAAACATTCTTGATTACTATAATAAATAATTCTTCATTTCTCTTTGTTTGTAGTCATCTCATTTCTTTCTTTTGAACATGGTGAAAGATTCTTAACTGCCTTTCATCCCTTCAAAATCATCCCATCCACTTTAAATTTTAAGGATTGTTCTCTGTCTGGCTATCTTGCCCTGCAAAGCCATCTTGTGTGTAGAATAGAAATCCAGTAAAGCCATCCTTTGACTCCATAGCCCAATGGACTAAAAATCTTCAACCTTGCCCCTAGTTTACGGATTCCACCATTTTCAAACAAATTCTTGGACTTATAACTAGCCTAAAACCTTCTAAGAACAAAGATAAATTATAAAGAGAGAGCCCTCTCTGGATGCAGATTGGCTAGATTCTGCATCTGAAGGTTGGTTTGTGGTTACCTCGGGTATACTTTCCTTTTCCACAACTTCAAGGAAAACCTGAGTGATAACATAGTGGCGACCATACTGGGGAGCCTGAATCATTTTATTGTTAATATTGTTCACTTATAAGCTATAGACAGAGTCTGAAGATCAGCCAGGTAGCCTTTGAAATTACTTTTGCTATGCAATTGCAAAAGTAAATAAATGTTGCTTCAGTCTATCTCTGATTTAGCCTATACTCTGAACCTTAGTTTCAAATGTTTAATCAGACTCTCTAGTTTAATAAATCTTTGAGAAAATTTTAATCATAAATCATATTTTCTTGAAGAATTTGTAGAAGTTGTATTTATTTTTCAAATAAAACCAAAAATCCAAAAACACATAGTCTAGGAAAACTGGCTTCAGAAAGGATTCTTCATACTAGGTCAAATCCTGACCCTAATCCACCACCAATATTTGAAAATCCGAATCTGATTCCTAGGATTCTTAGAAGACAAGGAAGTCAAGAAAGTTCTGAAAGAGGAAGTCAAGAGAGTTCTGGAAGTTCCAGACCTCTTTCTAGATCACATTCCTGTCCTGTGAAGATTATATATTTTGACGAAATTCCTTTTGATGAACGATTTGAAACATCCTTATTTGTGAATTTTTCTGAAACCGAATTATCAAGATTAGTTCCAGATCCATTGTTTTTTGAAGATTTTCAATTCAGATTTGTTTCATATCACCTTGAAAGACATTTACAAGACTCCATTTCATCTGCACAGACCTTTGAAGAAAGTTCAAACGTTTCTGTGATTACTGAAGCTTCCCTAAGTTCAGTTACTTTCCCTCAAGCTTTTCAAACACCAATCACCCCTTCTATTCCTCCACCCACACCACCACCTATTATTCCATCACCTCTTCCAATGGCCAATAGATATGCTCCTTTACAGTTGCCAGCCAACCCTGCAACTTTGCCTCAATATTATCAGAGTAAGATCACGCCTTTTGATGGCTCAGGTACTTACACAGCTCAACAACATACCAAAAGGATGACTGATTAATTTGAATTTTATGAAATTGATATTGATGATGTCTGAATGAGAATTTGTGTTCAGAGTCTTAATGGGGAAGTTAGGACATGGTTTAGGGCCCTTACTCCAAAAATTATTGCCGATTTAGCAGCTTTGTATAGGCCATTTTTGAATATATGGGAGAAGAAGAAAGACCCTCTTCAGATCCTATCAGAATTTGAAAAATTGAGGACAAGACCCAATGAAACCGTGCAAGATTACATCATAAGATTCAATGAAGCCTACAACGTTGTTCCTCAAAACCTTAGACCCCCTCCTGACTCAGTATTGGTCAAATTCCCAAATGGTTTTGACTCTGACATAGCCTATTCACTCAGGGAAAGAGCTCCCCAAACACTAGAAGAAATGCAGAGCATTGTAGTTAGTGTGGAAGAAAATCTTATAGAAAAACGAGCCAGAGCTAGGGCCGAAAGAAGAATGCCTCTGAATGAAGAACCTTCAGCTTTTGAAAGAAAACTGGATGCAATCATTAAAGGTATGGAAAGATTAGGAGACAGAGTGGAGACAATCGAAAGAAAATCTACTGGTGATAATATTGTGAGAAACCCAAACTTTAGAAGAAATCATAACCAAAATATTGGAAAGAATGTCCCTGACCAAAACATCAGGCCACCTTTCCAAGAAAATTTTGTTGAAGGCTCAACTTATGAAGAACCTACAGAAGATGTAGAAATAAACAATGTAACTGAAGACAAAAATGAACCAGAATTTTTCCTATCCTAGGATGATCAAGAGAATCACATCCTTGAAACATTCCAAACTCATTCAGGTGAAAATTTTGATTTTAAGGAAGGCTATGACACAGCAATTTATGAGGTTCATAAACAGTACAATTTGAGAAGCAGACGGATTGATGTGCCAGAGAATAGCAAACAGGAAACTGCAAAACAAAATGTCAAAGGTAAAGTTAACATCCCTCCTGTACAAATTCTTTCTAGGACAACTCCTAACCCTTCAGATCCAATAATTGAAGATGTGTCTGACAACCAACCAAATAATAAACAACAATCTAATACTTTTCCTCCGGTAGGAAATGTAGAAGAAACAGTAGAAATTAGTTCAGAAACACCTTCAAATCAAAATTTCACTTATGAAAAAGAGAAAAATGTTGAAGACCCAAAAAATAGAGAAAACCCAATTGTGCAAAACACTAAAGCTCAAACAGAAAAATCTTTCAATCTAGAGGCTGAAATAGGCAAACTAAAGATAGCTATTCCTTTATCATAATTGGCTAAACATGATGTCTATAGAAGTCAAATCAGCAAATCCCTAAACATTAACATTACTGGAATGGATGATTCAGTAAATATTCTTGATGATCAACCCAAACTCCTTTTTGGCCCCGAGGTAAATGGCAAACCAGAAAGTGGAGGGACTCCTCCATTTTATGTAAGCCTGAACGTCCATGACAAGATACTCCACAATGCTATGTTGGATTCTGGAGCATCCCACAATTTGATGCCAAAAGCTGTGATGGAAAGATTAAATTTAGATATTACCAGACCATATAAAGATTTATTTTCTTTTGATTCTAGTCAGGTAAGATGTTTAGGTTTGATTAAGGATTTGTCTGTTACTTTGGTGCAATACCCTGCGAAATCCGTTCTGATGGACATAGTAGTGGCTGATATTCCTCCTAAATATGGTATGTTGCTGTCCAGATCCTGGGGTGCTAAACTTGGAGGATCCATTCAACTAGACATGTCATATGCCACTATTTCAGTATTTGGTCAACCTAAAAGATTATATAGAGAAACCTTGATGAAGTACTTGGTTAGTAGTCATGAGAAGCCTTGAAACTTCCCTGTCTATTCAATACATTCTGATATGGATTCATTTATCCTTTATAATGCTAAAAAGGACCTTCCAACTGAACTAGAAGCACCTGAAAAGGAAGCTACAAACAAAACTACTGTTAAGATTGAAGAGATTTCTGAAAACCAAGAAACACCAGAAAACCAAGAAATACCAGAAAAAGTTAAACAACTAGCTCCTGTTAAGAAACATGTTAAAACAGTTGATGAATATTATGGACATGAAATTCTGTGGCATTTAGAATTTGATGGCTCAGTAAACAAGTTAGGAGCAGGGGCTGGAATTTGGTTACATAATGTTGAAAATGATCATACGGAAGGTCATTCTTATAGATTGAATTTTAAATGCACTAATAACATGGCTGAGTATGAAGCCCTTTTATTAGGGCTTAAACATGTCAAAAAGTTAGGAGCAATTAGGGTGTCAATCATAGGAGACTCTGAATTAATTATCCAACAGATTAATGGTGAATGTTCAACCAAAGATCCCAGATTGAAACAATATAGAGAAACAGTTGTGGAACTTCTTAACACCTTTCTACAAACTCAACTTGCCAAGATCCCAACGAAGAAAAATTTGCATGCTCACAGTCTTGCAATGTTCGCTAGCACATGTAAGTTGCCTTTTGGACCTAATCATCAGTTCACAGCTGAGATTAGACAAACCTGCTATACCAGACAATCTAATGAATTGGCAAGTATTTGTAAATAACAATTAGATCAATAGTTTTTTGACATTAGAAAATGAGTTTTCTAACAGTAATATAGATGAGGACATAACAATTAGTGAATCTGATCAAGAAAAAGAACAAAAAATAGATATTTCGAGAGAGACTGCAATTCATATGCTTCACCCAACCACATTCACAGAAAAAGATATGCAGGATGTGACACAAATGGAATTCGATGAGATCATAGAAGATAAAACTGAAATCATTAATCTGAAAGACAATCATTCGCCCAAAGGTTTAACTCCTTTGGAAGATCTTTTTTATTCAAATGACATTCCATTTAGACCTAAAATGGAACCTGCTAAGGCTGATATTGAAGAATGCAACTTAGGAACCCCAGAAAATCCCAAAATGGTTAAACTATCTAAATCTCTGCCAGAAGATCAAAAGGTTAAATATGTTGAACTTTTTAAAGAATTACAAGATGTTTTTGCCTGGAGTTATGAAGATCTTAAATCGTATGATACATCGATCATTCAGCATACAATACCTTTGAAACCAGATCAGAAACCTTTTAAACAAAAACTTAGAAGGATCAATCCTGTTTTACTACCTTCAATTGAAAAAGAAATTAAAAGGATGTTTGAAGCAGGGATTATAGCTCCTATTAGGTTCTCTGAATGGGTTTCTAATTTAGTACCAACAAGAAAGAAAACTGGAGAAATTAGACTCTGTGTCGATTTGAGAAATTTGAATAGATTTTCTTTAAAAGATAACTATCCCTTGCCTAAAATGGACCATATTCTACAGAGGGTAGTGGGATCTTCAAGAATATCTCTACTGGATGGATTTTCAGGGTATAACCAGATTCTGGTTCATCCTGATGATCAAGATAAAACAGCATTTACAACACCATGGGGTACTTTTAAATATGTCAAGATGCCATTTGGACTCAAAAATGCAGGAGCTACATTTCAAAGAGCAATGGACATTGCTTTTGCTAAAGAAATACATGATTTTCTGGTAATTTATCTAGATGATTTAACAGTTTGTTCCAAAACAGATCAGCAACATTTAGATCATCTAAGGCAAGTGTTTATAAAGTGCAGAAAATATGGCATTTCTTGAAATCTTAAAAATTCATTGTTTGGTTTGGAAGAAGGAAAGCTCCTAGGTCACATTATTTCTAAAGATGGCATTAGAATTAACCCTGAAAGAATACAAGCAATTTTGCAAATACCTCATCCTAGAAACATAAAAGAACTTCAAGCTTTCATAGGAAAGATTAATTTCATGAGAAGATTTATTTCCATCTTAGCTGAATTACTTAGATTGCTTACTAACATGCTTAAAAAAGATTCAAGCATTGACTGGACTGTAGAAGTGAAGCAATCATTTGAGGAAATTAAAATGGCTTTAACAAGAACACCAGTTCTTACCAGTCCAAAATTTGACAGAGATTTCATTATTTTTTCTTTTGCTTCTGAACATACAATTGCAGTTGTTTTACTACAAAAATATGATCAGGGATGTGAAAAACCAATTGCCTTTTTTAGTAAAGCACTTAGAGATGCATCTTTGAAATACAATATCATGGAGAAACAGGGATTCACATTGGTAAAAGCAATTAAAGATTTCATAGTTTACATATTATATTCTCATGTGATAGCTTATGTGCCTAATGCTGTAGTTAAAGACATCTTGACTCAAGATGGCATTGAAGGAAAAAGAGGTAAGTGGATAGCTACCATTTTGGAATATGATATTGAAATTAAACCAACTAAACTCATAAAAGGTCAAGGTTTGGCTCAACTCGTGACTGAAACTAATTGCCAAGCCTTAGACATTAACGAACTAAATGACGAACAGGAGATGGTGTCTCCACAGATCAGTCAAGCTTTCTTAGATTCACCCCGGTACACTGATATCATTCATGTTTTATTAAACCTGCAAGCTCTTACAGGGTTGTCCAGAACGAAAAGAAGATTTTTGAAAATGAAATCTTTAAAATATTGTATTTTAGATAACACTCTATTTTGGAAAAATCATGAAGGAATCTTATTAAATTGTCTATTGAAAGATGAAGTTGACAAAGTTCTTAATGAATTTCATGCAGGAGATTGTGGTGGACACCTCTACTGGAAGTCAACTGCAGATAAAATCTTAAGGGCTGGTTTTTACTGGCCAACCTTGTTTTCTGATGTTAAGAAATTTGTAACAACTTGTCATAAGTGTCAGATCTTTGAGGGTAAAATAAAGTTGTTACCTTTACCATTAAGACCAATTTCCACAGAAAGACCCTTTCAACAATGGGGATTAGATTTTATTGGAGAAATTCATCCCTCTTCTTCTGGACAACACAGATGGATTCTTACTGCAACAGATTACTTTACCAAATGGATTGAAGCTATCCCATGCAGACAGGCCAATGATTCTGTAATTATAGGGTTTTTAGAAACCAATATACTTTCAAGATTTGGCTGTCCAGAGAAAATTATAACAGATAATGCTGTTGCATTTAAATCAAAGAAAATGATTAGTTTCTGCAATAAATATCATATTACTTTAGGCCATTTAACAGCCTATTACCCTCAGGGTAATGGACTGGCAGAATCTTCCAATAAAATTCTTATTAATATCATTAAAAAATTATTGGAAGAAAACAAAAAGAATTGGCATAAGAAACTTATCAATGCATTATGGGCAGACAGACTTACAACTAAGAAATCAATTGGGACCAGTCCATATGAATTGGTTTATGGCATTGAGGCAAGATTCCCATCATCTTTAGGAATTCCTGTTATGAAATTACTTCAGGAGGCTCAAGTGGAACCAAATGATATTCAAAGGAGAATTAACCAAACAATTCACTTGTAGCAAACCAGAGAAGAAGTGTATCAACGATCCCAAGTCTTGCAAGAAAAGTTAAAGAAAATGTTTGACAAAAGAACTAAAGCAGAAGATTTTCAACTAGGTGATAAAGTCCTAAAATTGGATTCTAGAAGAGAAGAAAAAGAGAAACATGGGAAATTTGATTTCTTATGGAAAGGGCCTTATATCATTCATGCCTTACAGGGGAACAACACATACTTTTTGAAGGATTTGGACAATTCGGAGGTTGAGGAAGGGCCAGTCAATGGTCGAATGCTGAAGCATTATTTTGATCCTATTTACTAGGATATTATAATTTTTTCTAACTTGTACACAATATATCTTTTTCTAATGCATCAGTTTTGATTGGATGGTGACTTCTTGAAGTTGAAGCCCAAAGTGAAGGCCCTAAGCTTCAAAAATTTCACTATCATATATACAATAAAGCTACCAGAAGAAGGAGATTACATGGTTTAGTTTGAAGACATTTTGAGGCAACTGACCTGCTGTTCTTGACTTTTCACAAGAAAAAGCCATCCCTAAGTGGAGCCAGTGTCAGACTCCTATACCAATAGGTGTCATTTTTCATGATTGTATTGATTGAACTATGGAATATGTTCAAACCTTTTTCTTGAGCAAAGGTGTTCCATATTCTTGAAAAACCAAAAAATCAAATAATTTAAAAAATGTAAAGAGGTATACCCTAAAAGAAAAATCAAAGGGTAAAAAGAATAAAATGGTCAAAAAAGTGAAAGAAATGAACCCCAAGCAAAAAATAGACCAAGGAAAGTGTGCAAATCCAAATGCCACTACTATTTCAATTTTTGTAAATAAGTAATTGTGTGCAGCTTGTTAAACTTTGCCACAATTTATGAAGAGTCAAACTGTATAAACTTGATTCATTCATTTTTCAATTTCATGTTGTAGAATAGTGAATAAATATCTGACCAAACAGTTTAATCTTGGCAGATAAGTAGATAGGTATAGTTAATAAAAGGTGCTCAACAGTTTAATCTGAGCCCTTGGATGTAATAAGAGTAGTATTAGATAGATTTTCCATGTAAAAGGAAAATACTAATAAGGGTTTGCAAGTCCAAATGCACCCTAATAAAGAAGAGAAAATGGTAGTGTCAAGTAGATAGGGTAGGTAGATGGTGTTGCAAAGTTTCATGTGATGAATGATGCTGCTAAATGTGTTAATCCTTTACTTTCATCACAAGTACTGAAGTAGAAAATACATTGGAAAATTCACAGAAAGCAAAGTCAAAATCATTAACTCCCCACCTCACTTTCTCCCTAAGAGTTTTACTAATTTCCCCAAAATACTAAGGTATTTGAAGATTAAAGGGGCTCAAGGCATTTCCTTGACTTTTGGAGGGACCGGACCCTCGGCCTAATAATTGAAAAGACCTTAGTACTTGAGATTATTCATTACAATTATTCACTTTAAATCTTTTCCTAAGTAAAATCTCATTTTACTTAGGAAAATCATGCCATATTTCATAAAATCCCCTCAAAATTACTTACTATTCTAAATCTAAGTGTTGAAATTTAGATGATGTAATTTACTTCAGAAATCTTCACTTTCTTAGTTATAGTTAAGTGTTTTGAGTTTACCTTGTCCTTTGTCATATTAACTTTTGATGTATTCATTAAATCCCTAGTAAAAAGACCTTAGTACTTAACTCATTTTTACATGAATATCCCAAAAACCCCTCTTATTATAAGTTTTGGCCAAAGTTTATTAAATCCCCTTTGATTAATAAAAACCTCCAATAAAAACCCTTTGGCTAAAAATACCCATATAAAGTTATTTCCCTACCCCTATGGTTGATAAATAATATTTATTTATTACCATATAATAAGAAATATCGGAAAAGGTTTAAACATATAGTTTTATATGTTTGAAGGAAAAATAAATAAAACCGAAGTTTTAATTTAAACTAAAACTTTGAAAGTCCCCCGAAGCCTTCGTAACCCATCCACGTGGTATTTGATTCCCGCCCGACACTTTAACCATAGTTAAACCCTTAACCCTTCCGCAACCGTGACTAAACTATGGGATTAATTAATCATCAGGATTAATTAATAACCATTCAAACCACCAATCGAACGCCCCTCGAGATATTTAATTAAGTTAATCACGTTTTAAAAACCCCGTCGGGCCCGCACATTTAACCTCCGCCAACTCCACGTCCCCTCCACCGTCAGATCACCCTCCCGAAGATCAACAGTCCAGGATTATTCCGCTGGTCGTCTTGCGTCCGGAAGTTAACGCGCGAGGGCACGGTGGTTTTGGAATAGTCCTCCGACCACGTGTCATTTGATCAATGGAATCGCTGCCCTCGCGCTAAAAACCACCATCTCCCAAAGAGCGGTGCGGAAATTACCGCTTACCGCCCGGTCCCGGTGATACATCCTTCCGTACTAGATGACGTCATCCTCGAAAAAATCAAAATCCCCGTCGACTTGTAAATAAAACAAAAATCGTGTTTTTCTGTCATTTTCACTGCTGAAAACGACTGTGTCCTCCTCTGAAAAATTTGAAAATTCCGCTGTTTGAGACGCCGCCTACCAAATTGTTGAACGCTCTTGCTACGCCAGTGCCCAAGTGTCCATCCGCCATCAACCAGTGTCTGTAAAATTCGAATTTCTCCATTAAACAGGTATTTATTCAGATTTCTGCTGAAACTCTTTGAAAATCCACTTTCATGTGTTAAAATCCATACCAGAGTCTGAAAAAGGGTTAATGTCAGTTCGTTCGAGTTCCTACAAGTAAAATCAAAGCCCCTAGAATCAAAATTGTGCCTGGTCTGTGAAGAAAACCCAGAAACTTCTATTTTGAATACACAAGAACCAAAATGGAAGCTCCGGTAGCCCTGAATGTAACCCCATTGAATGCCCCTCACAGAGAGTTAGAATACTTGCCCTTAGTTGATAAAGACTTTCAAATTAAAGACTTGGTTTTCGATGAAAGTCCCCTTCGAAATTATTGTCTCTGCAGAGACGATTATTTGAAGGCTCTGGATGTCGTTGGGTTGTGGGAATCCAATTTCCCAATATATCTTATCCCCTCAGTCTATATTTTCCCAGAAATCATCCACTACTGTCATTCCAACTATGATTCGACTCAAAGGGTAGTGTTGTCTCCTGATCAGAGTATCCTTTTCCCCATCACTCCTCAGGCCATCAATGCAATGCTCCATTTTGAACCTGATCAAGATCTTTCTTCTTTGTCCATGGAAGAACTCCTTGAAAACTCTGTCCAACTGTCCCCAGAAAAACTAAAATGTATTTGCCAGACTTTTATGTTGCCTGAACATCAACCTAAGGGGTCCCCTCCATATGGTTTTGCTTATTTTAATAAGTTGGGCAGACTCATACTCAATATGATATCCTTTATTATGAGTTTCAATACAAGTGAATATGTTGATGAAATAACCTTGGTATTGTTGTCTATCTTTACTCTTGGGCAACCTCCTGCAGTAAAATATGATTTTGCATCCTTCATTTCCAATAAAATCCATGACCAGTTCATGAGGCTAGATAATGAGAAAGTGTTCAAATATTCCTCAGTTATTTACCATCTCCTCATCTATTATCAATCAGAGAAGTTCCCTTTTCCTGTTAAAAAGCTTGATGCCAAGGGAAACCCTAGATGAGTTATTTTTTGGTCTGCCATAACTCATTCTTCCTATGATTCTCCCTATTCTTATGCTGAGTTCATCGATCTTTTTGTATATCCTGCAACTACCTTGTTGACAGGAATTCCCCCTCCAAGGCTCAGTAATGAGATTAAGAAGACTTTGCAGCTTTCAAGGACATATAAAGTTGGGGACTGTTATTTATATCAAAATCATTCAGTCATCAGAATATATGGATGTGAATTATATCCATTCAGGTTGCCAAAATATGTGCCTATGAGGCTTTTTGCCTTAGAATATTTCAGGCAAATGAATAATTCTGATATGATTCATTTTTGTAGTGTAAAAAAGAAAGCCCAACTCAGGATCAAAATTCAATTAGGTCCCTTCATATGCAACTCTAGGGATGCTGAGCGAGAAGCAGAAGATATACTACAAAACCGTTGCAAGTTCCAAAGGAGTTTCCATTGGGTTCCTTATGATCCATTTGGTTTTATCTGTGATAAAAGAATGAAGAACAAATGATCCCCATATATTTACCACAGGATTCCTGAAATAGAACAATATGCTAACCAAGATGAATGGGTGGAAGGAACACTAGTTGAGCAAGATAATGAAGAAGACAATAGAAACAAAATTATGAAAGATCTTGAGAAAGAGTTTGACCAATAATATTTTGGTCAAGTGCAGGTACCTCACATTGGCACCTCTTCAGCAAGAAATCTCCAACAGGGGTTACAGGAAGAGATTCTATCAATTGCAGTAGAGTCTAAAGGTAAAGGGAAAGAACCTGAAATACAGGTCATTGAAAGTTTCGTCATGGCAGAGAAACCTTAAACCTCTAGGGCACCAGATCAGACACAGGTTTCTCCTACTGAAGTAAGTCATCCTGAAGTTTCAGAATTGCAAACTCCATCTAATATGGAAATAGGCAAGAAAAGACAGGCTCCAGATCCTACTCATCCTAAAGAATCCTCAGAGCTACATCAAGCTAAAAAGCAGAAACCCGATCCACTTCCAGATGTGGAAATCATTGATGATATGTTTGATGATGAAAGAGAAGATATTCAACTAACTGGCACAGTTAATGAAACACATATAGGCCACAAAGGAAAAGAATTGCAAAAATAGTTGAGTACTGAAGTATCTTCTTTTAAGCCACCAAAAACAGATGCAGGTGATATCAAGAGAACTTTCATTAATATAAAAGCAAATAATGATCTATTTAGAATGAAGGTATATGATCAGTATCTAAAAATGGCTCCACACAATCAAGAAAGATTGATGTCAGAATTTTACATTCAACAAGGCAAAATGATCATTAGCCATTTCAAATCCAAAGTACCAAAGCCCATGACAGCATCTGATTATATTCGGACCAATTTTTAGGTCCTGGCAAAAGACATTCATCCCCTGGACCAGATAGAGTTACATAGACAAACTGGGGAAATGATATACTCCACCCTTACTGATAAGGCCATGGCAGCCCTTAGGCTGCGAGATTCTTTAAATAATACAAACACCCAATTGAAAATTGAGAAGGCTTCTTCTCAGGAAAAATATAACAGAATAAAGTCTCTGGAAGATATAATCATCATTTTGGGTCACAATCCCAAAGATATCAAAAGCATTGAGGCATTAATTAAAAAGAAAGATGATGATATAGTTGCACTGAGAAAGCAGCTTAAATTGCCAGCCTCAAGGCGTCCCCAGACCCAAGAAGTTTTGAAGGAAAATTCACAAGAAGAGATGATCGAGTTGCTCTTAAAAATGACTGAGCAACTGAGTGAAACAGAGAAAGAATTGGAACGTGCATTAAAAGAAAAGCAAGATATCATGCAAACATCTACAACAGAGATCACTACAGGTACCACAACAACAGATCAACAAACAGAGTCAGCACAGGGAAACACTGCTGGTTTAAGTTCTGATGAATTGGTTAAACAAATGGAAAGTTTAAAACTCAGAGTCACAGAACATAAAACCACAAAATTATAGTTAGAAAATTTGGAGCAGAAATATGACATGTCTAAAAGGAATGTTGCTGATAATACCAGGGAAATTAAAAGATTGGAAAAATTGGTTAAGGCTTTAGAAAAAGATCTTTCGTTAGAAAAGCCTTTGAGAGAAATAAATGAAATTCTTTGGGATAATATAATTGAGTCAATAAAAAGTATTTGGTCCTTTTTTCAAACAATATTTGAACAAAATGACTTGATCAAAGTAGCTCAGGAAGAAATAGCCAAAACAAGAGATGAATTAAAGGGCAGACCTGAGCAAGCCAATCAACTTATACAGTTTCTGAACACCCGGACTAAGCAACAGCTTTCAGAATTAGGAATTGATGACAGGACATGCACTATTTTAGAAATAAAAAGAGTTTTTACCAAAAGAACTCTTATGCAGAATTTGGAAAGGAAGTGCTCGGATATTCTAGAAGAAATCAATGCTTTTAAAGGGAAATTTCAGGTTTTATTAGACAATGGGTTACCCAGTCCTATGCTCGCGGAGGACAAGATAATGGATCTGGAAACCTATGTTACTAAAATAGATATACATGCTCATAACACAACTGTTCTTTCTATCAGTTCATCACAAGCAACATTGCCAACAGGGAGGAATCTCTACGACAGGTTGAAGAATTTGTTTCATCTGGAGCATGAAATAAAGTATTTGTTCCCTAGTCAGCCCACTTTTTACAGATACACAGAGGCCGATGAGACATTGAGAAAACTTAAAAGAACCATAATAGCAGAAGATAAATGGTGGGAAGACTTATTGGAAATTTTATGAAATTTACCTTCAGGTTGAGAATTTTATCTTTTTTTTTTTTTGATAGGAACGGGTATTATGATATATTAACTCATGGCAAACGCCTCATTTTGAATTACAGAGAGAATACAACGCACGGTTTTCTCCATTGCCGGGAGCCAATAAAACTCCCTTCTACTGCACCTGCGGATACAGCGAGCCGAGAAGTGGACTACCTTGTCAATCTTCCCTAAATTGTTGATACAAACATACTGATTTAATAAGAGTCTGTAAAACATTGCAAATAGGTTATGGGATGGGATCCCAGGCTTCGACTCTGTCTTTTAGAAGGAATCCAGGGGGAAGGAGGACCGACGTGTTGGCTTCGGCATCAGCTGCCTTGTTATTATCTCTCATTACGTGGAAGAATTCAATACTCTTAAAGGAATGGAGCAGAATTCTGATTCTGATCATCAACCTAGACAGCCTTAGATCAGCAGGAGATGAACTGTCCACAATGGTCTTAATGATGGACTGCGAATCACCAAAAACCAAAACATCCTTTAAGCCCAGAGAGATAAGCAGTTTGAGCCCCTGGAATAGGGCCAGGGCTTCGGCTTGGATACTTGTATTGTAGCCCACACCCCAGGCGAATCTGGAAACTATTCTGCCCTCCACACATTTGACAACACCCCCTGCCCCGGCATAGCCAGGATTTCCTTTGGCAGCCCCGTCGAAATAGAGGGCGAATTTGGACTTTTTTGTGCACAGCTCGTGGAAGTATGAATCCTTAAGCCGAATTTGCCAGGGAAAAAGAGGAGCGGGAGGCTTGACGATATCCATGAAATGCATACCAATAAGGGCGCCCCAATCAGCATCTTGTGGACTCAGATCTGCACCATCGAGTTGATCACCCAAACAGTCATTAAGCTGAGTTTTAATTTTTATCCAGACAACCTTTGGATCATTCTTCTTGTCTCTGAAGATCCTAAGGTTTCTTTCCAACCATAATTGCCAGCAGATGATTTTGGGAAGAACGAGCCAGGCTTTTTTGATATGAACATTTCTGATAATGCCTCCAGGGTACTTCGATTTCCAATTAGAGAACAGATCAGAGCATCTGACAGGGAGGGCGAAAGCTGTGTTCCAGTGGCCTAAGGCTTCCTTCCATATTTCAGTAGCATATTTACAGAAGAGCATTAGATGGGGGGAATTTTCTTCCTCAACCCCACAGAGCGGACAGCGGGAAGGCCCCATAAAGCCTCTCTTCCGGAGTCTATCTTCAGTTAGAATTCTTTGATGGCAAAGGAGCCAACTGAAATAATCAATTTTTGGGATTGAAGCCTGAGACCAGATCCCCTGCCAAGGCTTCGGATCGGGGGGAACATGAGGGTGCACAGAGATCTGCCAGTATCCCCGTGCAACAGAGTAATATCCAGGGTTCGGACCCCAACCACGAGAGTCTTTTTTCCTACTGTTCATCGGGGCTTTGCCTCTTAAGAGGACAAGAAAGTCTGCATAATCTTTGGAGAGATTCTGAGGGACCTCAAGCTTCTCCCAATTCTGCCAGATACCGTTCTCCCATTTAGAAATATCCCACAGAGTTTTGAGGCCAGCTCTGTCCATCCAGTCTTTAAGCAAGGACAGGGAGCTAACATCAGCAAGGGGCTCACAACCCATGATGCGATCTTCCCAGATTTTTATGCGCTTGCCATTTCCGGGAATCCAATGCACATGAGGATTGAAAAGAGTGGAGACTTTAGTGCACAGTTTATGAATCATCGTTCCGGGGGTCAGAATGGGATTGTCCAGACATCTAGATCTCTGACCCCGAAAGTATTTTTTCCACAATGCCATCTGAGCCCAACCCGGATTTGGGCCTATTATTCTCCATAGCAGTTTTTCTCCCAAAGCAATGTTTTGCTTACAGATGTTCTTGAAGCTCAGACCACCCTCCATTCTGGGTAAGGAGATTATATCCCAGCTTAGAAGAGGGATTTTCTTCTCATTATCTTTGCCACCTTTCCAAAAGAAGTTTCTGATGTAGTCCTCCATTTTCCTCATGATACCAATGGGAGCCATCATAACAGCAGATTGATAGATGGCAAGACTGTGTAAGACAGCCTTAATGAGCACTGTCTTACCAGCTAGATTGAGCCAATTGAAACCCCAGGAGAGAATTTTAGCCTTAAATTTGTCCAGAAGGGGCAGCCAGTCTTTGTTGAGGGCGCATTTTTGGAAAATAGGAAGCCCCAAGTACTTGAAGGAGGACCAAGAAGAGGACGCTGCAAAGCCAAAACAGTTGGAGATATCCTGTAGTGTTCTGGAAGGAGTATTCCAGCAAAAGATATGGCATTTGCCTTTGTTCAGACTGCTGCCTGAGTCTTCGCAATAGACATCTAACACATCTTTAATTCTTTTAGCAAAGATCAAGGAGGCAGCGCCCATCAACAGAGAGTCATCAGCAAAGAGCGCATGATTTATGTTTTTAACTCCTCTTGCGATATTCAGACCCATGATTTCTTGGGTAGATTGTTTTTTATTCATGAGGAAGCTGAAAACAGAGGCTTGGAGGACGAAAAGCAAGGGGGAAAGGGGGCACCCTTGTCTCAGTCCTCTAGAGGCTTTGAAGAAATAAGTGGCCCTACCATTCACCAAAGGGGCAATCCAGGGCTCACTGATGCAGGCCTTGATCCATTGAACAAATTTGGGGCCAAAGCCAAATTTGTGCAGGACAGCCAATAAAAATCTATGCCTCACCCTATCAAAAGCACTTTCAAGGTCTAATTTAATGACCATACCTTTCTCTTTCCGGGTAATACTTGAATGGATCGCTTCCTGGACCAGAATGTAGTTGTCCACGATCTGTCTGCCTTGTATAAATCCTCCCTCATTCTCGGGAATGATAGCTGGAAGAATGTTTTTCAATCTATTGGCAATGACTTTTGTTATCAGCTTATAACCTATGTTGCAGAGAGAGATGGGGTGAAATCTGGAAAAGGAATTGGCACCTTTTTCCTTGGGGATGAGAGCTAGGAAGGCCGAATTGGTACTTCCCCCGATTTTCTGACAAGATTGAGATTTCCGGATCATTCTGCAAAGGTCTTTTTCCACAATCTGCCAACAAGTCTGCAAAAATCTGGCGGTGAAGCCATCCGGGCCTGTGGCTTTATCTGGCTCCATGGCAAAGAGAGCTGCTTTTATTTCTTTATTGGAGACCTCAGTTTCCAAATGCTGATTCTTTCTGGCTGAAATCAGAGATGGAACCTCGTTCAGGGAGTTAGGTATAAACTCCAACCCCTCTTCTTCACTATACAACTTTTTGAAATGGAGAAAGGCAGCATTTTTTATGCTTTGGATATCTCTGTGCTTCACATTCTCTTCTTTGATTTCCGAAATGGAGTTGAAACTTTTCCGGGCTTGGGCTTGTTTATGGAAAAAGGAAGAATTCCTATCGCCTGCCTTAAGCCAAAGCCTACGGGATTTAATCCTCCAATATTCTTCCTCGGCCAGACTAGCCTTGTGAAGCTTTTGCTGAAGATCAGCCTCTTTGTCCATAATATCCTTTGTGATCTCTGCATTTTCAGAATTGAGATGATGCATCTCAAGACACTCTTGAATCTTTTTCCTTTCCACTGCAGGATTAGGAAGGGTTTTTGCCCAGATTTTCAAAGCAGCTTTTACTCTCCTTGGTTTTTCCTCCCAGACAAAGAAAGCAGAGCCGTTGACAGGGAGCTTCCAGCTATCTTTTACAATTTGCATAAAGGAAAGTTCCTTGGCCCAAAGGGGGCTAAATTTAAAAGGAATGGGACCTTGGTCCGAATGAGCCAGAAGATCGAGCTTGATAGGTCTGTGGTCAGAAACAGAGCAAGGAAGGATATGCATTCTAGATTCTAATCCAAGAAGAAGAAAAGAGCTTTGGACGAAAAACCTGTCTAACCTTGTAGCGATGTGGCCCGGACCCAGTCTTTTATTGGTCCAAGTGTATTTTCCCGACGATGGTTTAATGTCAATCATGTCCCACTCCTGGAGCAAATCCTCAACCTGTTCTCTCGCCGGATCCCTGACAATGCTTCCTCCCCGTTTTTCAGCAGAAGATAAAGTGAGATTTAAATCTCCTGCAATGATAATGTTTACTAACTCTTCCGTTTCTGTCATACTTCTGATGGTGTCCCAACAGTTCTTCTTCTCGCCTGCGCTGACTGGGGCATACACGTTGAAGAGACAGATGGTATCATCAGAGTCAACGTGTTGTAGTTTAGTAAACAGCCAATGGGTGTTCACGATTTCTTTGATCCTTGTATATCTGTTTGGATTCCAGAGAGTGCCCAGGCCTCCTGAGGCACCACGAGCTGAAACAGATGCTCCTTCACTTTTCTTCCACAGTTTTTTAGCAACTTGGAGGAAGGCCTTGCCCTCCAGTTTAGTCTCCTGGATGAGGAGTATGTTCGGAGATTCAGATCTCATTAGGCTTTTAATAGCTTCTTCTTTTATTTTGCTCCCCATACCCCTACCATTCCAAGAGACAATCTTCATCATTTGCTTTTGGAGGAAGGAGCTCCTTTAGAGCTCAGAGTTTGGTTTCTGGTTACCTTCGGAGTTTTAACCAAGAGCTTCTCGAGGGTTGGTTGACTTCCTTGCACTTTGTCTTTGTAAGTTTCCTGTTCTTTTTTTTCACGAGCAGATTTTCGGCCTCTCGCTGACTTTCTAGCCGAAGTTTGCGAGTCGCCTATTTCACCTTCTTCTTCTGAGTCCTCCGACCCCTGGACTTCCTCAGCCTCCTCTGAGGGTGTCTCTTTTGTCTTCTCTGCATTGCTTTCAGCTTTCTTTGGTCCCAGAGGGGACTCTTTTTGGGGCAAACCCTCTTTCTGAGTCCCTATATCTTGCGTATCTTCTATTGCTGAGCTTAACTGGATAAATTTGTTTCCTTGTTCTTCCAAGAGGGGTGTTTGGATTCCAGAGCCTGCTTGATTCCCTTTGCCATTATTGTGACCAGATCTAGGAGGTTTGTGAGCAGTTTTGGTTCTTTTCACCTGAGTCCAGCCATCCTCTTTGCCTTTCTCCATTTCACTGTTCTGAGGGCATCCTCTAGCAAAATGTCCGTAGACATGACATTTTCGACACTTGAACGGAAGCTATTCATAGTCCAGCTTTTGAACATGTGACCAGTTTCCGACTCTGATCTTTATTGCCTCAGGAAAACCAACCTCAAGGTCTACTTCAACGCAAATTCTTGCACAATCATAATGGTCTTTGCTGTTGGCACGGTCTATGTACTTGCCCAACGTGTTTCCAATGTGTTGAAGGGATTCCTCATTCCAGCAGTGCACCGGCAAGTTGGGCAGCCTGACCCACACGGGGACAGCGGTGGGAACGTCCACTGCAGGATCAAAATCGAGCGTCCACTTATTGAGATACAGCCCCTGAGGGCCCATAAAATAGGGGCCATTGCGGAATATCAGATCCTTATCTTCCTTTTCAGTGAATTCAAACAGGAAGAATCCCTTGCCAAGGAAGTACGATGTAACTCTGCCTTTTATCAGAGGCGCCCAATTTCTAGTGACCCAGCTCTCCGTGGATTTGGGGGAGGGCCAAAGCCTAGTAAACTGACCCACCATAGCTCTCTCCGTCAATGAAAGTGCGACCTGAATCGGTCCCTCCGGAGGGAGAGAGATCTCAGGGATGTCATCAAGGTGTTTCACAAATTTTGTAGCCTAAGCGGCTTTCTTTTTAGGAAGGGATGCCACCAGATTGGAGAAGGCAACAGCGACAGAGGAGGGAGGCGGCTCCATAGGAGCAGCTCCTGCAAGGCTCGACAGATCGAGCTCACACAAGCGTGCAGCTCATGGAACCCATCCAGCAATGAGACGACGTGACCAGCAGAGGAAGGCCGCGCGCCCAGCCAAGAGGGGCCCAAATCAAAGAGAAAAC
The DNA here is from genome assembly GCA_034641835.2 of Pinus albicaulis. Lineage (NCBI taxonomy): Eukaryota > Viridiplantae > Streptophyta > Pinopsida > Pinales > Pinaceae > Pinus > Pinus albicaulis. The sequence goes on from CM076578.1 coordinate 1,976,704,397, forward strand.
GCCGCACAGCTAAAGCAGGAAGAGCCAGGGAACAATAAAAGCACCAGACCCTACGAGCAGGGCCGAGGCAAGGCCTCAGGCGCAGCGGAACGCAGCAGGGCGGCTAGGTCACAGCACAGTCGGGCAGTGAGAATTTTATCTTTTTACTATCATGTAAAGGATAAATAATGAGCACAGGTTAGAGAGTATTAGTTGGGCAGTTGAAATAGTATAAGTAGAAACGAAGAGTATCAGACAAGCAAAAGAATTACTCAAAGGGACAGCATCAAGCCCTATTATAGCACCTGCCTCCAGCACATCCACAAAGGAAGGAAACAGCACATCAACAATTACTTGTTATTCTGTTTAGGAGACCATTTGTCTCTTTTTTTATTGTAACTTACTCATTAGTCACCCTAGATTATTGGCTAGGTTAGTGTGAGATATTTTCAATCATTTTTTGTATAAATAAACCCTCAAAGAGAGTGTTGAGGGTGGATTCTAATACTTTGCTGTGACATTGATGTTTTTGGAATAAAAAGTGTTTTGGAGAAATTTATTTGTGGCTTACTAGATGACAATTTGAAGCTCAGGACTTTTTGCAGGATTCATGTGTCGGACTGCAGTTCAATAAGTATTTCTATCCTATGTTTTAAGTTTTATATCTGTTTATAATATTATTATGTCCATTTCTGAATAATTTACATAAAGGATTGAATCAGAATTTACTTAATTGTACTCTGATTTCAGATGTGATTATTCTTAATGTTTTCCTCTAAATTGGTTATAAGCACGAATTCTTAAATGCTCTTGCTTTGCTAGTTTAAACATTCCTGATTACTATAATAAATAATTCTTCATTTCTCTTTGTTTGTAGTCATTTCATTTCTTTCTTTTGAACATGGTGAAAGATTCTTAGCTGCCTTTCATCCCTTCAAAATCATCCCATCCACTTTAAATTTTAAGGATTGTTCTCTGTCTGGCTATCTTGCCCTGCAAAGCCATCTTGTGTGTAGAATAGAAATCCAGTAAATCCATCCTTTGACTCCATAGCCCAATGGACTGAAAATATTCAACCTTGCCCTTAGTTGGCGAATTCCACCATTTTCAAACAAACTCTTGGATCTATAACTAGCCTAAAACCTTCTAAGAACAAAGATAAATTATAAAGAGAGAGCCCTCTCTGGATGCAGATTGGCTAGATTCTGCATCTGAAGGTTGGTTTGTGGTTACCTCGGGTATACTTTCCTTTTCTTACAACTTTAAGGAAAATCTGAGTGATAACATAGTGGCGACTCTGCTGGGGACTCTGAATCATTTTTTGTTAATATTGTTCACTTATAAGCTACAGACAGAGTCTGAAGATCAGCTAGGTAGCCTTTGAAATGCTTTTTCCCTGCAACTGCATAGTAAATAAATGCTGCTTCAGTCTATCTTTGATTTAGCTTATAATTTGAACCTTACTTTCAAATGTTTAATCAGACTCTCTAGTTCAGTAGAATCTTTGAGAAAATTTTAAACATAAATCATTATTTCTTGAAGAATTTATAGAAGTTGTATTTTCATTTCAATTAAAACTAAAAAACAAAAAACATATATCATCTAGGAAAACTGGCTTCAGAAAGGATTCGTCATACTAGGTCAAATCCTGACCCCAATCCACCACCAATATTTGAAAATCCGAATCTGATTCCTAGGATTCTTAGAAGACAAGGAAGTCAAGAAAGTTCTGAAAGAGGAAGTCAAGAGATTTCTGGTAGTTCCAGACCCCTTTCTAGATCATAATCTTGTCCCGTGAAAATTATATATTTTGACGAAATTCCTTTTGATGAACGATTTGAAACATCCTTATTTGTGAATTTTTCTGAAACCGAATTATCAAGATTAGTTCCAGATCCATTGTTTTCACCTTATTTCCTCTTTTCTTGGCCGTAATAATCTATTTTGTAGTAGGATTTACCTGTTTAGGGATGTTTGGGACATCTCCTAAGTGGGTGGGGACTCCTTGGGATTGAGCGGCACTAACCCTATAGAGATGATGTGCATGGCTTCCATCCCAGAATGGGGAATGAGGTACCAAACTGTTATTACAAAAGATACATTTTGTAACACCACGGTGGTTAAGACCTGCTAGGATATGAAACCAACTGGGGGTAGAGGAAAGGGGTTTGGGAGGTGACGTAGGCTAGAGAGGTTGTCGTGGCCTAGGACTCGGTGTCATTACTACTTGTATCCATGTCCTGACTGGCCTCAGTGCTTGATGTGGACATCATGCACACCAGGGCCTCTATGATGGCAGATGATGGCTCTGGGATAATAGGGGGATCACCTAGGAATGACCCTAGGATGGCCGACAGTTTGAACTGGTCGGGGAAATATTCCTGGTACCATGTAAGTGCATCTACAGATGTATCTACATAGGGTAGAATGACATCAATACTTATTAGGGGATGCTTTTCGTTATGCATTAATTGTTCGACATTAATGATGCGGTCCTCATGGGGGAACATCATAGTTCGGGAGATAGAGGAGGTGATGGCTGACATGGTGTACATATAACTCTGGCCAAGGAGTATATTGTAGTCCAATTGGGCATCCAAGACTTCTATGTCTATAAGGACCGTCTTTCTGACTAAGCAGACTGTGATGTTTTGGTAGAGACTGACGGGGGCGGAAGGGCGACCATTCAATGCTCTAAGCATGATGTCTGATGGTTTTAGTTTGGGAGACCCTAACTTCTACCAAAATGTTTTTGACACGATGCATGTGGATCCACCCTCGTAAATGATACATCGGTGAATGGTAATGTTTTGGACCGACACTTGTCTCTGGAAGGCGACCATTGAAGGAAGCCTAGGTGTGGCTTTATCTAAATCAAAAGCCATTAGGCATGAATCAACAGGGTTGTTGGTGCCTAATGCGTAAAGTAAGGCTTTATGTTTCTTAGGGCATGATTGTGATACCTCCAAAGCTGAGATAGCAGTGGAGTATTGGGCTAGATCATCCACAATGCTATAGTTATGGGCTGCTTTGGAATAGTTTCCTACCCACCTAGTTGGTCCCTTAGCCATTTTTGGCAAAGGTTCAATAGGAATATTTGATATGGTCAAAGGTGTTTTTGGTGCACTAGTACTATCCCCTCACGTTTTGGTGTCTATTGGGGTGTTGTAATTTTGATTATGTGTCTGAAAAAAATTTCTTCTCCAATCATGCAGATTTAGTGGCTATTTTTTCCAAAATCATCGGGGGTTTGTTAGTGTGTGATAATTTTCCCTTAATGGGGGAAGGCTCCTACATGACTGCTGTCTATTGGGAGGATCCCCCCTGTCCATGATTACTCTATAGATTATTCAACTTAGGGAGGTCGGGACGGTGGCGAGTGTAATGGCCTTACTCCCCACAGATCAAACAAGAGTGGTTTGTCTGAAGAATTGGCCTTTATTTCTGCCTTTGGGAGTTTCTTAGCTCCTGGTTTTGATTTCGGTTGGAGTTGCCTCCATTTTGAGATTGCGAAGGGTGTTGTTGATTCCCCCCCCTGTCTAGGACTTCCTTTAGGTCTTTTTTTTCCTTTTTTCTTAACCGCTTTAGGAGGATAATTTGGGTTCTCCTGGTTATATGGTTGGTGCGGTTAGTTTTGGGAGGGTTGCATGAAGTTCACCTGTGCATTATTCTGTATGGGCAGTTCTTGTGCTGGGGACTGGTCATATTGCAGTCCCTGGTTTGTAAATGGCTGTTGGGGGGGAGATCTTACGTCAGCATGTATATCTACGTACTGGGTCCCCTGAGTTGGAGGATAGGGTACTCCATGCTGATGGTGATATGATGACGCCCTACTGGTCAAATTTTGCGGAGGAATGTGATGAATTTTGTAGCTGGGTTGTGGTATGTTTTGGGTAGAAACATACATGTACCTGGGGTATTGAATGTTACTAATTAGGTGATTTTGGGTCAATGACCCAATTAAACCATCTATAGAGTTCGACGTGCCTGGAAATTATTTGTAAGTTTGTAGGCGCGGGGCATTCGACAATATATTGTAAATATACCCTGACTGCGTATATATCAACTCGAGCTATTGGGCCTTACTGAAGGCATCCTCTTTGGATATGGGCTTTTTTTGCGCCACATCTTTCAAAATCTCTGTAGTGAGAGCTTTCAAGAATAGGTGTAATAGAACTCAATCGTCAAGTTTGGCTTTGCACAAACTACGTCATCGCCGCCATTCGTGGAGATGGTCTGAGATCTGGACGAAGGGGGTTTGCCTAAAGTGGGTCAGTAACTCCATTTCAGAATCATAGTGGATGGGTAACTGAAAATAGGTTAGGAACGTAGTAGCAAGGGTGCTAAAGGTTCCATCTATAGCAGAGGGTTTCTCCACATACCATTTCGCTACTACTCTGGTTAGAGTGCGTTGAAACAGTCTTAGTCAAATAGTATCATCAATGATGTTGTTTGACGAACACCATAGGTGGAAAGTCATAACATGATTTCCTGGGTCATCGACTTGCTTACCTTCAAATTTTGGAATGTACGAAGGGAGATTCAAGGGCATGGGAGTCCATATGGGGTTGTGTGCAATGGGGTTGTTTGTCAACTTGGTTAACTATGGTAGATTTAACGAAGCGAGAAAAGGTGACTGCGAGGTTATAGCCATTGCGACTTGTAAAAACACAATGTTCTGGTTCGGAATAGGGTTTTTCTGTGATGTACCCTACCGTGCGTTCACCTAGCTTCCTGAATGGGTAGTACTCATTTTCCCTCTAGGGGTTGTGGGAGGAGTGGTGTGTGGTGACCCTATGGGGGTGTTCACTGGTGTGGCGTTGGGAGAATGACTATGGTTCCCAACTAAAGATGCCTCGATAAAGGATGAACCAATAAGGGTGGTAGTGTTCCGTCTTTGATGCCTAAAGGGAAAAAGACCTGGAACCCCTCTCGGTAATGCGAGGAGTTCCAAAAGGCGTCTACATTGATGAGGTCCTATTGGGTGCGTTTTGGTGTTGAATAGGAATGGATTTTGAAATATTTGAGAGGATAGAGACTATAATCAAAGAAAAAATCCGATCACATACATAAAACAAACTGAAAATAAAATATATTTTCCCTTTAGATTAAACCTATGTGATCAGTCAATAAAAAAATATGGTTTTTTGTTGCTTGCGTATGATACTTAAATCCTAGATATAATACCTAATCTTCCTCACACGCTCAAATGTAACTGGGCCTTGAGAAGATATCTTGCGAATGCTGGCACAACGTCCCGAAAGAACTGGTGACGTCCCCAGTCAACCGAAGAAAATCCACCAAGGTAAGGGTAGAGGATCTAGTGCTGCCTGCACCGTCACCTATAGGGAAAGATGCCCTAATTTTGGCCACTAAGCACCTCCATCCCACATGAGTGTTTGAGTCTTGGGATTTTTGGTATTTCAGCTAACAGTACTGAGCATCAGCCAGGTCAGGTAGCCCCAACCGATACTGTACGCACTACGCCTAAGCCTAACCCCCTTTGAATCGGGTGTCTGTCACGCTCAAGTTTTCTTTTCCATGGGCTGATAGGTGGATTTGAAAGCTCCCTAAATAGTCAAATTCTATGTTTCAAGATGAAGAATGACCAAGACATCTTATTGGATGCCTACTCCCTTGGTCCTAACTTAGACTATAAATTCTTTTGTGGCCCTTGTGGGGAGAATTTAGTGAGTTTTGTTAAGTTAGTTTTAGGTGTCTTTGGTTAACTTAGTGTGTGGATGTGTGTGAAAAAAAAGTGAACAAGCACATAGTTTGAACATGTGGATATGCGATGATCCTTTTAAAAATCCCCTATTTAAACTATGCTCTATTGTTCCTTATTCAAAAGAAAAACATTTGCGGATATGGGTCGCTTTCATTTTTTTTATTTCATCTATGTGATCAACTATAGGGAGATGGTTAGTTGTGAATAGAGAGTGTTAATTTTCTTGCCTAGGATCACCAGAGGGTGCAAAGGCAGTAGACATTACTTTCTCTTCTATCTACAATTCGATCCTGGTCCCGAATTCCTAGTGCAAAAATTGAACTAAACTAATGACTTCTACACTAGAAAAAAGAACTAGCTAAGCATGAGTGGACTTGGGCCACTTAATTTGGCTAATTACCTGGGTATTTTGGTACCTAAATTTGCAAAACATATATTATTTTGGAATGCAAGTTAATTTTCCTCCTACTTAAACTATTTGTTAACTTTGCGAAAATCAACTTGAAATAAAAGTAACACCTAGGCTACTAAGAGAAGCTAAGAATGAGCTTTATCAAGTTGTAGGGCACCTCAACCAGTGCTGGAAGTTGTATTATTGGCTTCCAGTCACTTTTACAAGAAAGAAAATATGGAATTAATGGAGAAAATTCTAGTTCTTTTTTTTTTTTTGCGTGCAAAAGGCTAAAACAGGAGCGATTTCTACGAGCAGGTCACCTATGAACGCACATACTGGGGCATGCCTATCTGTGATAGATGTGTGAAATTTTCCTAAAGAGTAATTTTCGGGAGATATTCTTCTTCAGTATGTCACTAGGGATGAACCAAGAAATGAAGGAGAGAAAGGGGGTAATTCTAGCCCAATTCCACGGCAAAGACGAAGGTCTCTACAGAAAGGCACAACCACATAAACTTGGAAATAAAAGTTAGTGGAGTCACCAACCCTGTGTTAGTGTGTTTGGTGCATGAACGTACCAAATCACACTTGCTTGAGAGGGGTGGTTTTTCCCTCTTAAGTTATTGGTCACGCGCAGAAAATAGATGGAGTCAAGAAAGTTAGTGGAACATGCTCAAACATAAACATACTATATATAGAAATAACATTCATATTCAAACATAAAAATTAAACTAAAACTAAAACAAATAACAAAAAAGCTTTAAATAGATTCAAAAAACTTAAATAATCCAAACGACAGTGCTTACGTCCCCTCTTATTGAGTGTTGGTAGGAAATGAGGATGAATCTTTCACCCACTTGCCAAGGGGCCCTTATAACTAGGGGCTCTAAGTCCCAATGCAAGGATGTCTTTACTTCTGAACTGCCTTGGCACAAAGTCTCCCTCTCTCTACTATGGTGGAAAAAATAACAATGTGCTCTCCTATTTTTCATCTCATGGAGGCCTTTTATAGGAGAATTAAAATCCTTCTTCCCTCTCTCGGTACATTGTGGATAGTGACCTAAGAGAGCAGGGTGATTCCATTATGTACCACATTTATTCCATTATGTACTCAAATGAGGTCCTAAGGAGGCTTGGGCACTTGTCCTTAGGTAGCCTCAAGTGTGGAATCAATGTCTTGGTGTGTGCCTTGTGGCCATAGAAAGTAACTTCTGCCACTCCTAGGATTGCGCTCATTTTTTAGTAAAAAGCATGCAAAGGCACACTTATCGAAGAATTTTGCGCACAAAGGTGCTTTTGACTGGTTCTTCATGTGTGCAATTTGATTTTTCTTTCAAAATCTTAGAGATTTTTAAATAATTTTATATTCTCTAATGTCTTTCAGCCATGTAAATCCTTCTACCTGACATTAAATAATGTCCCCTTTGCTTGTCCGATTTTCCAGTGATAATAATTATTTTCTTGTTTGGGTATTCAATTAGCTCATAGTTCATGATATGATCCTCGATATGATGGAAAAAATGAGATAATGAATAAATGTTTGGAAGAATATATATTTTTTCTTTGTATCTGATAAATAGACACAATGGGTCAAGTGGTTACCTTTGGCTGAATGGTGGTATAACACTTCCTTCCATATTGTAGCAAAAATGACCCCATTTATGTCACTTTATGGATATCATCCACCCTCCATCACATCATATTTAAGAGAAAATTCTAAGGTTCAAGCAGTGGAAGATCACATCGAGCATCAACAAGAATTTCTCCAACACTTAAAAGGATAACCTCACCTTGGTGCATAATCGACTGAAACAACATGCAGATCAACACTGTAGTGAAATAAGTCTTGATGTAGGCGTATCGGTATATTTACAGTGGCGTACAAATTGGAGCTTCCTACATCTTCCCGAGTGCACCGAGTTTTCCATTTTTCATACTTAAAGAAGGTTATAGGTGACAAGCTCATAGTTCATATTTCCAGAACTTGATGAAGAAGGAAAAAATATATTGGAACCTGAAGTACTCACAGAAACAAGAACTTGAAAACTATGAAATCGATCAGTTTCAGAATATCTCATCAAGTTGAAGAACTTACCTGCTGAAGATTCAACATGGGAGGATGAGAATTTTATATAGAAGCATCCAAAACTACTCAAATTTTGAGGACAACTCTTTTTTGAAAGAGATGGGCATGCTAGATCCCTATAATACAAGTGCATACCATTATTATTATTGTTTTTTTTTTCTAAGTAATTTTAAATCTATTAATGAAACATATATTACAGCTAGTTCATGGCCTTCAGAGGTGACATACATTCAGCAAGATAACAGAAAAATGAGCCGCCCTTAAGGGGAAACTGGCCCGAGCATCGTTTAAGAGCTGCCTCGACAGAGGAAACCAGCTTTGACATACCAAAACTTAGCAAAAAATTGAGTTGCCCACAAGGGGAAATCGACCCGAGCAATGTTTTAGAGCTGCCTCGACAGAGGAAACCAGCTTTGACATACCAAAACTTGTTACAACCAGAAACAAAAAAAATGACACAAAGACTGAACGTAGTTACTTGGGCAAATAAAGTTGCATTAGAGACCATAGTCTCCTGAGGGCGATTATTCTTTGATTCTGCACTAGCAGCCATCCTCATCTTCAGGAACTGGGCCTCTTTGAATTGCAGCTACGCCTACTTCGCGACCCCCTTCCTACATCCCAATGTCCTGGAGGATGCTCGAGCTGCAGTCGCTAGCCTTACGGGAAGAGCCTTTGTCCATGGGCTGAGGGGCTTGCGCCACATTGGGGGAGGCCGACAGATTAACATGATGTGCAGAAGGAGGGGGGTCAGGAAGTGCCTCAAGGATTTCTTTGAACGAAACAAAGACCATCGCAATGACCAAGGGGTGATTAGAATTGCACTGATAGTGAAAGATTGCGGTGGAAGGGTTATGAAGAGAAGCAGAGACAACAGGATGGGAATCTGGAGGTGGCAGAGAAACAGGGGTGCCACGCCTAGGGGAGGAGGGGGGGCGACAACCACGACCTCTCCCATGTTGACCTTGCGATGGGGGAGAGTGACCACGGAGGTGCTCAGAAGAAGATGATGGAGAGCTTGAGGAGGGGGAGCGATGCCGACTGGTGGTGTGGGCTCTGGAGCTACCTCTCCTACATCTCAATCGATGCCTAAGTATCGGCATGTCAGCACTGAGGTGAAAGGAGAAAGCAGAAATGACAGGAGGCAACAGAGGGGGGGAGGGTGAATTGAGACCAAGCGGAGAAAAGAATTGCAGGGAGCAGAAGGGACTATGCGAAAAATGGAAACCAGGGAGGAAATTGACACAACAACCCAGATGGCACCGCCTGCGAACAGAGGTTCAGACGCTGTGCAGGTCGGCCTCCGGAGTGAAACTGGACCCAACAGGCATGAATTGCAGTGGCATGGAGACCACCAGGCCGTGACGAGACCAAGCCAAGAACTATGAAGCCGAGTTGAAGGACAGGGATGAAGAACCAAGTGAATGCATTTTGAATTTCTTACCACCTCGGCCTCCCCACCGACATAAATGTCGTGCAGGGTGACGGCCTGGGGAATTAATCATTTCAAGGTTGATTAAATGCAGGCCGTGGGTGGCCATGTGACCATGCCACACGCCATCCAGCAGGCTCGCTCCCATCATGTCAGCAGTTAACACCCACATCCGGGGACCTTTATTATTATTGTTATGCCCATGTAGTCCCCATATTGTTATTATTGTGCCCCTTAGAAGCCCACTATTTTTATTGTTGTGCCCTTACATTGTTATTGTTATGTCGGCTAGGATTATATTGTGACCCCTTGGACTCTTATATATAGAAACGAGGTTTTTTCATTTGAATTGTTATCATCCAAAAATTCTCAAAACATCATTGTGTCAACTCTATTTTTGGTCATGATTTCAAGTAGGTCTAAAATTCATTTTAAGTCCTGGTAAAGGGTAGGTCATAGTTTCATAAGTTTTAAAGGTCGTATTTCAAGTTCAAATAAAGTATTTTAGGTCCATTCCATGATTAAAAAGTCATATTTTTCATTTAGGGGTCATTCCATTAGGTTTCGGGTTGAAATTCTGCAATTATCCAAGAATCCACACTTTTGTAGTGCCTCTAGTTCAAAAATGAGGAAATGCGCTACGAAAGCGCTGCTACTTTTGTAGTGCGCTATGAAACTGCTGTAGCAGCTTTTTCAGTCATGAAGAAAAACTCTGTTTTTTGCTTTTAGTAGTCAACTTCCAAGGGGGTTTGTGGGCAACTAAAAACGAATTTGTGAAAATGGAAAGAGTTTTTTCTCCGTTTCTTAAAATTCATTATGAAGTGGGAGAAATTGATAACTTAACTTGCGCTACGAAACTGCTATTACAAAATGTCTTGTACTTGGTTGTTTAGTAGTCAAACTTCAAGTTCAGTTTTTGGCCAAATGGAAAAGTGTGTTGGAATTATGAAAGATGCTTGTCTTCATAAAATCTCTAGCTACAATAACCTCTTTCACTATTCTCACAAGTGTTACCAGTTGGAAGATACAAGTCTTTCTTTGAAGCCATATGTTTAGAAATCAAAGTTTTCTTGTTTTACAAATGTTGCTCAAAGATAGTTTATGGACAGTAGGAGAGGTATTTCAAAAACTCAAAAGAGGCTTTTGTTCAAGATAGAATTGCCTAAAATTCCCTCCTTCCATTTCTCAAAATACATTATGGATGAGGAGATAAAAGCTCTGCCTCAACACCTATTTTTCAGATAAAAACAGTGTAGAAAAATGGTCAAATTTATAAGTCAATTTTTCATTAAGCTGAAGACAAATGTTGATGAAGATAAGTTATATGTTTTGAGGATAAGTTATGTGTTTTGAAATAATATCAACACTTATGAGGTATAGACATCCACAACTCAAAAATTTTGAAAACTGTTTAGAAGGCTATGTCAAAATTAGCTTGCACAGCAGTTTCGTAGCGCGCTATGAAACTGCTGAAGATGTCTTTTACACATTTACATATAAATTTTGGGGGAATTTTGATGAGTTTTTGGTTTAAAATTGCTGGTGGAAGCATGGATATAATAGGTGAATGTTTACTTGAAGAAACCAGGTCAAAATATTATTGGAAAAAGAGCTAAATACTGCGCTACAAAAAGCGCTACGAAACTGAGCTGCTTTCGTAGTGCAGGTTTATCCTTAGTCCTTTTGCACCATTCGAAGTCTAGTTTCTACAAAAATGGAGGTTTGAAGATATATGGTAAATTTTTGACAACATGAAACATGTATACAAGATTCATTAATGGTTAAAATGCTCAAAACAGATAAGGGAATTAAAGGGCTGAAAAACAGGAAAACATGTTTCCTAGTTTTTAGGAGAATATAATCATCAACAGCATGGTCACATCAAGTTAAAGGGTCAGCATCCAAATTCGACTTCATGGGATTACAGATGGAAAAATATGTAATAATTATTAGATAAGGTTGTTAGGAGCATATTTAAAGAGTTTTAGTCCTATTTGTAATAGGAATCTATTTTAGGTTTGCAACTGTCTTATGTAATAAATACCATGTTATATGGTTAGGATAGGTGTCATAAGTAGGAATTTGAGGTATATAGTTGATGACAAGCTTATCTCATGATGTAAATGATCTATAAAATATCAAAGGGTCGAATTAGCAAAGGGGTTGGAGATTTTTTGGCAAAAGCTATTGCTTTATGTAGTTGACTGTGATTTGTAATGCAGAGAGGTTTTCTTCTTGACAGACCTGAGATTATCATGGGGTTTTAATGCTTGATTGATCTACCTATTATGTTGAACCACTAGTAGTATATTTCATTACTATTACTCGGAATTCATAACTCTATGCTCTGACTTCCTTTAGTAATGAAATGATTGTGTTGACCTATGTTCTTGAGTGAATTGTCTTTGTTTAAGACCCCTATTTGCCTCAACTTCCATAGAAACCTTGCCACTGAACCTACTGATTTTTTGACTCCATAAGCCCAATGGTAGTATTATCCTTCATCTTTTCAACCTACAAATATACAAAATCAATACTTAATTCATAGAGTTAGCTATTTATCTATATCTTTATTTCATATCATTAACCCTTGAGAGAGCCCTTTCAAGCTGAGGAGGCTAAGCCTCAGTCAAAATATTGGTTTGAAATAGTTACACTGAAGTTGTCTGATTAGCATCCAATCAGGTATTATTTTTGGGATAACATTTTGGTGCGTCTTCCAGGAGTCTGAAAATATACATCTCCCAAAAATTAAGAAGCTGAACTTCTGAAGGTAGCAGGAGCTCAGGAATATTTTCGACGCTACATCTACCTTGGCAACTCCACACATCAAACAATCAAATTGGAAGGTGACTCCACTGCTTGAATATCAATAGCTAGATTAAGTTTTAAGATGAGTTCCATTGTAAGAATGAATGCCAGGTATGCCCCTATGAATCGGTCTCTTATCCCTGGTTTTCCAAATCCTATGCCAAAGGTTGAATGGTTAGATGATCTTCCAATATTTAAAGATGAAAATAAAGACAATGTTGCTCTTCATTTGGTTAGGTTCCATATGCATGTACACATTCTTAAAGTTCATTTCCTTGAAGATTATCTCATGAAGATTTTTATGGCCACTTTAGAAGGAAACACACGGTCTTGGTATGAAAGCTTGCCAAATGGTTCATTATATTCTCTTGCTGATTTCCATGATGTATTTTATGAGATGTATAAATAATTTCATCCCTCTTTATTGATGGTCAAATACTATTGTAAACACTCTGAGAGTTTTATTGAATATTTGGAGAAATTTTATGAAGACGATGAGTTCATGGATGAGGAAATTTTAGAAGCCCTTCATGAAAATACCTTTCATCAACAAGAAGAACACCAAAAAGAAAGGATAATATCGCCCTTATATGAAAATTAAACCCAACAAGAGTTCACTTATGAAAATCATGTCATATCCTCTGAGTTTGAGGAAAATTTGCAGCAGGTTTGTCAATCCTTTGATCATCAGGAGTATGAGAATCATTTCAAACAGCAAGAGGAAATATTGGACAATGCTTGCTGCAAACCTCAGGTACAGAAAAAAGTTGATTCTTCATGTCATTTCTTGCATCAGCCTATATCAAATGATGATTACATTAATGAAGAAGTGGGTGAAAATTTTTCTTTATCCTTGTCTTCTAATCTGAAATCATTTGAGTGCAAGTCAGAAGATAAGATTCAATTCGTGGATGAAGTTGCAGGGAACATTGAAAAGGAAATTCAAGTTTCAAAATATAAAATTCAATCTCATAGTATTCATGATTAAGATCAGTATTTTCAAGTGATTTTAATGCCAAAAGACAAATAGGGGGTGTTTCTACCTTTCTTCTTAGAGATTGAGGAAGAATATACTTTTTTTGTAAATCAGTTCGAAAAGCAGTTTGAAAGCACACAATTGAAGTTTTATGTGATTGAGCAAAGCATGGATGAGCTGTCCAAAGTCGCTGAATGTCATGAGAAGCATCAAACAGATCATATCTTATTTGTTCCTATAACTGGCTACATCAAAGGGTTCTACAGTCCAGATTTCCAGTTATATTTACATTATGAAGATTAGTTACATCTCATGTTGCCTTGGTCATTTCAGCATTAGGTTTACTTTTGGTTTAAGCACAGTTAAAAGATTCAAGTGTCAAATCAGATCAATGACTAGTTTCATTGGAAGTTTCATGTTCCTTGAGCTAAAGTGGAAAATTGCAGCTGCTAGGGTAGGTAGGAGTGTGTGAATAAGCTCAGAAGCGAATGAGCATCTTTTCAGTAGGTACAAAGTTGGTTCTTCTGTAGTGATCATGAAGCTTGAGCACAAGGTGAAGGCCATTAGAGCTCAAGGAGAAGCTTTTCAATTTCAATTTTTTTTTTCTTTTTTTTGTCAAGAAAATGGATAGCAACATTGGAACTACTGGTTCTTAGTGTACCACGGGGTCACACTATCCCAAGTGGAGCCACTGTTATCACCCAAAAATTCTCAAAACAACATTGTGTCAACTCTATTTTTGGTCATTATTTCAAGTAGGTCTAAAATTCATTTTAAGTCTTGGTAAAGGGTACGTCATAGTTTCATAAGTTTTAAAGGTCATATCTCAAGTTTAAATAAAGTCTTTTAGGTCCATTCCATGATTAAAAAGTCATATTTTTCATTTAGGGGTCATTCCATTAGGTTTCGGGTTGAAATTCTGCAATTAGCCAAGAATCCACAATTTCATAGTGTCTCTAGTTCAAAAATGAGGAAATGCGCTATGAAAGCGCTGCTACTTTCGTAGTGCGCTATGAAACTGCTGTAGCAGCTTTTTCAGTCATGAAGAAAAACTCTATTTTCTGGTTTTAGTAGTCAACTTCCAAGGGGGTTTGTGGGCAACTGAAAATGAATTTATGAAAATTGAAAGAGGTTTTTCTTCCTAATATACTTAAATATAAAAAAATCTCTCATTTTATTCACATTAATTATGAAGTGGGATAATTTGATAACTTAAATGGCGCTATGAAACTACTGTTACAAAATGTTCTATACATGGTTGTTTAATAGTCAAACTTCAAGTTTAGTTTCTGGCCAAATGGAAAAGTTTTTTGGAATTTAGAAAGAGGTTTATATTCATAAAATATCTAGATACAATAACCTCTCTCATTTTTCTCACATGTTTTACCAGTTGGGATTTACAAGGATTTCTTTGAAGCCATATTTTTTAGAAATCATAGTTTTCATGTTTCTCAAACATGGTTTCTGGACAGAAGGAGAGGTATTTCAAAAACCCAAGAGAGGTATTTGTTCAAGACAGAATGGTCTACAAAATACTCTTTTATTTTCTCAAAATACATTATGGATGAGGAGATACAAGCTCTGTCTCAACACCTATTTTTCAGATAAAACTAGTGCAGAAAAATGGTCAAATTTATAAGTCAGTTTTTCATTAAGCTGAAGAAAAATGTTGATGAAGATCATGTTTTCGAGGATAAGTTATATATTTTGAAATAATATCAGCACTTATGAGGTATAGACATCCACAACTCAAAAATTTTGAAGATTTTTTAGAAGGTTGTGTCAAAATAAGCTTGCACAGCAGTTTCGTAGCACGCTACGAAACTGCTGAAGATGTATTTTGCACATTTACATATAAATTTTAGGGGAAGTTTGATGAGTTTTTGGTTTAAAATTTATAGTGGAAGCATGGATATAACAGGTGAAGGTTTACTTTAAGAAAAAAAGTCAAAATCTGATTGGAAAAAGAGCTAAACACTGTGCTACGAAAAGCACTACGAAACTGAGCTGCTTTCATAACGCAAGTTTATCCTTAGTATTTTAACATCATTCAAAGTCTATTTTCTGCACAACTGGAGGTTTGAAGATATATGGTAAATTTTTGACAACATGACACATGTATACAGGATTCATTAATGGTTAAAATTCTCAAAATAGATAAGGGAATCAAAGGGCTGAAAAACAGGAAAACATGTTTCCTAGTTTTTAGGAGAACATAATCATCAACAACATGGTCACATCAAGTTAAAGGGCCAGCATCCAAATTCAACTTCATGGGATTTCAGATGGAAAAATATGTAATAATTATTAGATAAGGTTGTTAGAAGCATATTTAAATAGTTTTAGTCCTATTTGTAATAGGACTCTGTTTTAGATTTGCAGTTGTCTTATGTAATAAATACCATGTTATATGGTTAGGGTAGGTGTCATAGGTAGGAATTTGATGTATCTAGCTGATGAAAAGCTTATCTCATAATGTAAATGATCTATAAAAGATCAAAGGGTCGAATTAGCAAAGGGGTTGGAGACTTTTTGGCAAAATATGTTTCTTTATGTAATTGACTGTGATCAGTAATGTATAGAGGTTTTCTTCTTGACAGACCTGAGATTATCATGGGGTTTTAATGCTTGATTGATCTACCTATTATGTTGAACCACTGGCAGTAGATTTCATTACTATTACTCAGAATTCATAATTCTATGCTTTGACTTCCTTTAGTAATGAAATTATTGTGTTGACCTATGTTCTTGAGTGAATTGTCATTGTTTAAGACCCTTATTTGCCTCAGCTTCCATAGAAACCTTGTCACTAAACCTACTGATTTGTTGACTGCATAAGCCCAATGGTAGTATTAGCCTTCATCTTTTCAACCTGCAAATATACAAAATCAATACTTAATTCATAGAGTTATCCATCTATATATATATTTATTTCATATCATCAACCCTTGAGAGAGCCCTCTCAGGCTGAGGAGGCTAAGCCTCAGTCAAAAGATTCGTTTGAAATAGTTACACCGAAGTTGTCTGATCAACAGCCAATCAGGTATGATTTTTGTGATAACATGAATCATCCAAAAATTGTTCATTTATGTAATGTAAAGGAGGTTTTCCCATCGAAGATAATTATTTCTAAGTCGTTGATATCTTTACTTCTATTTTGTGAGTTGGTTTCATAACAAATCACCCCATTGAACTTGTAATTGCCGAGATCGCAAAACTGATAGAAATGATGAAAAAATATGGAAAAGAAAGGGGTGAAACAAGGTATGAAGGGAAAAAAGGTAGTTCAACACATGAGAAATATGGGTAAGAACCGAGACTCATCAATCCTCTATTTATAGCACTTCGATTATTTTATTCATTTAAGATATAAAATCAGATATTAAATAATCTAAGATCTAAAATAAAATTAACCTTCATAGTATATATTTCAAAAAATTTATCAAGTTTACTATGATGAAATGTTATAGAGGAATATTCATATAAATTTATATATCAATGTAAGGAAAATGCATCAAAGTGTAGAACCTAGAAATTTGCATTAGAACTGCCAATCTTTAGTTAGTAGAAGGGGTGGGTGAAAATAAGTATCCAACTAGATTAGAGGTATGTATAAACATTTATAGTGTTGATGTTGATTTTAATTAATTTCATGTTGGAACGATCGATAATTTGAAGATTTTGAATATTGGCAAGGTTTTTCATGCTAATTAGAAGAAAAATATGGAGGAATTAATTGGAGACTTTAAATACATATTTTCTTGAATTCGTGATTACTTAAAGGCTTACAAAGACAAATTAATTGAATATAATATCCATTTAAAGAGGAATAATAATCCTTTTCATCAAAATAAAATACCAATGAACCCCAAGCATGCACTCGTCATCCAGAAGGAGTTACAAAAGCTTTGTGATTCCTAAATAACTAAAAAAATCATGTATTCTTCTTAGATCATGAGTATAGTTCTTCTACAAAATAGAATTGTGAAACTTTTTCATGTATAGATTTTATAATTTTTAGTTAGAGTTATTTAAAGTATAATTATCATATACTTAATATGGACCAAATTTCAAAACATGTAATTTCTTGTGAGATGATGTCCATATTATGTGGTTTTTCTAAACATACTTAAGTATTCATTGGAGAGGATGTTAGGCTCAAGAAAAATTCTACTTCAACATGAGGAATTGTTTATTATGTTTACATGTATTTTGGGTTAATTAATGTGAGTGCCACTTTTCAAAGAGCCATGGTTTCTATACTATTATTAGTAAGTTTCTTATTTTTTATTAGGAGAAATTGGGTTGTAATCCTAACATTATGGAAATCATGTTGCACATATAGGATATAGTTGTTTGAGATATTTAGGGAATTCTAGATATCTTTGAACCTAAAGAACATCATTATTTTGGCATAATTTAGGGTAATATTTTAGGTCATATTGTTTTTGATAAGGACTGAGATTGATCCTAATAGAGTTCAATAAATCTAACACATTTATTTACCATGAAACGAAAATTATATACAAATTTTGTTTGATATGATTGATTTTTTATGTCAATTTGTTTCTAATTATGTGGAATTAACTAAACATATTTTAGACATGTTGAAGTAATGGATTTTAGTTGGCCCAATGAAAAAAATAGGCCTTTGAAAACATTAACTGTGTTATTTCTATAACATAAATATTAATATGTCCTTATTATACTAAAATATTTCATATTTTTCCTTTCGATTTTGATCATAAAGATTCATGGATTCTTTTGTGGAAAAATGAGGCAAGGATTGAAAACATAATTCCCTTCATGACTCATGTCTTAAAGGGAGTTGAGTTAAATTACACAATCATGAATTCCTTGAATCATTTTCATTCCTATATATGTAATCAAAAAATTATTGCTTATATTCCTCATTGAATGGTGTCAAAGATAATATTTTCATCATAGAAAGAATGTAATATTCCTAAACTAGCATGCAACTAATTGGAATATTAAAATCTAATTTTTCTTTCTTGTTTGATGAACAAGTGGGTAGCGAGATCCATAAATCACTTTATTAGGAATAAAACCACTTCTCATGTGAAAGTGGATCATCTTTTCAGCTTAATAAAGCAACCTAAGGTGTGAACAGGGGTTAGAGCATGTGGACTGGGTCAACTTTGACCAAATCAATAGCACTATCATGGAGGAGTGGACATTTATGGAGAGACAACACAGTTTTAGATGGAGACACATTGCATGGAAGTAGTGTCATTAATGGATGGGGCTCAGGGTTTGGAAGCTGATTTCTTATAAAAGGAAGAGGATGGCAGCCATATTCATTATGTATTGGTATTTTATATTTCTGAATATATGGTGTGTTTAGACATATAGCTTTCTTTGGTTGTTTAGCTAAGATTGCAGTGTTTTTTAGCACAGGGTGTTCTTGATCGGGAATCCCACCTCTTTCCTTGAGAGGGCTCTTGGAAGATTTTGAACTACATTCCACTATTAGGCATTTGGCCAAGGGTTCAGTATTAATGTACAATGTCATTCTTGTTTAGGATTTATTTGTGTATTGCAGGGCAGAAATTGTGGAGGTTTGGTTTGGGAGAGTTTTGAGCTAGATCTAATTGGATGGAGGTTCCTTTCTCTTTGGAGGATAGTAAAGAAGGCCTTGGAGCTTCATTAACACATTTGGAATTAGGCCATAGCATATTTATCCCCTACAACACAGTTCCAATCCAGATCTGCGTTATTTTAATGAGATGTTGCAGTGGCGTTATTGTAATGAGATGTTAAAATCCTGAATTATTCTAAGCACTCAAATATCCTTCTACACATGGTTCTTCTCCTCAGTAGCAATAGTTTCCAGCAGCAGCATCAGTAGCAGCACAACATTTCCAGTGCTTGGTTTCTTTAGTGTCTTTCATACATCTTATGGCTTGAGTGAATTCCTATTGGAGGACTATGTACATTCATATTTGTATTTTTTTATAATGATATGACTCAAATATTTCTACTCATAGTTATAATGTCTTGATGTAAATTTCAGTTCCAGCATATTTCTGGCATTTTCCAAATCTTAGTGCTATATTCTTGTTTTTCTTTATTTCGAATGCTGCAGTTGTTCTATATTCCTGTCTTTTCCATTTTAGAATATTACAGCGGTATCAGAGCATAATCTTGGTTCAACTTGTGAAGACATTGCATCTATGTTATCAGAAGAAAAAGAAGCTTCTCACAAAAAAAAGAAGGCTTATAGAAGAGACAAAGACAAGTCTCCATTATTTAGAGAAATGGAGGGAAATAATTTTTCAGAAATTATTCTCCAAACTATGCATGAGATTAAATGAGAAATCAAGGAGTTGAGAAGGGAAAGACATGAAGATCCCTCAAGAAGATGTGCACATGAAGAAAGCCCTAGTTCTTCATATTATGTGTGTGAGCATTTAGCCACAATCAGATCTACAATGTGGTGCCATGCCTACATTCTTGGCAAGAGAAGAAGAAGAAGGAGAAACACCAAAGGAGGAGACTCTTGGTGACTATCTCCAAGAATATGAATCTCAGTATGGAAGATTTAAGGAGCATCTAAAATTCCAAGCATTTTGTCAACTCAAAGAAGAGAGGAGACCTAGTAATCACAATAAAAGAAGAAAGTGCATGCAACACACTTTGGGTAGATTCTTTCTACGTACTTTTGATGGGTCACCCAAGAGCACAGCCAAGGCTTGGGTAAAGAAGCTAGACAAAAATTTCCAGCTACATCAAGTTTCAGAAGAGGAAGCCATTAGAGTAGCATCACTGCATCTTGAAGGAAAGGCTTATTCCTGGTGGTTATTTGAATCTTCTTCATTGACTAATGAAAATATATCTACTTATGCAAAGTTCACTAGGAGGTTAGTGAACAGATTTGATTTGAAACAATCCAAAATTTCCTTGGGAGAGCAAACCAAACCTAAGAAATCAGAACCTTTGAATGAGTTGGAAGGATCCATGAAACCAACTCCATTTCATACATTGTTGAGGGGGTTAAACTGATCTGCAACATATGTTTCCAAGGGAAAAGGCCCCACTTCAGCAAGAAATTTATTCTCAAAAAAAGACATGGGGATTTCTCTTTCAAGAAGAGATCAAGATAAAGGATCTCTTAATGATGAGGTATTCTCCCTTGATGAGGAGAAGGAAGAGGAAGAGCTGGAAAGATCCTCCAGTGATGTGAGAGCAAGAGGAGATATACTTCTATTTGGATATGGGGATGAAGTAATTGCTTCAACTAGAGGAGCTGTTGTATCTTTGCAAGAATTTTCAAGTGATCTTACATATGAATATCATGAGCAGCATGTGTCTATGTTGATAGGCAATGCGAAAAAACAATGGAGGAAGTGTGTTCCAACATTGAATATAGTATTGGGGACACACACTATGACATATCATTCCTTTTTGATCAAGACTCTTGACACCAAGGAGATGTTGGGTGTACATGGGTTGATTATATTTAAAGAAGACACCTTAGATTGTGATGACTTGCAGAAGGTAGGAGGAAATGAGAAGGAGGGCCATCACCAAATTATTGGGAACATATACACCAATCCTTTTCAGGAGGTTTATGTACATAAGTAGGAGTACAATTTTCACAGTGAGAGCAGGGAAAAATTAGTCCACTCACATTTACAACCTTCTCTAGGCCTTGATGTTTCATTACATAGATAAATTCCACCATGGAGACCTCCTGATTGGAAGAGGATCAAAGATTTTCTCTACATTTTTCACCACTCATAGATCTAGGAGGAGTGCGAACAGTGGGAGGTCATTATAAAACACTGGGAGTCTTGGGTAGACTCAAGGAGGAGGGAGACATTCTCCCAACATCATCATTACCCACTCTCATTTCAGATTCTACGCTGTGGGAGGAGCAACATGGGAAGGATAACAACCTTCCAATATGTACCTTCGTCATGGGAGATGTCAAAGAGGAGGAAAACCATATGACATATGTTCTTTGTGATAGATCATCAGCGTTGTCACTATGGAGGATAGATCCATATTGGAAATCCTAGCTATTGGTGGATTATTCCAAGGATCTTTTCACATGCATGATACTTGATGACCAGCTACATGAAGAGGGATATTCAGTCCAAGATGAAGTCATCTATTATCATGGAAGGATCTTCTTATCTTGAGCCTCCAAGCTCAAGGAGAATTTGTTACAAAGAGCACATGATGATTTTCTTTTCTTCCATACTTATCCCATGAGAGCCTACAACACTATCATGGAGAGCTACACTTGGGAAGGCTTTGAAAATGAACTATATCAGATTTTGAAAAGATGCATGAACCATGTGGAGATGGGAGAGGCACATAACTTAATGAAGGAGTTATCACAGCCACCTCTTTCCTCTTTTGGAATGAGAGGGCATCTACCTATGGACCACTCCATTTATAAGAGTAGAAATTTTCGTAAGGAACATGCTTATGTACATGATGTTTTATTTGATGATTATTTGCATTCATTTACCATGTATATGCAGGCCATTTATCCAAGGAGGAGAATTCTTCCATATAAACTTCATGGCCAACTTTGGGCCATAAATATTTCTGAACATGGCCACTCCCTTGGAGGATATAGGGAGATGTTGTATCAGTGTGGGTGAACTCCAAAAGCACCAAACATTTCTCACCTTTTCATCCATTGTGAGAATACTTGGGCAACAAGTAAGTGGTGGGGAAACCACTTACCATATCACTATCTGATGCAGTTGGGAAATATACTGCACTGGTTCCACATGTGGGACCATGATCCAACTCCATTATTGCATTTGATTGTCTATATATCACTGTTTTTGATCCCATATGTTGATGATGTTCTTATTATTGTTGGGTGCATGATTGGGGGGATGACACATTGGTTGGATGTGTCCATTGGGAATGAAACTTGCCACATTTCTTCATGCTTCAAGGGGAGCATGAGACATTATATGGCTGCTACATTATAACACTTGTTTCCTTATGAAGGGAGCCATATGATTGACTTATTTCTTTGGGAGGAGCCTCTCACATGGGAGGATTTTTTCTATGAATTACCATTATAGAGGGTGATTCATTTTATGTGGGTGATAGCTTGGAGGATGGAGATTCACATGGGGATGAAGGTTTCCTATATTTTTAAAATCTATCCTTGCAATTACTTGAGGACAAGTGACATTTGGGAGGGGAGGTTGTAATACTCCTAAATTAGCATGAAACTAATTGGAATATTAAAATCTAATTTTGCTTTCTTGTTTGATGAATAAGTGGGTAGTGAGATCCATAAATCTCTTTATTAGAAAGAAAACCACTTCTCATGTGAAATTGGATCATCTTTTCAGCTTAATAAAGCACCCTAAGGTGTGAACAGGGGCTAGAGCATGTGGACTGGGTCAACTTTGACCAAATCAATAGCACTATCATGGAGGAGTGGACATTTGTGGAGAGACAATGCAGTTTTAGATGGAGACACATTGCATGGAAGTAGTGTCATTAATGGATGGGGCTCAGGGTTTGGAAGTTGATTTCTTATAAAAGGAAGAGGATGGCAGCCATATTCGTTATGTATTGGTATTTTATATTTCTAAATATATGGTATGTTTAGAAATATAGCTTTCTTAGGCTATTTAGCTAAGATTGCAGTGTTGTTTGGCACAGGGTGTTCCTGATCGAGAATCCCACCTCTTTCCTTGAGAGGCATCTTGGAAGAGTTTTCACTACATTCCACTATTAGGCATTTGGCCAAAGCTTCGGTCTTAATGTACATCTTAGTTTTTTTTTAGGATTTGTGTGTGTGTTGCAGGGAAAAAGTTGTGGAGGTTTGATTTGGGAGATTTCTGAACTAGATCTCATTGGAGGGAGGTTCCTTTCTCTTTGGAGGCTAGTAAAGAAGGCCCTGGAGCTTCATTGACAAATTTGGCATAATTCCATAGCATATTTATCCCCTTCAACATAGTTCCAATCCATATCTGTGTTATTTTAGTGAGTTGTTGCAGTGGGCAACCCAAAAATGGCCGAAAATCCAAAGTTAAAATTTGTCGAAACCATTCCTGGGTTTTTCTGGGTTGTTTGAGTAGAATATGTGGTTAAAAACCCCAAATTATTCAGAGCAATATAAAAACCTTTCGCACATGGTTCTTCTCCTTAGTAGTAGTATTTTCCAGCAGTAGCAACACAACATTTCTAGTGCTTGGTTTCTTTAGTGTATTTCAGCCATCTTGTGGCTTGAGTGAATTCTTATTGGAGCAGTGTACATTCATAATTGCAGTTTTTTATAATGATATAAATTAGCTATTTCTACTCATAGTTATAATGTCTTGATGTAAATTTCAGTTGTAGCATATTTCCAACATTTTCCAGATCTTAGTGCAATATTTTTTTTTGCTTGATTTGGACTATTGCATTTGTTCTATATTCCTGTCTTTTCCATTTTGGAATATTACTAAGAAGGAAGAGGATGCAAACACATCTCTAGATATGGATGTATGATCTGAAATTGAAATGGCATATCAAGTTAATTAGAGGAAAATAATGGCAATTTTATTATTGAATGAGATACTTAAGAATATATCCAAGAAAATAACCATGAAGCAAAACCAAAATAATAAGTGTGTGCCACGGTTGAGAAAATGAAATAAGATGTTTGGTGAAAGGACATTATTCATTATATATAGAATCCTTCTCTCTATATTTGAATAGCAAATAATGGAGATCTCTACGTTTACAAGAAACCAAATATTATTTACATCTACTAGACTGGGATGGAAGGATTTTGATTGGTTTATTATTAAATATGTGAATGAAGAGGAGGCTAAGGATATTTTGTAGGAGATTCATGGTGGAATTTGTGGCAGACACTTTTCTATCATGGTAACAACGCATAAGATACTACAACATTCATAAATTCACTCGTATAAATAATATTCATAACCGAAGGTTGCATGATGAAATTGCATGTATACTCCAATATGTGATGATTCAATGTATATTTATACACAGTGTCACGTGCACCTATAATTAATTTTCATATTCTATGTTCAATGCATAAGTGTTATCTATCCTCAAAACCTTACTCAAACCTTTAATATGACAAATAATTTCACATTGACATAAAATTCAACATTTTTATTGATGGATTGGAATTTGAATTCAATAATCAAACACGTCTTTCAATATAAATTGTGGTTATGCATCATAATTAATTGAAAATTTTAATGTTATTTAATGGAAATCATGCCCAATGATATGCATTTTTATTGTCAAATTCTAACACTAAAAGTTGAATTATTTCCATTTCTCACATGCTCATCTAGTGCCTAAATGATATGGCTTGAAACACGGGAGAAATGGCAAATAGTTAAAGCAATATGATGAGGTATGATTAATAACATGCAAAGTTTGTATATATTGTGGGAGGCATGACATAGATGGGAAACAAGGTACATCTTGGAGGAATAGTAAGCTCATACACACAACAATGCCTAATTTCTATGCAATATTTCTACTAACTAATAACTTGAAGACACTAGTGACATATATTCTACATTCCATGAAAACCTCATTGTTCACATCTACCCTATATGTGCTTCAAATTTTTAGGAAGGAAGTTTATATGGTTGATAGATGTCATCGACACATTAGCCTAACACTCAAAATTCCCAAATTCCAGCCATATGTCTTAGAACATCTCAAAAGAGAAGTTAGAATCTTGATCAATCACATATTACAATTAATTTTATAAAGTTTTGAGTTAAATTAAATATGGTAAAATTAACGGAGGAATAGTTACACCATCTATGAGAATATAATTGTAGTGCAACTATGATCATGATAGGATTTTTTTTTGAATCAAACCAAAATTATATATGGAAAGATGGATGTGTACTTTCCCTTTCACATATTCTCAA
This sequence comes from Pinus albicaulis, assembly GCA_034641835.2. Classification (NCBI taxonomy): domain Eukaryota; kingdom Viridiplantae; phylum Streptophyta; class Pinopsida; order Pinales; family Pinaceae; genus Pinus; species Pinus albicaulis. The sequence continues at coordinate 1,976,729,718 of CM076578.1, forward strand.
ACATGTATAGTGATCAAATGGTTCAAGGGATTAATTACGTATTAAATTATAGAGCCATGAGTGATCTTCACCATTTTAATTAGGTATTATTACCAATGAGGAGCTCTCATGCACAAGGAAAGTGAAAATAACATGAACTTGGACCAATTATCTATTTCCATGTAAACAAAAGTAGGGTCAAGCGACATAAATATTTCACTATATCTAGCTCATATTAGTTCCAACTAGTCTCATTGAACCTTGTTAATATTGGAAATCTATCAATACTATTCTAGGAAACATTATTCAAAGAGAGGTGTGCATACATGTGCATACACATAATATGGATCAATCATCAAAATTGTCGATGCCTTTAGGAAATTTGTAGAAATATGTGTATTGACCAAATATGTAGTAGCAAGTGGTGAAATTTTCTATAGGATATGTTATTCATAGCACTACCAAGCCAAGCAGCTGAAATTATGGGTTATGTGTGCCATGTTGATACCAAGCAGGCCTTGGGAGAGCATCTCCATGGAATTTGTTGGATGTTTTCCTATGTAGCATAGAGGCCATGGCTACTTGTTTCTCATTGGAGGCCACTTCAACAAGATGTGTGTGCTCATTATATGTAAAATTGTGATCTATAGATAAGATTATTTCCAAGATCCCTCAGGTCTAATTGAAATAACATTTTCTTGGGAAGATTTTGGAAATCACTTAAATAGAGAGGAATGCCAAGCTAAGTTATTCCACTACATACCACCCTCAAAATGATGGAAAATTAAAGGTTGTAAATTAAATATTGGTATGGCTATTGAGAGGTTATAATAGAAAACATCCAAAAACATGTGATGGGAAACCAATTTATATTCGACACTCCTACAATATAGCCCTTGATTCTTCCACCAATAAATATCCTTTTGAGACCTATTTTGGTTAGTTACCCCCTTCATCTTTTGATATTACATATGGATAGTATAAAAATGAAATGGAGCTACAAGGATATGACAATAAGGTGAGCGCATTAATGGATAATATAAGATAGATACATCTAATAATACAAGAGAAAGTTGACAATAACTAGTAGTAGTATAAGCTAGAGATGGCATGGGGAGGATCATAAATTCCATATTGGAGACAAGGTGCATTAATCCCTACATAAGGATTGGTTGCAAGGAGAAACACAGAAATGCAAACCCCTTAGATATAGACTTTTTGATATCATGGAGAAAATGAATGATAATGCATTTATGTTGAGATTTCTTCCTTAAATGCAAATTAGTTCCGTGGTGAATGTGGATTACTTGAAGCTATTCCATTCCTTTTTTTCAGATAAATATGAGGACCATCAGGTTCTCCCTATTATCAAAGACATTTCATCAAATGTTTTGGAAGAATTGAAGGAATATATATTTATCTAGTCTAATAAATGGTCAATTCACAAATGATGGAAAGTGATATGTGTTGGGCCGGAATTAAGGTATGTTTTCACCCTATAATTACTTCGAATTATGGCATAGTCTTAGGAATTCTTCCTTATTTTGACAATAAAGAAAGGAAAGACTTATGAAAATCAGAGAAATTGAGCTAATGAAAAAAAGGAACGTTTCTATAACAGAAATTTGACTTATTGTATCTCTGTATGCAGGAAGGAAGAGAAGCTGAATCAACGGCAAATAGAAGACATTCGACAAACATGAATGTATGAGTCGGAAAAAGGAAAAGAGATGGATTCAAGCTCGAAGACTCAAACGAAATCCACGCGTAGCGGCTGTTGTTTGGATAACACTATCTCATTACATGGAAATTCCTTTAAAAGGGCTAGGGATGAACTAGATAAGAGTTGAATAGGAATTTTCCCTCTGTAATCAGCACATCAAGACAGATATTTCATATTGTATTCATGTATTATATTTTTAGTTTTGATGCTTTGAACAATTACTTTTGAGGTTTTCATTGCGTTAAAACTTCTAGTGGTCTGGGTCCAACCCCTGGGAGTTTCCTTGCCAAATTCTGTGTTGTGCATTAGTTACAGAATCCATGTTCAGTTATTTGATGCGGTTGTAAAATAATTTTCTAATCAATAAAGTTACAGTTTCCTTCCTTCAGAATAGTTTAGCATTTGTACTTCTTTATTCAGAATCATCGCATTTCATATCTTATGGTTTGTATAATAATGATTCATAGATGTTAGACATTTCCATTTCCTTCCAACACCTTCGCAATCGATTTATAAATCGTAGGATAATTACTACTCAATGATTACTTGTCTTTGTGGATTAAATCATCCTTTCAACACAGTGAGGTGTCCAATTGTTTATTAACGTTAATTAGTCAGTTTACAAAGATAATTCCATTGCAAAATTATATGCATAATTTCTTTCATTTAGATTGCTTTCATTTCAATTGTTGTTCAATTCATTAAGAATGTTGTTCAATTCATTTAGTTTGTTATTTAGTTCATCAAGATTATTGTTCAAACTATCATTATGTTGATCAATCATAGGTTTTTATTTTCTAAGCTAGACAAAATAATTGGCCATAATCTATCAAACCATTCCTCCTTAATTTGATTGAGTTTAGAATATTAGATAATCCTTTCTCATAAACAACATAGAGTAACTATCATTTCATCTCACTTGCATATATTATGCTGACACTCTTGAAATAAGAATACTTACATCGGGTTGAAAATTAAATGAGAAACACTAAGGTTGCCTATAATAAGCCACCTCTATGAAACCGAAATTTTTGGCATCGTTGCCAAGGAGAGTGTAAGAGTGATATCCTTTATTCATCTTTATCCATTGCTATGAAGAATTGGGTATTAAAAGTGAGAGGCAAGAACCTGCGTGCTGTCAAGAAAAATGCTTGCTCTCTAGCCCACTTCTCAGCAAAATTTCTCAAATACCAATAGAATAGGTGCTCTTATTTTATGAATATGAAGAAAAATATAGAAACAATTCAAAATAACTCTAAAAAATCATCACAATCCCAAGGACCGGTGATCCTTGGAAGAACAACATATATAGACGAAATCAGTAAGAAAGCTGAATCTCAGGCATCCATAGGACTTAGAAATATTTCCATTCAAATTCCTATTACACTCCCTCAAGCCACAGCCTCACCATATGTAGCCCATGCCGAGATTCATGGTGAAATAGAAGGATCTAAGCAAAGCCTTCGAACTGCCGATCATATAGGCATTGACCCTTCGAGAGAGGGAGGTTCTTACAATTTACAAGAAGGGGAAGGAGAAACTAGCAACATAATTCAAATAGAAGCTCCAGAAAATAAATCACCTGAAAGAGTTGTCAATACAGAGGTTCTTGAGATCCTAGATCAAGGAAGCGTTGTAAAGCCTCCACGACATTCACCTCCCAAACCCCTCTGGATCACTCCTCCAGAACAAGAAATCCCTGAATATTTCTAGCACCTCTTCGATCAAATGACCAATAATCAAAATTATAATCAAAGTCAGACATCAACATTGAAATACCCCATTGTTGATCATGTTGTAAACGCCCCTATGAAATCGATTCCCTTGCACAACATTCCCACCTTCCATGGTTTGACTACGAAATATATTGATGCATTCCTATTTGAATTTTATGTCTTATGTAGGGGGTATGACTACACCACTGATCCTAAGAAGCTGAAACTATTTCCCTCTACCTTAAAAGGAAGATCACTACACTGGTTCATGGAACTAGGTGGGGGAACCATCAATAATTGGGACAAAATGAAGAACATTTTCCTCAACAAATATCAAGACTATTGCCGAACCCGAGACCTAAAATATGAAATCTTCAATATGTTTGCAAAGGACAATGAAACATTAGAAGAGTACGTAGAAATATTTCGATACAATTTACAAAGTTCCCCATATACCATGCTATCCAAGGACATTTTAAAAGCCGCGATGATTAAAGGAATGAAGGAAGAATGGGTTGAAACACTTAACATAATGGGTAAAGGAGATATTTACCAGGAAGAATATGATGAGATTATTTCCCTGTGTATTAGATGCTCTCGGGGCAGTGCGCGCAATAGGTCAATTGGGCGTGATTCTATGAAAAACAATCTTAAGAAGTCCAATGGCAACGTAACTAGAGAAGAATTTGGAAATCTGTTAGAAAATTTCAAAACTGACATCTTGGGTAAAAAGGTAATAGTGTTGATCGAGGTGTAACCTCCAATACATTACATAAATGAACAATTCTTGGATGCTACAATTTACAAAACCTCCTTTCTATATATGGGAGTCCATGGGGCCATAATGTAATCCTAGTGGGCCACAATGTAATCCTAGCCGACCTAACAATAATAATTTAAGGGCACAATAATAACAAAATGGGGGTTACAAGGGTACAATATTAACAATAAGGGGGTTACACTAACAACAATAAGGGACTATACTAGTAATATAGGGACCTAACATGCCCCTCTCCTTCAAAAAAGTGTTGTCCTCAATGCTTGAGTAGCTCTGGGTGCTTCTGTATAAAATTCTCATCCTCTCATGTAGAATCTTCAGTGGGTAAGTTCTTCCACTTGATGAGATACTCTGAAATTGATCGATTTCGTAGCTGTCGAGTTCTTGTTTCCATGACCGCTTCAGGTTCCAATATGATTTTTCCTTCCTCATCAAGTTCTGGCAATATTGTTTGAACTGGAATATTTTCACCTATAACCTTCTTTAAGCATGAAACATGGAAAACTGGATGCACTCGCGAAGAAGCAGGAAGCTCCAATTTGTTTACCATAATACCAATATTTTGAAACACCTTGTAAGGACCATAGTACTTTGGCGATAATTTATTATCCTTCTTAACTTGCTTGAGGGACATTTGTTTGTATGGTTGTAGCCGTAAAAATACCCAATCTCCTACATCAAAACTTCTCTCGCTGCGATGTTGATCTGCCTGTTGTTTCATTCGATTTTGTGCCAAATTCAGGTTATCTTTTAAGAGTTGGAGAACTTCTTGCTAATGCTCGATATGATCTTCCACTGCTTGAACCTTCGAATTTTCCCTTAAAGACGATGTGATCGATGGTGGATGATATCCATAAAGTGCCATAAATGGGGTCATTTTTGCTGCAGTATGGAAGGAAGTGTTATACCACCATTCAGCGAGAGGTAACCACTTGACCCATTGTGTTTATTTATTAGATACAAAACAACGAAGATATCCTTCCAAACATTTATTTACTATCTCAGTTTGACCATCAGATTGAGGATGATAAGATGAGATATGAGCTAATTGAGTACCCAAACAAGAAAATAACTCCGTCCAAAAATTTCTAGTAAAAATGGGATCTCTGTAACTCACAATAACCCTTGGGCTTCCATGTAGCTTTTGAATTATGTCCATAAATGTAGTAGCAACTGTACTTGATTTAAATGGGTGAGATAATGCACAAAAGTGTGTATACTTGGTAAGTCTATCAACTACCACCATGATGACACTCTTTCCTTCGGACTTAGGTAAACCTGTGATAAAATCCATCGAAATATCCTCCCAACTTTGACTTGGAATGGATAAAGGTTGTAGAAGTCCCGGGGTCTTAATTGTCTCAACTTTATTCTGCTGGCAAACCAAACATTCTGCCACAAACTTTTGAATATCAGATTTAAGGCCATCGCAAAAAAATTCTTTCTTCACCCTGTGGTAAGTTTTTAAAAATCCTGAGTGTCCTCCTAAAGGAGAAGTGTGCAATTCAAGAAGAATATTTTGTTTTAGTTGGGAATTTTTACAAAGATATAAGCGATCTTTGTACCATAAGGAATCATTTTTCCAAATAAATGTATCAGATGTACTAGGATCTTGCTGCAACTTTTGAATGAGTGTCCATACATCTTTGTCCTTCTTCCATTCATCTCTTGCTTTAGTTATCCAATCTGGTTGGATAATAGAAATGGCACAAAGCAATGCTTCCACCTCTTCATTCTTTCTTGAGAGTGCATCTGCAACAATATTAAGCTTTCTTTTTTTGTAGATTATTTCAAAGTCATAACCCAACATCTTTGTGACCCATTTTTGCTGCTCTTCTGAAGATAGTCTCTGTTCCAAAAAGTGTTTAAGACTATCATGATCAGTTTTTACCTTGAAGTGTCTTCCCATTAGGTAAGTTCGCCATTTCTCTAGTGCATGCAGTATTGCTAGCATTTCCTTATTATAAATAGGTTTCTATAAATACTTTCCTTTGATTGTACAACTTTCAAAAGCAATGGGTCTTCCTTCCTACATTAAAACAACACCAATTCCATTTCCTGAGGCATCACATTCCACAATAAATGTTTTTGTGAAGTCTGGTGTAGCTAAGACCGGTACTAGGAACATTGCCTCTTTAAGATGTTCAAAGGCTTTAGTTGTTCAGGTGTCCATGAAAATGCATCTTTCTTCAATAATGTTGTTAGAGGTGCTGCTATTCTCCCATAATTCTTAAGAAACTTGTGATAATACCCTATTAACCTGAGAAATCCTTGCAACTGCTTTATGGTTGTGGGAACTTTCCATTCCTTAATGGGTTTAATTTTGTTAGGGTCTAATTTAACACCCTCGTGAGATACAATATGACCCAGATATTCCACCTCTTATACTCCAAAGAAAAATTTGGATGTTTTTGCATATAATTGTTTCTCCTGCAATAGTTTGAGCACCCTGTCAACATGTTCAACATGATCCTTCCATGACCTGTTGTAGATTAGTATATCATCAAAAAATACTAGCACAAATTTTTTAAGGAAGAGTTTGAAAATGGATTTCATCAACCTTTGAAATGTAGAAGGTGCATTGGTAAGGCCAAGGGGCATGACCAAAAATTCATAATGATCCTCATGAGTTTGAAATGTTGTTTTTGGAATATCTTCAGTCTTCATTCTGATTTGATGATATCCTGTGTTGTAGCTCCTAGAGACAGTCCTGAGTTGCCAAAGACCAGTGCCTAAGACATCTTAAGCAGTAGGGAGTATAAAGTATATTTCAGGCTTATTATCAGCTTTGGACTCTCTACCTTTTCAACTTATGTAAAACGTCATCATATGGATGGGACCAAACTACCTTTGGATTTTAGCAAGTTATAAAGACTCTGTAAAGACAAGAAGGGAATCTTCAATACATATATACTTCAGACAGCTTAGAGACAACTTTCATTAGAGAGGGCCAGTTTCTCAATGACATACATATATTTTAAACAGAAAGATATTTGAGGCACAGAAAGTGAAAGGGGAATACTAACTACCAACGAAATGATGCTCGAAAAACATATTTCGACATGATATGGGCTTAGGAACTAAGAATCCATACATATCAACCAGTTCAGTAAGAGTAACATTTCACAATATTTAATACAGAGGAAATATGAATGATGTGTTAAGCGGAACGACACATCGTGTATGAGCCATATTTAAAGCAACATATACCAGTAAAGCATGAGTATCAAACAACGATAAATTCATACCCAAGCTGGCAAGTTACTCGCATTCCAAGACACGATAAAAGGAAATTGAAAACAGTGGAAAGAACAATGATACAATATCACAAAGAAAGAGTCACAAAATATACAACATTAATATTGGAATCCTCATATATAACTAGAACTTCTCTTCGCTGAAACCCCAGGGGCTCTGTGTATTTGCATTGATAATTCCATGACAAGCATACAAAAACTTTTACACTGCAAGTTTCTTCGGGAAATCTGGAACCCGTTTTTCTCATTGGATTTTACTTATATAGGCTTTTCTCTATCTCAGCGAGAAGATATTTTTTGGAAAAATATATTCTTCGCATAATTTTTTTTTGTTAAATGTCATTCTCAAAATAGCAAAATTCATGATGAGGAATCAAGCCTCCCATCATGGATAATCAGGCCCTCAGCCGTTTCTTAAAAACAGAAAATTAAACAGCAGTTTGGTGAAAAAGTAAAATGCAGGAGTGGGGAAAAAAACCCACTCAAAACTTAAAAGAAATTGATTGAGTAAAAAGTAAAATAGGCCGTTAAGGCCAAATCATGAGTTGACAAAGAATCACAAGTGTGGTAGAGTTGAGGCAGTTTCTGATTCTGGTGGCGGCACATTTGCAGATGAACTAGCATACTGGCTCGTAAACTGAGTGCACCTCTGCTGACTGTCTGTAGCTGGTTCGGGCATTGCTGAGAACCCCTCCACCTCGACAAAGGCCTCTGTGAGGGCGTGGAAACCCGCCCCAGTAGGAAGCTTGTGTTTGATCAAATGGAGGAGGTTGAACTCTTTTCGGAGGGATGAAACAATCATATCGGCTTTGAGCTGAGCTGCTTTACCCGTCTGGAGGTCGGTTCGGTCTCTTTCTTCTTGCAAGCGTACTATGTATTGGGCCAAAGGCAAGAGCACGGAAGGAGTGGTCGGGTCCCAACAGGAAGGGAGTCCAACTGTCATGATCTCACCCCATACCGCATCGAATTGTCCCACGTTGGCGACCACCTGTTAGAGAGCTCTTGAAGCTGTGACTCGGGCCATCTCTTTGTTGATGATTTTGAAACTCTCAATAGCCTCCGTGAATCGGCTTGGAATACTGTGCTTCTCCATGTCATCTGATCCCAGCTCATTAAGGAATGAAATATACTCTTTGGCATGTTGGGCCCTATTGGACAGATCGAGGTCTACCTCCTGCAGTTTCCTACAGAGATAGGGTATAGCAGACTTATGCTCCCCCATCGTCCTTAAGAAGCCCCATTGCTCGGTCACAACTGAGATTATATCAGACTAGATTATACTCCTAGCCTCAAGGAGGGTGAGATTTCCCTTTGCACGGCTTCTCATGTCGGCGATAGTTTTTTGTTGATCCGCCGTCGTCTTCTTTTCCTGCTCTATTTCCCTCTGCAACTCTTCTACTATTCTGGTGTTCTCGGCCAGAGAGTTTTCCAGGTTTGTGATCTTTTCCCTTGCTGTGGATGCCTGCTTTTCCAATACCTCATTTTTAGCTCTTGCTGCGGCCAATTGCTCAGACAGCAAGCTAGTTCCACTTGACACCACGGTCGGCTGGCAGCTGTGTGAGTCCCATCTAGCTTGCAACTCTATTGCCTTATTCTATAGCATGGTGATTGTTTCAGCCATATTTTCTTTCTCCTCTCTTTCTTTTGATAGCCTACCAAATAGTTTTGCTTTCTCTCGCTCTACTTGCACTAGTTTAGCCGTCTGGACATGGTGGGAGGCTGGTATGCGGGCCCGACTCTTTGCTGATGCGGCTTCCTTCTTCAGCTATTCAATCAAAGCCGCCTGTGGGTTTGTTTCCCCCGTATCCTTCCCCTTGATCTGTTCTTGGAGGAAACACACCTGACTTGCTCTGGCACGGCATCTAGCTTATTCGCTTGCCAGGGTAGCCCTCAGCTATTCGTGTTTCTGCTCTAATTTATTCTATGCCAGGGTGACCCGCATCAGTTCATCTTTCATCATACCACATACAATCTGGAATAGGTCGCACATGTCGTTGGCTGGCACATTCTTCATGTCGATCGCATATTCGAGCACCCGATAGCTAGTGACACCTGAATTAGGGTCCATGATAGCTTTTGCCATAGATAATACCAGGCTTTCAGTGTCCGCGTTCATGGAGGAAGAGAGCCAGCTGGTATGATATTTCTCAACGTATCCTCCCAGCTTAGCTTTATATTTGTCTCGGATTGCTCTGTTTGCCTGATCCCTTTCGATCGCCCTTGGCGAGGTATGCTCTATGATGGCCTGTGTGACCTCTGTGAAATCGGAAGAAGTGGTACTGTCTCTTAGCATCGTTATCCCGGCCTTGCCTTTATCCAATTTACCGTATACTGTGAAGGGTTCCAGCAGCTGTTCCTCTCCTATCACTTCTGCCTCACTGGAGGCTGTTCTTTGTTTTTTGTGAGGGGGTGCTGCTCCTGAGGTACCTGCTTCTTCTCCGCATGTGCCTCTATTGATGTTCTCTTCCTCCCCTGTAGCAGATGAATCTATCTCCATCTGTGAAAACAAGGGCCAAGTTTCGAGATTAGCCCTCCATTCCATGAATGGCCTCGGCTCATGCATATAGGGTGCAGACTTGTTACTTTTTCTTTTGTTCGAGATAATTTCTTGAGGGTCATAAGCCCAGCTTTTTCCCAGCCTTAGGTCCAGACCTTGCAGCTTTTTTTCAACGATCGGGAGGGCATGCCTCGATTTCACCACAAAGGGGCTGATTTCAATGGGAAGCCTTAGAATGTAACCCTTCTTGGAAGGAACAAAATGGAGCTGATTGGCCTTGAGGACCTGCCGGATGTATTCGAGTGCATAAACTCGACGAACAGGAAACACTGGCAGCCGGTAGGGGGGAACTTTGGCTCCATAGACCCGAATTTCGGTGTAGTCCTCGAATAGAAACCAATCTCTAGTGCTCTGGGATTTTCTGGCTTGCAACCAGCTTTTCATTTCTGGAAAGACCCTAGGGGAAGGCGAGTCATGAATAATGGTATAGGCAATAGACATGAAACTATTCATAAAACTGGAATAACCCTCTCCCTTAGGTAATTGACGCACAGAGAAGTTCCAGTCGAAAACTGGTCAGGGTTGGGAATTCTCAAGATAAACTTTGTCTAGCCCCAAACCCTCAAATTTATCGGCGTGCTGGTACAAGAAGAGATAGAAAACCATTGAACAGAAATGGAACTGACGGGTTTCTGGAAGCTCTTGGAATTGGGTTCGAATGGCAGTGGAGAGGAAACCGAGAATATCTAATACTACTCCTTATTGGGACATGAGCCATAGGAGATGGACACACACCATGGAAATATCTTCCAAACTCCCTACCCCTAAAAGGCCAGCAAATCAGAGAGAGGATGGGTCGAACCTCTTCTACAAACAAACTTAATGGAAAAGGCTCTATGGCGGGAAGAGAAGTAACCTGGTCACCGGTTATAGAGGAGATGAAGGCTTGCCGGGCCTCCCATGGCTGTTTGATGAACTGGGCGGCCAAGGCTGCTTCTCTGAAACTGATATATGTGTCGCTGGTAGGAAAGCGGAGGGCCTATTTGATAATATCGGGGGAAAGGGAAAAAACTTTGTTCCCCTGAGGAGAGGTGAAGGTGCCTCGATGCTCATCGAAAACATCTCTGAGCCAAGAGATAAAATCAACTACAGAGTGAACTTGAGGGGAAATTTGGTGGTACAGGCCAGAAATGACTACCCAATAATGGTCTGTGTTCTTAATATGACGATTGAAAAGCACGGGCTTAATGCTGCAGATGTCAAATGGGTATTTAGGGTCACAGATACCGGCCTGTAGGTCGATAAGAGGGTCGAACCCGGGTGGGTTCTTGGATTCACGGACCTGGGGGGTCTCTGGTTCATTTTTCTTTGGCGTTCCCCTTCCCATGGCTGACATTCAAGAATTTGAAAAAGCGAAAGGAAAACAGAGGGAGTATGAATGACGGAGTACCTGAACGGAAGGTAAATATGCTCAAGAAAGCGACGCAGGGAACTCTGACAATGATTGGGTAGACCAGGCGCTCTTTCCTACTTGGTATATGCCATAGACGGGAACCTGCGACCTTTTACTGGAGTGAAATATGGAGGGAATGTTATCTCTGGACTGGGTAATTTGAGGTAAAAAGATGGATGGGTAAAACGAATGAAGGCAAGTGTCCTAAAGACACTGACAGTGAGGCACGCGGCGCATAAGGATTGGGTGTGTCAGAGTATAGGTGGGCACCTCGTGCTAGGTTTAATACTGGTACGAGCCTCAGTACCAGTTAACCTAAAGGACTTTACCTTACTTTTTACCGTATGCGCTGTATAACTCCTGAAACATATTAGCCCTTATGAAGATTAAATACATAACCTACCCATCGTGAGGGTCCACCTTTCGATCCGCCACGTCACCGCACCACACGGCATGCTCCTGCCACCTCCTTCTAACCTTGAGTCCCCACCACGCTATGCGTTCACAATTCTGCGGGGGTATGGGTCTCTTCCCTCCCTCGCTGCTCGACCCCCTCGAAATTCCCCTCGTGTGCGTCTTCACGCGGCGGCACTTTCCTTCAATACATAGGTTTTGCACTTAGTGTAGCGTTCTATTGCCTTTTATATTTCTGTTAGCTTTTGGCTTTATACTCCATTATTTTCGTGTTAATTCCGCCTTTGGCTTTAACGCACGTGGCCTTCGTTGCTTTGTCTCCTTTCGACCCACTTTTGAAGTATTTCGTCCTTTGATACAAAGCTTAATGCATGACTTGTCATCCTTGTAATACACCAATGACTAATGTTAAAGATTAAACAACATTGGCTCCACCTGGGGACGACACGTTCATCCTCGAACGTGTCGAGAACTATGCAGACCGTCTGTTTATCTTTTGTGAACGCCACTTCCCTTGCACTTCCGACTTATCCCTTCATAAATCATCATGACTCATGAATTATTCAATTCAAAAAACGAAAACAACAGCTACTGTACAATATAATACAATCAGGCTTTTTTCACCCTGCTTCAGAACTGAAAGTATGGTTTGAGGAACTGTCCATTTACAGGGGCATCCAGCAGATCTCCCTACAAATTCTCCAGCTTAAAGGTATTATTTCCTCCCTGTTCTGTAATCTTGAAGGGGCCGAACCAAAGGGGATCAAATTTACCATGCTTACCTTTATCGGCCCTTCGCACATCCCACTTGAGGACTAGGTCTCCCACCTGTAGCTTTCTGTCCTTGGCGTGCTGGTCAAACAGCTCCTTCATTTTCTCCTGGTATTCCACAAGTCGCTGATTCACCTGACCATGTGTTTCTTCGAGTTCCACCAGTTGGTTAATTCTTCTGGTCATGCCATCAGGTTCCTCCTGAGCCTCTTGCATGAAACGAGCGATGGGTAAAGCTAATTGTATAGGGAACATAGCTGCTCGTCCATATACTAACTCATAGGGAGATTTCCCAGTTTCTATTTTACTAGTAATCCTGTTTTCCCACAGAGCGAACTTCAGTTGGGAATCCCAATTCCTCTGGTTTTCATTTATTGTCTTCTTTAGAGCTCTCACCAGCATTTTATTTGATGATTCTGCCAAACCATTCCCCTGTGGGTAGTAAGCTGTAGAGTGACCCAGAGTGATATTATATTGCTGAAAAAAACTCACAAATTTTGTAGATTTGAACGCTTGAGCATTGTCAGTCACTATTCTAGCAGGACATCCAAACCTGGATATAATGTTCTCTTCCATGAATTTAATTATCACTGTGTCTATAGCATTTCGTGCAGGTATGGCTTCCACCCACTTCGTGAAGTAATCCGTGGCAGTCAGGATCCATTTATGTTGTCCACTTGAGGGCAGGTGAATCTCACCTATGAAGTCAATCCCCCACTGTCTGAAAGGTTCGTCGATGTGTACAGGAATCAGGGGCAGAGCTGCAAACTTTTGTTTTTCAGCAAATTTCTGACATTTGTCACATGCTCTAACCCAAGCAAAAACGTCTCCAAACAATTTGGGCCAGTAGAAACCGGCTTTCAGAATTTTCTGGGCTGTGCTCCTCCAGCTGTAATGTCCCCCACAGATTCCCTCATGGAATTCGGTCATTATGTTCTTCACTTCGTCTTCTGTGAGGCATAATAACAGTATGCCTAAAATATCTTTCCAATATAGCTGACCATTGGCAACCATGTACTTTTGTGATTTCAGCCACAATGCTATGTATTTTGATTTATCACATCTGGGTGGACAGCTGAGTGTTAAGAGATACTCAACTATTTCTTTGTACCAAGGACTAGTAAGATACTTCATTAGTATTTTTTGAGTGGCCATTTCCACTCCTTGTTGCCCTGTCTGTTCCTCAGAATCTTCATTTGCAATCATAGATAAATTGATGCCCAAAGCTTGATGGTTTGACTCTGACAAAATTTTTGCTAGCCCCTACCCTTTAATCAACTTAGTGGGTCTGATGTCCAGATCATATTCCTGTATCTTTGCAATCCACCAGCCCCTTTTTTCTTCACTGTCACCTTGAACGAGGATATCTTTAACCGCTGCGGTGGGTACAAATGCAGTAATGTGAGACTGCAGAATATACATGCAAAATGCCTTAAGGGACTTTACTAGGGCATAAGCCTGCTTCTCTAATATATTGTATTTCAATTCTGCGTCGTGAAGCACTTGACTAAAGAAAGCAATGGGTTGTTCATACCCATCCTCGTTTTTCTGTAGGAGAACTCCAGCTACTGTATGAGGTGATGCAAAAGAGAATATCATAAATGGTTTAGTGTAATCTGGCCTTTCCAGCACAGGAGCCTCAACGAATGCGTTCTTTATTCTAACAAAGGCCTGCCTCAATTCTGGTGACCATTTCACCTCATTATCCTTTTTTAACATGTCTGTTATATGCCTAACTATTTCAGCATAGTTAGGAATAAATATTCTCAGAAAATTTATACGCCCTAAGAATACCTAGACTTCTTTCTTATTCCTGGGGAGGGAGATGCCATTTATAACCTCCACTCTTTTAGGATCAATCTTGACCCCATCTTTAGTTACAATGTGTCCTAGGAGCTTACCCTCTTCTAATGCAAACAAATATTTTTGAGGATTTAGGGAAAGTCCATACCTTCTGCATTTCTCAAACGTTCTTTGCAAATGTTGAATGTGCTCGGCGTCATCTTTCGAAAATACTGTAATATCATCTAGATAGACCACCAATAATTTATCTTGTTCCCCAACAAAAGCTATGTCCATAGCCCTATGAAAAGTGGCTCCTGCGTTGATCAGCCCAAAAGGCATCCTAGCGTACATAAATGTACCCCAAGGCATGGTGAAAGCAGTCTTTTTCTGGTCCTCTGGGAGTACAGCCACCTGGTTATAACCCGAAAAACCATCCATCATAGACATCCTAGAGGCCCCCACCACCTTCTGAAGAATGTGGTCCATCTTTGGCAATGGGTAATTGTCCTTCAGAGAGGCTCTATTCAAATTTCTGAAATCTACGCACAACCTTATTTCTCCATTTTTCTTTCGGACCGGGACTAGATTTTCCACCCACTCAGAGTATTTCAATGGCACAATTATTTTAGCCTTTAACAGCTTCTTGATTTCCTTCTCAATGGAGGGGAGTAACAGAGGATTTATTTGTCTGAGCTTCTGCTTGTGGGGCCTTGCATCTGCTTTCAGGGGAATTTCTTGCTGCAAAATGCTGATATCAAACGTCTTCAAGTCTTGATAGGACCATGCAAATACATCCCTATAAGACTGAAATAATTGCAGGTATTTCTCCTTATAACCTTCCGGGACCTTCCTGGATAATTTCACAATCTTGGGCTTAGCCTCAGTACCCAGATCTAGGTCCTCTACATGATTTTTGTCTATCATCTTGCTAGGCTGCCTGGGGACATCATTTTTGTCAAACAGTCTTTCTAAGGGCACCAGGCCTCTAAGGATGACATTTCCCTTCAGCTGTAACACTTTGCTCCCGGCCATTTTTTCTTCCCACTTGTTTTCTGGTTGGTTCTCAGCCTCATCTTACTCAAAACAGTTAATTTCCATATTAGAGAACTCCCCCACTATCTCTAGAAATATTTTCACTTGTTCATCGTCCTCAAACACTTGCCAGTTTTTGACATTGTCTGGAATCGAAGGCCGGTACCTTCTATCTCATACCTCAGGAGGGGATTTTGGGGTGGATGGAAGGTGCTAGCAGCTACTACAAGTGAATCTGCCATCCTGTTCTGCTCCAGGGGCATGAAATGAATATTAAAAGCTAAGAAAAAGTTCTCCACCATGTCCCATACTTCATTCCTGTAGGCTCTTAAATGAGGATGTTTTGCTTGACATTGATTTCTGATCTGCCGGACCACTAATTCTGAATCACCTAAGACCTTCAGGGTTTGTATATTCATATTCCTGGCTGCCTTTAGCCCTAGTAAAAGTGCCTCATACTCAGCCACGTTATTGGTGGCTTCATACTCTAATTTGAAGGACAGTGGGACCCATTTGCCTGTAGGGGAAATCAATAAAACTCCTTCGCCATTACCTTCCTTTGAATTTTCCCCATCGAAATGTAGAGTCCAGACCCCTATTTCAGGACCTTCTGAGGATTGCTGAGTCCTTATCTGACATAAGGGAGGTTCCTGGGCATAACTGTAATCTTCTTCTAACATCAAGCACGAAAAATCTCTATCCTTACTGTAGACCGGTGAATTTTCTGAACTTTCAGCTTTGGTAACCGTTTTTACAAATCTGGTCTCCCTATATAATCTCCTCTCTTGCCCTCCAAAGATTGGGATGGTGGCATATGTTAGATCTAGTTTAATTGACCCACCAATTTTTGTTCCCCAGGACCTTGATAGTAGCATACCAAAACAGGCTGGAATGTCAGCCACCACAATGTCCATTACTACACTTTTAGCTGGGATTTGGGCCAGGTTTACCACCAGGTCCTTAATCATGCCCAAGCACTTAACTCTTTTGGAGTCAAATGAGTACAGGTCCTGATATGGGCGAGTGATCTGGAGTCCTAATTGTTCCATGACAGATAGAGGCATAAGATTGTGGGAGGCACCAGAGCCTAACATACAATTGTGGAGCAATAGGTCATGGATTACCAAAGACATGAAGAAGGGAGGTGTAGTGGGGTCTAATTCCTCAACATGTGGACCAAACACTACCATAGGTCTTTCTTCTTGTAATTTGAGACTGTCAGGGATGTATATTACTTCTGGGGGAAGCATGAAGGACGTGACCTGGGACTGATATGCAGGTTGCTTTAACAATTCGGTGAGGGGGATTGGGATTTTTACTTTCTCTAGCTCCTTTTGTAGATTGAAAGCTGAGGAGGACTTATCTATCGACACATCTTTAGATTCTTTTTCTTTAGAGTCTGTGTTCTGTGGGAGAGGCCTGACTTCCTTTACGACTAGCTTGACATTAGGAGGTGTAGTTTCTTGTGAAGATGAAGGAGTTTGAGTGTCAAAATGTAAAGGTTGGCCAAGAGGTTTCTTACCTTTCTCAGGGACTTTCCGAGCTGTCTCCTCCTGAGCAGGTGCTGACTTTTGGGGTGTGTCCTCCTCTTCATCTTGAGTGCGGGTTCTCTTTCTAGAGGACCTGAGGTCATATTTTCTATTGAACTGGGCTTGCATGAATTCAACGAATTTTTTACAGTAATCATCAATCTCGGGCTCTTCAGTATCCTCATTGGCCTTCATTTCTGAGTGAGCTTGTACTTCCCCCTCCTCACTTTCATGTACAAGAAATTCTATGTCATCATTGTCTGAGAAGACCAGGCATGCCTCCTCTTGTTCATAGGCAGGATCTTCAGGAGAAGCCTCTACTTTCCCCTCCAAGTATAGAGGATGCGGTACCTGATCTTGTTTTTCCTTCTGTCCCCTCTGCAGTATCTGCAAGGGTGGTTTTCTGTGTTGAGGGTTGAATCCCCTGTTTGGAGCATTCTGGAAATTATTTGGGGGTGAATTTTTGGCCTCCATCTCAAGCTTGACTAGCGTACTTGAGATATTCTTGATCATCCTATTCATCTCCTCGATCTTGTCGTTGGCCGAATCTCTGTCTTGGCTTGAGGTGGATACTTCTTCTTTTTCCCTCCTTCTAACATCATGTTCTTGTTTCCCTTTGGATTTTCCAGTCGAGACAAAATTTGCTTCTATCTCCAGCGCGTCTGTCTGTGCATCATCCAGAGTGGCTAGATTTCTCTCTCTCAATGAGAAACCAAATTCAGAATCAAATGCTACCACAAAAACGACCTTGGCAGTGGTCTGGTGAGGCTTCATCTTGGCGGGTAGACTCAGGTACAATTTGTTAAATCTTCTGATAAACTCTGACACCCCTTCATTGTGTTTCTTTTTCAGAGTGTTGAATTCGGTAAGGACATTACCATGATCTTTCTTTTCTCCCCATTTTTTGATGAAAGCGTCCTCCATTCCCTCCCATGTGTTGATAGAACGAGCTCCAAGTGTCTTGAACCACTTTCTAGCTTCTCCATCCAAGGTTTGCACAAACATCCTTAGAACCACATCCAGATGTTCCACATTGAAATTTTCTGCAAAAGAGCAAAAGACTTCGACATGTTTATGGGCTTAAATCTCATTCTCACCATTGAATCTGGGCAGAATCTTCAAATAGTCTTGTGGCAAGTCATTCAGTACCGTGGGAAGCTCCAAAGGAGCATATCTGTTTTGCAGGAAACCAGGGACATTGGCCATTGGAGGAGGAGGTGGAGGTAATAAGAGGGCTTGATGAGTAAGTGGAGGATTGGGTGGAAGCGCAATGTGAATGATGATAGGGATATAATGGACGGCAGTTTGGGATGATGGAGACAAGGGTGGGGTGGTAACAGCAGATACTTCCGTGACCTCTTTAACTTCTTCTGTTTCTGGAGTAGGGTGGAAAATGTAACGGGTGGTATCTAATGACTCAGCCTCGTCTTTAACTTCGATATTACCCGTAGGTAGGTAGTCAGAGTAATAGCCAGCGTCACCCAGAGTAGAGTTAGAATCTTGCCATTGGGAAACCTGAGAAGAGGAGGAAGGGAGGTCTTCTAGAGAGAGCGGTGGAATTCAGCATGAACAAATGGTCTCCCCCTCCAGTTTATTCTATGTAGGATTATTTCTGGGTCAGACACAGAGGGTGTCCTCAGCTGAGATGTATCTGACCTTAGGTGTGGCTTACAGGGAGCCAGGACTGCAAACAGGTTGAACTGTAAAATGACTGTGGCGTTGCCAAGGTGAGGGGTGCACAACTCTTCACTCTTCGTGCTCACCTGACTGAAGAGTGACTAGGTTTTGTCGAGGCCCATGGATTTAAATTTCTTCAACTTCGGTCCCCGACAATGGCACCAAAAAGATGTTGTAGCTCCTAGAGACAGTCCTGAGTTGCCAAAGACCAGTGCCTAGGACATCTTAAGCAGTAGGGAGTATAAAGTATATTTCAGGCTTATTATCAGCTTTGGACTCTCTACCTTTTCAACTTATGTAAAACATCATCATATGGATGGGACCAAACTACCTTCGGATTTTAGCAAGTTATAAAGACTCTGTAAAGACAAGAAGGGAATCATCAATACATATATACTTCAGACAGCTTAGAGACAACTTTCATTAGAGAGGGCCGGTTTCTCAATGACATACAAATATTTTAAACAGAAAGATATTTGAGGTGCAGAAAGTGAAAGGGGAATACTAACTACCAATGAAATGATGCTCGGAAAACATATTTCGACATGATATGGGCTTAGGAACTAAGAATCCATACATATCAACCAGTTCAGTAAGAGTAACATTTCACGATATTTAATACAAAGGAAATATGAATGATGTGTTAAGCGAAACGACATATCGTGTATGAGCCATATTTAAAGCAACATATACCAGTAAAGCATGAGTATCAAACAACGATAAATTCATACCTGAGCTGGCAAGTTACTCGCATTCCAAGACACGATAAAAGGAAATTGAAAACAGTGGAAAGAACAATGATACAATATCACAAAGAAAGAGTCACAAACTATACAGCATTAAGACTAGAATCCTCATATATAACTAGAAATTCTCTTCACTGAAACCCCACGGGCTCTGTGTATTTGCATTGATAATTCCATGACAAGCATACAAAAACTTTTACATTGCAAGTTTCTTCAGGAAATCTGGAACTCGTTTTTCTCATTGGATTTTACTTATATAGGCTTTTCTCTATCTCGGCGAGACGATATTTTTTGGAAAAATATCTTCTTCGCATAATTTTTTTTTGTTAAATGTCATTCTCAAAACAACAAAATTCATGATGAGGAATCAAGCCTCCCATCATGGATAATCAGGCCCTCGGTCGTTTTTTAAAAACAGAAAATTAAACAGCAGTTTGGTGAAAAAGTAAAATGCAGGAGTGGGGAAAACAACCCACTCAAAACATAAAAGAAACTGATTAAGTAAAAAGTAAAATAGGCCGTTAAGGCCAAATCATGAGTTGAAAAAGAATCACAGGTGCGGCAGAGTTGAGGCAGTTGCTGATTTTGGTGGCGGCACATTTGCAGATGAACTGGCATACTGGCTTGTAAACTAAGTGCACCTCTGCTGACTGTCTGTAGCTGGTTCGGGCATTGCTGAGAACCCCTCCACCTCGACAAAGGCCTCTATGAGGGCGTGGAAACCTGCCCCAGTAGGAAGCTTGTGTTTGATCAAATGGAGGAGGTTGAACTCTTTTTTGAGGGATGAAAAAATCATATCGGCTTTGAGATGAGCTGCTTTACCCGTCTGGAGGTCGGTTCAGTCTCTTTCTTCTTTCAAGCGTACTGTGTATTGGGCCAAAGGCAAGAGCACGGAAGGAGTGGTCAGGTCCCAACAGGAAGGGAGTCCAACTGTCATGATCTCACCCCATACCGCGTCGAATTGTCCCACGTTGGCGACCACCTGTTGGAGAGCTCTCGAAGCTGTGACTCGGGCCATCTCTTTGTTGATGATTTTGTGACACTCAATAGCCTCCGTGAATCGGCTTGGAATACCATGCTTCTCCATGTCATCTAATCCCAGCTCATTAAGGAATGAAAGATACTCTTTGGCATGTTGGGCCCTGTTGGATAGATCGAGGTCTGCCTCCTGCAGTTTCCTACTGAGATAGGGTATAGCAGACTTATGCTCCCCCATCATCCTTAAGAAGCCCCATTGCTCGGTCACAGCTGAGATTATATCAGACCAGATTATACTCCTAGCCTCAAGGAGGGTGAGATTTCCCTTTGCACGGCTTCTCATGTCGGCGATAGTTTTTTGTTGATCCGCCGTCGTCTTCTTTTCCTGCTCTATTTCCCTCTGCAACTCTTCTACTATTCTGGTGTTCTCAGCCAAAGAGTTTTCCAGGTTTGTGATCTTTTGCCTTGCTGTGGACGCCTGCTTTTCCAATACCTCATTTTCAGCTCTTGCTGCGGCCAATTGCTCAGACAGCGAGCTAGTTCCACTTGACACCACGGTCGGCTGGCAGCTGTGTGAGTCCCATCTAGCTTGCAGCTCTGTTGCCTTATTCTGTAGCATGGTGATTGTTTTAGCCATATTTTCTTTCTCCCTTGGCGAGGTATGCGCTATGATGGCCTGTATGACCTCTGTGAAATCGGAAGAAGTGGTATTGTCTCTTAGCGCCGTTATCTCGGCCTTGCCTTTATCCAATTTACCATATACTGTGAAGGGTTCCAGCAGTTGTTCCTCTCCTATGACTTCTGCCTCACTGGAGGATGTGCTTTGTTTTTTGTGAGGGGGTGCTGCCCCTGAGGTACCTGCTTCTTCTCCGCATGTGCCTCTATTAACGTTCTCTTCCTCCCCTATAGCAGATGAATCTGTCTCCATCTGCGAAAACAAGGGCCAAGTTTCGAGATTAGCCCTCCATTCCATGAATGGCCTCGGCTCATGCATATAGGGTGCAGACTTGTTCCTTTTTCTTTTGTTCGAGATAATTTCTCGAGGGTCATAAGCCCAGCTTTTTCACAGCCTTAGGTCCAGACCTTGCAGCATCTTTTCAACGATCGGGAGGGCATGCCTCGAGTTCACCACAAAGGGGCCGATTTCAATGGGAAGCCTTAGGATGTAACCCTTCTTGGAAGGAACAAAATGGAGATGATCGGCCTTGAGGGCCTGCCAGATGTATTCGAGTGCATAAACTCGACAAACAGGAAACACTGGCAGCCGGTAGGGGGAAACTTCGGCTCCATAGACCCGAATTTCGGTGTAGTCCTCGAATAGAAACCAATCTCCAGTGCTCTGAGATTTTTCGGCTTGCAACCAGCTTTTCATTTCTGGAAAGACCCTAGGGGAAGGCGAGTCATGAATAATGGTATAGGCAATAGACATGAAACTATTCATAAAACTGGAATAACCCTCTCCCTTAGGTAATTGACGCACAGAGAAGTTCCAGTCGAAAACTGGTTGGGGTTGGGAATTCTCAAGATAAACTTTGTTTAGCCTCAAACCTTTAAATTTATCGGCGTGCTGGTACAAGAAGAGATAGAAAACCATTGAACAGAAATGGAATTGACGGGTTTCTGGAAGCTCCTGGAATTGGGTTCAAATGGCAGTGGAGAGGAAATCAGGAATATCTAATACTACTCCTTTTTGGGACATGAGCCATAGGATATGGACGCACACCGTGGAAATATCTTCCGGACTCCCTACCCCTAAAAGGCCAGCAATCAAAGAGAGGATGGGCCGAACCTCTTCTACAAACAAACTTAATGGAAAAGGCTCTATGGCGGGAAGAGAAGTAACCTGGTCGCCCGTTATAGAGGAGATGAAGGCTTGTCGGGCCTCCCGTGGTTGTTTGATGAATTGGACGGCCAGGGCTGCTTCTCTAAAACTGATATATGTGTCGCTGGTAGGAAAGCGGAGGGCCTATTTGATAATGTCGGGGGAAAGGGAAAAAACTTTGTTTCCCTGAGGAGAGGTGAAGGTGCCTCGATGCTCGTTGAAAACATCTCTGAGCCAAGAGATAAACTCAACTATAGAGTGAACTTGAGGGGAAATTTGGTGGTACAGGCCAGACACGACTACCCGATAACGGTCTGTGTTCTTAATATGACGACCGAAAAGAACGGGCTTAATGCTATGGATGTCAAATGGGTATTTAGGGTCACAGATACCGGCCTGTAGGTCAATGAGAGGGTCGAACCCGGGTGGGTTCCTGGATTCACGGACCTGGGGGGTCTCTGGTTCATTTTTCTTTGGCGTTCCCCTTCCCATGGCTGACATTCAAGAATTTGAAAAAGCGAAAGGAAAACAGAGGGAGTATGAATGACGGAGTACCTAAATGGAAGGTAAATCTGCTCGAGAAAGCGACGCAGGGAACTTTGACAATGATTGGGTAGACCAGGCGCTCTTTCCTACTTGGTATATGTCGTAGACGGGAACCTGCGACCTTTTACTGGAGTGAAATACGGAGGGAATGTTATCTATGGACTGGGTAATTTGAGGTAAAAAGACGGATGGGTAAAAAGAATGAAGGCAAGTGTCCTAAGGACACTGACAGTGAGGCACGCGGCGCATAAGGATTGGGTGTGTTAGAGTACAGGTGGGTGCCTCATGCTGGGTTTAATACTGGTACGGGCCTCAGTACCAGTTAACCTAAAGGACTTTACCTTACCTTTTTATTGTATGCGCTGTATAACTCCTGAAACATATTAGCCCTTATGCAGATTAAATACATAACCTACCCATCGTGAGGGTCCACCTTTCGATCTGCCATGTCACCACACCACGCAGCTTGCTCCTGCCACCTCCTTCTAACCTTGAGTCCCCACCACGCTATGTGTTCATAATTCCGCGGGGGTATGGGTCTCTTCCCTCCCTCGCTGCTCGACCCCCTCGGAATTCCCCTTGTATGCGTCTTCACGTGGTGGCACTTTCCTTCAATACATAGGTTTTGCGCTTAGTGTAGCGTTCTATTGCCTTTTATATTTCTGTTAGCTTTTGGCTTTATACTCCATTCTTTTCGTGTTAATTCCGCCTTTGGATTTAACGCACGTGGCCTTCGTTGCTTTGTCTCCTTTCGACCCACTTTTGAAGTATTTCGTCCTTTGATACAAAGCTTAATGCATGACTTGTCATCCTTGTAATACACCAATGACTAATGTTAAAGATTAAACAACATCCTGAATGAAGATCCAACTTGGTAAAATAAATTGCTCCATGTAATTCATCCAATAATTCATCAATCACGGGAATGGGAAATTTATCTTTAATGGTGAGCTTATTGAGCTCCCTATAATCCAGACACATTTGCCATGATCCATCCTTCTTGTGTACCAATACTACAGGAGCAGAGAAAGAACTTTGACTAGGTTGAATTATACCCGCCTCTAACATTTTTGCAATCATACGTTCAATTTCGCTCTTTTGGATGTAAGGATATCTATAAGGCCTGATGTTTGGAGGAACACTTCCTGGAATCAAATGAATAGCATGATCATGATCAAAAATAGGTGGGAGTCCTTTGGGAGTTTCAAACACCTTGGAATGATTGTCCAAGACTTGTTGGAGATCTGCAGAAATAGATGATTTTGATGTTGGAACTTCTAGCGAGCATAATTGTGCAATTACGCCTCGTTGTTCTTTCTTTAGAAGCTTTGTCATGCCATTAGAGCTTATTATCCTTCCTGGCTTCCCTTCAATACCCCGTAATTCGACTTCCTTTCCTTCTGAAAAGAATTTCAAGAAAAGTTCTTGAAAATTAAAAACTACCGTCCCCAAAGATTGTAACCATTGTACTCCTAGTACAACATCAGCACCTCCCATAGGAATGGAAAGCATTGGACTAGTCAATACATATTCCCCATGGTTAGCTTGATATTATGGCATTTTCCAGAGCAATTTATAGTTCCTCCATTTGCAACCATCACTTGACATTCTGGTGCTGGGTATAGGAAACAATTTAATTCCTTAGCTACCTTACAATGAATAAAATTATGGGTGCTACCTGAATCAATCAACACTATTACCTTTTTCTTCTTGATATGTCCTTCTATCTTGAGAGTTTGAGGAGTGGTGATTCCTGCCAGTGCATTACACGATATGGTTGGACTCATTTCTTCCTCTTCTACGGTTGGTTCCTGGTGTATATCCTCTTCTTGTTCATTTTCTTCTTCCTCTTCACAATCTATGTAAAATAATTTCTTCTCAGCACACTTATGACCTTTAGTGTATTTTCTATCACAACTGTAGCAAAGTCCTTTTGCTCTTTTTTCTTCCAATTGTTGTGGTGTCAACCTTGTAGGTTGTGGAAATCTAGGCGTAGCAACACTTCCTTCTTTATAGAAGTAAGTAGTAGGCTTCCTTGTCGCCATAATTTTACATTCAATTTTTCTTGCCAACCTGAATGCCTTCTCCAATGAATCAGGTTCCAAAACGTGAACTTCATGTTGGATGTTATCCTTTAAAGTGCATATGAAGAGATCAATCCTGTGTTCCTCTGGAATATCAGTTACCCTTATATTCAATTTTTGGAAGTCCTCAATGTGCTGCCCCACTAAACCATTTTGTTTGAGATTTATCAATTGGCTAAAGAAGGTGTTGCTCTTTGTATCCTCATAATGTGCTATCATTTCCTCAGTAAAAATTGACCAAGTGACAATTTTTTTATGGGAGCAAAGCCATCGATACCATACAAATGTATTTTGTTCTAAATGTAAAGTTGCAATGCATACCTTTTGTGTGTTTTTCATGTTATGGAGATCAAAATATTGCTCCATCTGTAGTATCCATGTTACAGGATCCTTTCCATCAAACTTCCTCATATCCATTTTTGGAATATGGTGGTTCTTCCCGCCAACATTAGAGTTTATGAAATCACGATTAACATTTATTTTTTTCTCATCATGAGGTTCTTCTACTATCTTTTCACCATTGGGAAACATTTCCTGTATAAACTTTGTCAAACCTTCCATGTCTGCTTTTAGATCAATCTTCATGTTTTCCATGTTGTCTTTCATGTCATCCATCTTAGCTTCCATGCCAGATTCCATGCCATCCATCTTAGCTTCCATGCCTTTCTTCAAACCATCCATCTTCGCTTCCATGCCTTTCTTCAAAACTTCCATTTCATTTTTTGTTGCTCTTTGAGAGAGAAACATTTGGTGCACTTGCTCTTGTAATTTTGATAGATCATGTTGTAATTCTTCATCTTCATGAGTCATCATAGAGCCTTCTGAAGGCTTAATGGGTGTTGAATTATTTTTACGGGGCATATTTTAGAACCTAATACTGATATCTATTCTACAATATGCCCTTGGAATCAATTCAAATTGATTCTTCAAACAAGACTTATGCAATTCGGGAAAAAAAATTACACACCTTTTTCTTGCTTTTGAGGAGCTCGATATTCAAATTGAATTATATCTATGATTACAGTACTTCAATATTTGAATTTTGGTACCAATGTAGCCCTCTAAATTCTCTTTTTAATGCCATAGTTCTGACCTAATTTGGATTCTCCAAGACAAAGTTGTGTCCAAATTCCCACAATGACCTAATTGTGGACTGGTTCAGTAGAGTGAACTTGTACGAATTTCCGCATGTCACTGCTTCATCCTTCGACTCTAAAATTGATAGCCAAGAAACTAAAGTCTGTGTAATTATGACCAATTTTTACAGCACTCCAATCTGATGCTCAGAAAGAGAGTTATGAATATTTTCCCACGATCACCTCTTTGAGATGAAATTCGGGAGCCTAAAAAAGCACTACATTCCACAGATCATATCTCCAAAAATATTGCGAACCAAGCTCTGAAATGTTTTGAAAATTTTCCTCAGGATTTCACCTTTGCACACTAAAAAATTCAGATTCTTAACCTTCGTAGAAACAAAGTTATAGCGAAAATTCCACGATGACCTTTTTAGTGCAGCGAAACCCTAGAATCCAAAGCTCTGATACCAAATGTTGTGTAAACAGCTCCAAAAATAGAAGAAAAGAGATATCAATTCCTTATAAATAAGCCACTTCGAGGGGGAAACCTCTAATACATTACATAAATGAACAATTCTTGGATGCTACAATTTACAAAACCTCCTTTCTATATATAGGAGTCCATGGGACCATAATGTAATCCTAGTGGGCCACAATGTAATCCTAGCCGACCTAACAATAATAATTTAAGGGCACAATAATAACAAAATGGGGGTTACAAGGGTACAATAATAACAATAAGGGGGTTACTCTAACAAGAATAAGGGACTATACTAGTAATATCGGGACCTAACACTTGACAAGACAACTTGACGTTTTACAAGCCAAGAAGAAACAAGCTATAGTAGAACAAAACCTGGCCATCTTTTTCCCACAATGTTAGAAGAAGCACAGCCAAAGGGAATGCCCTTTAGACATGGATCAAACTTGTGCCACCTGCACTAAGGATCATAGCATAGACCAATGTCCTTCACTTCATGGACTGAAAGAAGTTTACAAGGAAGCAGAGGAAGAAACAGAACCAGTCTACCTAATGAATCAGTGTCAACAATGGCAGGCATGACCAAGTATGCCACAAGATCTACCTCAGTTCTTTTCATCTCAGCAATTTAACCAGCAAAACCCTGTAGTAGTTTGGCAGAATCAAAATCCTTTTTCTACTTGGCCAAACTAGTCATTTCCTATACCACCCTGGCTTACACAACCATCATCAGTGAACAATTGGACAAGCTTTCCTTGTTCTCCCCCTTATTGGAAAAATGTTCCATATCAAGCCCAGTGGCCAAACCCTCCTCCTCAAAACACTAATTGGAATTGGTAGCAACCCCTGGGAATGACCAACCTACCAATGGGGGCGGGAACTCAAAATCAACCTATGCTACCAGCTCCATACCCAGTTCAACATAACCCATAGCCTATCATATGCCCCCAATTACCAGCCCAAGCCAATCCCAATAACATATCGGTTCAACTAATTCAGATCATAGAAAATCCAAATTCCATCACTGAATAGAAACAATGTAACAAACTAAGGCTGAGATCAGGACATACAATCTTATATGTAGAAGCCACAACTCCACCTTAGTCCCAAATTGAGACTTCAATAGAACCTAGCCAAGTAAATATATCAGGGAAAGAGGCAAGCAAAGATAAAGAAACGATTAGCCAACAGGGACCTGAAGAACTTAGGATGTCTCCGCCTCCATTCCCTGAAAGGTTAAATCTGTCGAAACCAATAATCTCTCCAGACTTTGACATCTTGGGGGAGTTGAGAAACCTTTGTATCAAAATTCCTTTCCTCTAGGCCATCCAAGACATTTCCATTTATGCAAATACAATTAAATAACTATGTGGGAAAAAGCAAGTAAACAAAACAAAGGTTGTGCCCACCGTTCATGTGGTAGGGGCGCTATCTAATTTGTTACTAGGTAAAGAAACACCCGTGAAATATGAAGACCCAAAAAATTCCATTGTGACTGTAAAAATATCAGGCCACTTATTTCCAAACAAATTGGTCGAATTAGGGGAAACCATTAACATTCTAACTACGGAGGCCTACGAAATAGCATATTAGCTTTAGAACCTACGGCTACATTGTTGGAGATGGCTGATAGGTCTATTATCGGACTGGAAGGAATAGTGCAGGTTATCTTGGTCTCTGTGGACTCATGGGAATATCCAATTGATTTTTTAGTTATTAATCCAAATAATAGGATGGATGGGCACCCATTGATTCTTGGACGACCTTGGTTGGCCATAGCCGATGCTTACATAGGATGTCGAACAGGCATCATGACTATCACTAGAGGGGATTCTATAAAAAATATCATTATTTATTTGTTTTCCAAACCAAGCTTACCCACAGTAAAAATTCAGAAGCACCCATGTACATATTGGGAGCAACACATTTGTTCACCCTTGACACTAGTAGAAGATCTTGAATTTAAGGATCAAACTGAAGATGACATAATCAATAATTTTATGAGTCAGCAACCCACATATGGAAATGTAAAATGTCAAATGTTGAAAACAGTCCTCAGAGACGAAGCTTAAGAGGATCCCATGATAGACCTTGAGGATCAACATATTCCCACAACCGTTGTACATAATAGCATACCTATTGAAATTGAGCCAGGGAAGATTTTGAATATTAATGGCAATTTGGATGATGACCAAAAACAAAAGCTCATAAAAGTCCTTCGGATGTAGCAAGGGGAATTTTCTTGGGATTACCCAGACATGAAGGGTTTAGACCCTCAGCTATGCATTCATCACATTTATACCGATAAGAAAATCCATCCCATTAGGCAACCCCAATGATGGCTAAACCCGCAATTAAAAGAGATTGTAAAAGAGGAACTGCAAAAGCTATTATATGTGAATTTCATTTATCATATTTCATATAGAAAATGGGTCTCCCCTCTAGCAGTCATCCCTAAAAATAATTAGAAATGGAGAATCTGCGTAAATTATAGAGTGCTATAAAAAAAATATGACCTGACATGCTGCTCATTAGTGGAATTTGTGTAACTGTTTCAGACCAATCTTTTGGCTGAGGCTTAGCCTCCTCAACCTGAGAGGGCTCTCTCAAAGGTTTATGACTTTTGATTAATGGATAGATGGCTAACTCTAAGGTAAAAAGATAAATTGATATAAATGGTTGTATCATAGAGTAGCAAACATTCATTTGGATATGGAGTCAAAATAATCTTCAACAAAACATCACAATTTGTTAAGCATGGAAGTCAAGGCATTTGGAGTCTAGGTTAAATGAATAAAATAGTAACACAATGAAAAACATAGTCTATTTGCATATGAAGGAAGTTAGAGCATTGTGAAATGAATTCTAAGTATCACATACAAATACTACTACAAATAGATAATTGAGGAAGGCCATTAGAACAATAATTAACATAAACTCCTTATGAATCTTGAGTTTTCAAAACAAATCTCTTTATTAAGTGAAGAGGAAGCAGTGACATACAATAACACACAGCACTAGCTATTAAAAATTCCCAACCCTTGTAGATTTCGACCTCATGCTCTTTATAGAAAATTTACAATATAGGATTCCCTTGTCCTCCACTAGAGAATTCGAATTCATAGTGTTTGACACCTTTCCTAATCATGAAACATGATATTTATTGCAAATTGACAGCTAGAACCCTAATGAGCAGTCCTATTTAAAATATGACTAAAACTCTTTAATTTTCTTCCTAACAACCTTATCTAGTCTTGATTACATATTTTTCCATCTGCAATCCCATGAAGTCAAATTTGGATGATAATATTTAACTTGATGTAACCATGCTATTGATGATAATGTTCTCCTAGAATCTAGGAAAGATGTTTTCCTATTTTTAGGCTTAGGATCCTTTTAGTTTCTTGAGATATTATGACCAATTCTAAGTGATAAATTTGAGGTTTATTGATGTTAGGAACATGATTAGCATAAGTCCCAATTCATTCCTTCATGCTAGCTGTTCAAAATCCACTTTGAACTTCTCAAAACAGTGAAAACAGATCTGCGCTACGAAAGTAGCACAGTTTCGTAGCACAGTGTTTTCACTCCTTTCTTGAACATATTTGAATATTTTTTCTTTAATGATAGCCTTTATCTTCACTCGACACACTCCCACAAGAAGTCTCAAAACCAAACCCACAAAAATTCCTTCAAAATTTGCTATGAAAAATGATGAAAAGAATGCTTCAACAAATTATTTATGTTTCTTTACTAAACATTAGGTCTTGTAATAGAGACGATATATTCTAATCCATGATTTATTTTGAGAACCTGAAAGAGGTTTTTGGAGGCCATTATATCTTTAATAAAAACCTCTCTTTTTTTTCTGAAATACGTCTCATACTGTCTAGAAATTGTCTTTGAAAAACATGTGTAAAACAGAAAAACTCTGTTTTCTGAAAATAGGGCTTCAACGAAAGCCTTGTATGTACCAACTGATAACACTTTTGAAGAAACTGAGAGAGGGTTTTGTAGTTAGGTATGTTAGGAAGACAAACCTCTTTCAATTTTCAAAAAAAAAATTCCATTTTCCAGAAACCCCCTTGGAAGTTGACTACTAAAACCAGAAAACAAAGTTTTTCTCTTCATGGTGAAAAAGTTGCTTCAGCAGTTTCGTAGCGCATTTGAAAAAAATTGCACTAGCTGCACTATGAAACTGCTATGTAGGCAGATTTTGTTGAAAATTTGTTCAAAATTTGTAATTTTTAGATACTTAAACTTTAAGGGTATTAGTACCATTTCAAAAACACAATAATATGACCCTGAAAATACAATCTTCATCAAATTTTACCATGATTTTGCTCAGAGATTGTCTTATGGATTTATCATTCTATTTCACTTCCCTTTTAACCTTTCTTAAGAGTTTTTCAATTGTATCTCCATATCTTCCACCTGTATTTTTAACCTTCTGTTCTCAGGTTCATATCTCAGACAATGACCCCCTCTGTGAATCTTTTTCTCCTCAGCCATGTTTCTTTCAAAAAAAACCCTGTTAGTTTCTTTAGAAATATGCAAAACAACATCGCTTGCAAACATCCTCTTTTGATTACAGCCTTGCTTGATTTAGCATAATAGCCTTGCTTGATAATAGTGAAATTTGTCTCTATATATAGAAACCAACGACTAATTTTCACTGCTTCAAAGCTCATGCAGTTTATTTGGAGATAAATGAACCAAGGATGGTTCAATTAGGCAAAGAATTTGAATTTGAGATATTCCTTCATAACCAATTAATGCTTTCTTGAATTAATATCATGATTATGATAAGTGTATGACAAATGGGTACAGTAGATTTGATGACTAACTGACTCACCACGCTCCTATCCTATCATTCCTAAACGAATCTGACAGTTTTTTTGGCACACTTTCATAGCGCACTTAGTGTAAAATTTTCATTCTACGCTATGAAAGTAGCAGCACCTTTGTAGCGCATTTCCTGATTTTTGAACAGGGTGTGCTACGAAATGGTGGATTCCTGGCTAAATGCAGAATTGAACTCGAAACTTCATGGCATGAACCATAAATGAAAAATATGACTTTTTTGATCATGAAATGAACCTAAAGGACTTTATTTGAACTTGAAAGATGACCTTTAAAACTTATAAAGCTATGACCTACCCTTTACCAAGACATAAAATGACCTTTAGAACTACTTGAAAACATGACCAAAAACAGTGTAGACACAATGATGTTTTGAGGATTTTTGAGTGATAACAGTGGCTCCACTTGGGATAGTGTGCCCCTATGATACACTAAGAACCAATAGTTCCAGTGCCATCAATATTCTTGGAAATAAAAACTTTGAAATTTTACCAAGGCTGCTTCAAACTTTTATGGCCCTCACCTCAGGCTCAAGTTTGATGATCTCTGTAAGAAGCACCCAAACTATACCTACTTAAAAAAATGCTCAACCAACTTTAAGCTTATTCACATACTCCTACCTACCCTAGCAGGAGCAATATCCACTTTAACTCAGGCAACATGAAATTTCCAATGAAGCCAATCATTTGTCTTATCTGATATTTAAGGCTCTTGACTGCATTCGAACTCAAAGTAACCATGATATTGAGATGACCAATGCCACTGAAATTTTATGTGATCTTCATAATAAAAATGAAACTGAAACACTGGAGAGTAAATATTTTCCATGTATTCAGCTTTAGGGTCAAAGAAGACATGATTAGTTTGATGATTCTCATAATATTCTGTAACTTTGGACAACTCATATATGCTTTGTTCAGCCACACAAGATTTCATTTGTATGCTATCCAACTACTGTTCCAACTGATTCTGAAAGACAATATATTCTTGCTCATTCTCAAAAGAGAAAGGAAGCAACAACTTCTCTTTGTGTTCTAGCATGGAAAGGTTTTGAAAAGACTGATCTTGATCTCGACTCCTATAAGATTGAAATTTATCCTCTAAAAATTCAATGTCCTTTTAAATTTTCTTAGTAACTTCATCCATAAACTGAATCTTATCTTCTGACTTGCATTCAAATGATTTCAGATTAGAAGACAAAGATAAAGAAAAATTTTCACCCACTTCTTCATTAATGTAATCATCATTTGATGTAGGCTGATGCAAGAAATGACATGAAGAATCAATTTTTTCCTATACCTGAGGATTGTAGCAAGCATTTTCCAATATTTCCTCTTGTTGTTTGAAATGATTCTCATACTCTTGATGATCAAAGGATTGGAAAAACTACTGCAAATTTTCCTCAAACTCAGAGGATGTGACATGATTTTCATAAAAAAGCTCCTGCTGGGTTTCATTTTCATCCAAAAGAGATGTTATCCTTTCTTCTTGGTGTTCTTCTCGGCGATGAAGGGTATTGTCATGAGGGGCCTCTAAAATTTCTTCATCCATGAACTCATGATCTTCATAACAATTCTCCAAATATTCAATAAAAATCACAAATTGTTTACAACAGTCTTTGACCAACAATAAGGAGGGATGGCACTCTTTATACTTCTCATAAAATGCAACATGAAAATTAGCAAGAGAATATAATGAACCATTTGGCAAGCTTTCATACCAAAACCATGCTTTTCCTTCTAAAGTGGCCATAAAAATCTTCATGAGACAATCCTCAGGGAATTAAACCTTAAGATTGTGTACATGCATATGGAATCTAACAAAATAAAGGGCATCATTGTATTTCTTTTCATATTTAGATATTAGAAGATCCTCTAACCACTCAACCTTTGGCATAGGATTTGGAAAGCCAGGGATATGAGACCGATTCATAGGAGAATACCTGGCATTTTTTCTTGCAATAGAATTCATTCTGAAACTTCATCAAGCTATTGATCTTCAACCAGTGGAGTCACCTTGAATCTATGAAAAATTCAAATTCTTCGACAATGGAGTCGCCAAGGTAGTTGCAGCCTCGAACATATTCTGAGCTCTTGCTACCTTGAAGAGTTCGGGTTCATAATTTTGGGAGATTTATGTCTTCAGACTCCCGAAAGATGCACCAAAATGTTATCAAAAAAATCTGACATGACAGGCTTCTCATTAGTGGACTTTGTGTAACTTTTTCAGAGCAATCTTTTGGCTGAGGCTTAGCCTCCGCAACCTGAGAGGGCTCTCTCAAAGGTTTATGATTTTTGATTAATGGATAGATGGCTAACTATAAGGTAAAAAGATAAAATTATAAAAATGGTTGTATCATAGATTATAAAACATTCATTGGGATATGGATTCAAAATAATCTTCAACAAAACATCACAATCTGTTAAGCATGGAAGTCAAGGCATTTGGAGTCTAGGTTAAATGAATAAAATAGTAACACAATGAAAAACACAGTCTATTTGCATATGAAGGAAGTTAAAGAATTGTGAAATGAATTCTAAGTATCACATACAAATACTACTGCAAATAGATAATTGAGGAAGGCCATTAGAACGATAATGAACATAAACTCCTTATGAATCTTGAGTTGTCAAAATAGATATCTTTATTAAGTGAAGAGGAAGTAGTGACATACAATAACAATCAGTCTTTGCTAATAGAAATGCCCAACCCTTTTAGTTTTCAACCTCATGCTCTTTATAGAACATTTATAATATAGGATTCCCTTATCCTCCACTAGAGTATTCGAATTCATAGTGTTTTACACCTTTCCTAATCATGAAACATGATATTTATTACAAATTGATAGCTTGAACCCTAATGAGCAGTATTATTTCAAATAGGAATAAAACTCTTTAATTTTCTTCCTAACACTCTTATCTATTCCTGATTACATATTTTTCCACCTGAAATCCCATGAATTCGAATTTGGATGATGATCTTTAACTTGATGTAACCATGCTGCAGATGATAATGTTCTCCTAGAATATAGGAAACATGTTTTCCTGTTTTTAGGCTTAGGATCCTTTTAGTTTCTTGAGATATTCTAACCACTTCTAACTGATAGCTTCGAGGCTAATTGATGTTAGTAACATTAATAGCATAATTCCCAATTCATCCCTTCATGCTAGCTATGCAAAATCTACGTTGAACTTCTCAAAACAGTGAAAATAGATCTGCGCTAAAAAAGTAGCACAGTTTCATAGCGCAGTGTTTTCACTCCTTTATTCAACATATTTCAATATTTTTTCTTTCATGATAGCCTTTATCTTCACTTGAAATACTCCCACAATAAGTTTCAAAACCAAACCCACAAAAATTCCTTCAAAATTTGCTGTGAAAAATGATGAAAAGACTGCTTTAGTAAATTATTTATGTTTCTTCCCTGAAAATTAGGTCTTGGAACATAGCCTCTATCTTCTCATCCATGATGTTTTTTGAGAAAATAAAAGTGGTTTTTGGACACTATTTTTTATTGAATAAAAACCTCTCTTGGTTTTCTGAAATAATTCTCCCACTGTCCAGAAAATGTCTTCAAAAAACATGTGTAAATCAAGAAAAATATGTTTTCTGAAAATAAGGCTTCAAAGAAAGCCTTGTATCACCCAAATGATAACAATTCTGAAGACACGAAGAGAGGTTTTTTAAGTTAGGTATGTTAGGAAGAAAACCCTCTTTCATTTTTCAAAAAATTGTTTTCAGTTGCCCAGAAACCCCCTTGGAATTTTACTACTAAAACCAAAAACTGAGTTTTTCTCTTCATGGTGAAAAAATTGCTTCAGCAGTTTTGTATCGCATTTGATCAAATTTGCACTAGCTGCACTACAAAACTGCTGTGTAGGCAGTGTTGTTGAAAATTTGTTCAAAATTTGTAATTTGGAGATACTTAAACTTTAAGGGTATTAGTACCATTTCAAAAACACAACAATATGACCCTGAAAATACAATCTTCATCAAATTTTACCTTAAATTTGATCAGAGATTGTCTTGTGGATTTATCATTCTGTTTCACTTCCCTTTTAACCTTTCTTGAGATTTTTTCAACTGTATCTCCAGATATTCCACCTATCTTTTTAACCTTATGTTCTCAGGTTCATATCTCACATAATGACCCCCTCTATGGATCTTTTTCTCCTCATCCATGTTTCTTTCAGAAAAAACCCTGTTAGTTTCTTTAGAAATATGCAAAACAACCTTGCTTGCAAACAGCCTCTGTTGATTATAGCCTTGCTTGATTTAAAATAACAACCTTTCTTGATTATAATGAAATTTGTCTATGTATATAACAACGAACGACTAATTGTCACTGCTTCAGAGCTCATGCAGTTTCTTTGGAGATAAATGAATCGAGGATGGCTCAATTAGGCAAAGAATTTGAATTTGAGATATTCCTTCATAACCAAATTATGCTTTCTTGAATTACTATCATGATTATGATGAGTGTAGGAAAAGTGGGTACAATAGATTTGATGATTAACTAACTCACCACACTCCTATCCTATCATTCCCAAACGAATTTGATAGTTTTTTTGGCTTATTTGACATGAAAACTAAGAAATCGTGCTTTCGTAGGACACTTAGTGTAAAATATGCATTCTGCGCTACGAAAGTAGCAGCGCTTTCGTAGCGCATTTCCTGATTTTTGAACTGGCTACGCTATGAAACGGTGGATTCCTGGCTAAATGCAGAATTGAACTCGAAACTTCATGGCATGACCCCTAAATGAAAAATATGAATTTTTTGATCATGAAATGAACCTAAAGGAATTTATTTGAACTTGAAAGATGACCTTTAAAACTTATAAAGCTATGACCTACCCTTTACCAAGACTTAAAATGACCTTAAGACCTACTTGAAAACATGACCAAAAACAGTGTAGACACAATTATTTTTTGAGGATTTTGAGTGATAACATAGAGAATTGAATAAGGCAACGCAGAAAGACCACTTCCTCCTCCCCTTCATTTACCAGGTCCTGGACACATTGGCAGGGAAACGGTTCTTTTCCCTCCTTGACAGGTTCAGTAGTTACAATCAAATCAAAATAGCTCCCGACGATCAGGATAAGACAACCTTTACCTACCCATGGGGTACTTTTGCTTACAACGTTTTACCATTTGGGTTATGTAATTCCCCAACCACATTTCAGAGGGCCATAATCAATATTTTCTTGACTTAGTAAATGAGGGGATCGAAATCTATATGGATGACTTCACAAGATATGGGGAGGACTTTGATCAAGCTCTAGAAATGTTAGAAAAAGTGTTAGAACGATGTATTTCTACTAGGTTATTTCTAAGCAATGAAAAATGTCACAAGATGATGACTCAGGGGGTGATCCTAGGTCACTACATTTCTACAGCTAGAATACAGGTAGATCCAACTAAGATAGAGGTAATCCTTCTATTAGCCACACCTTGTAAACAGACAGAGGTACGTAGTTTTTTGGTATATGTAGGAGATTATCGTAGATTTATAAATAATTTCTCACAAATAGCCAAACCTTTGTATGCATTAGCTAGAAATTTTGAATTCCATTGGACATACAAATGTGACATCGCTTTTGCAGATTTGAAGAAACTGGTCTCGACAACACCGATTTTGTGAGGACCTAACTAGAAACTGCATTTTCACATCTCTTCAGATGCATCTGATACAACAATAGGAGCAGTCCTTGGCCAAGAAGAAGACATAAAACCTTATTCCATTTATTATATCAGCAAAAACCTCACTCCTGCCAAATTAAATTATACCATAACCGAAAAGGAGTTCTTAGCTGTCATTTATGCTATTATAAATTTAGGAACTATATAATTGGTTATCAAGTATTCCTGTATACTAATCACTCTTCCATTATATAGTTAGCTAATAAACCAATCACGAATGAGAGAATAACTCATTGGTTGCTATTATTACAAGAATTTGATATAAAAATCAAAGATCGTCCAGGAAAAGAAAACGTAGTTGCAGAATTCCTGTCCAGGGTTCCAAAGTTATATGACACCCTAACAGTTGATGATCAGTTCCCTGATGAAAATATGTTTGTTGTAGTAGTAAAAACACCATGGTATGCAGACGTGAAAAAATACCTGGAAGTAGGGAAGTTGCCCAGACACTTAACATCAAGAGAAAGGAAACTGATTGTACAATGCAATGCAAGATTCTCTTGGATTGGTGGCTACCTCTTGCATACAGAGGCTGACAAGCACATACGCAGATGCATAAGAGAAGATGAAATCTATGAAATCTTACGGGCCTGTCACGATAAACCTTATGGCGGCCATTTCACAGAATGCAGAACAGGGCATAAAGTGTTACAATTAGGCTATTATTGGCCTATGATTTTCAAAGACGCAAAATTTCTTTTCCAGGCCTGTGATAGCTACTAGAGAATGGTCCGCCCAGGCCAAGCTAATGAAATACGGCTACAACCACAATTGGTGGTAGAATCGTTCGAACAATGGGTGCTGGACTTCGTTGGAACATTCAACCCGCCATCAATCCAGAAGGTATACATGTTGGTTGCCACAGATTATGTAACCAAATGGGTAGAAGCAGTGGCCTTTTCAAGAGCCACAGAAGAATTGGTGATTAATTTTCTTTTCGAGATATTCATGCGATACGGTCTGCCACAAGAAGTTATAACTGATGGATGGGCACAATTCATTGGTAATAAAATTACAACCACCCTAAGGAATCATCATATCATCCATAGATTTACATCTCCTTACCACCCGCAGTAAAATGGGAAAGTCGAAAACACCAACAAATTCTTGGAGGAAATCCTTACCAAAACGGTAGCAGCACATCGTTGGGACTGGGCCACTAGACTACCAGAAGCCTTATGGGCTTATCATACAACCTAACGAAACACCACTCAATACTCACCATATCAGCTAGTATTTGGGAGAGAATCTATCTTCCCTATTGAATTCGAAATCAAAACTCTGAGAACATCCCAAGAAGTAGGGTTGGACTTAACAGAAACCCAAGCTAGAAGATTCCAACAAATAAATGAACTAGACGAAATACGACTACTAGCCCTGCAACGCACAATGATCATCCAAAAACAATGAACTAAGTGGTATGACAACCTTATCAAGAAGAATATATTTCAAAAACGAGATTGGGCACTCCTTTATGACTCTAGATTCCAAGATTTTCCAGGTAAATTAAAAATAAGGTGGCTCGGTCCATAAGAAATTCAAGAAGTACATAACAATGGCACGCTCACCTTGACTACCATAGATGGGTCTGGTTCAAAATTTAGAGGCAGCGGTCATAGAGTATGCCTCTATCGCAAACCTCTCACTAAAGAATCTTTTTTCCAATAGGTATGAAATGATCTCACCATCCAAGTTGTGGCACAAAGGGGTGATAGCCCCACAAACTCAAGTACATAAGAATTTTGCTACCATCATTTGTAAATAATGTATATAAGTTCTTTAATTTTTTGTACATTCTTCATACTCGGAATTTTTCTCCTCTCATCTTCTTGAGAGTTGTGTTTTCTTCTCTCTTGTTGTTCAGTCCAATTGAATAGATACTGCTCAAATGGATTGAACAACCATGTTTTTGTGTTTTTATTTTTCTTTCTATTCGATTCTCAAACAACTATTTTTCAATTGTCGAATGGCTGCTGTTCAACCGGATTGAACATCTGTATGTTTTATTTTTTCTCGTTGTTCAATCATCGAACGAATGTTGTTCAATCCAATTGAAGAACTATTGTTCAATCGAATCAAACAATTGTGAGTTGCATTTTTTTGTTGTTCAATCTTCGAAAGGTTGTTGTTCAATCTTCGAACGACTGCTATTCAATCGGATTGAACAACCGTGTCTTTGCATTTTTTATTTTTTTTTATTTTTATTTTTCCCAATTTTCAATTATCGAACGGTTGTCGTTCAATTTTCGAACAACTGTTGTTCAACTGGATTTAATAGCCATGTTTTTGCATTTTTATTCTTTCTCACTGTTCAATTCTCAAACGGCTGTTGTTCAATTCTTGAACAGCTGTTGTTCAACCAAATTGAACAACTGTGTTTTTGTGTTTTCATTTTTCCTGTTGTTCAATTCTCGAACAACTGTTGTTCAATATTTGAACAGTTGTTGTTCAACTGGATTGAAAAACCCTGTTTTAGAAGAGACCTAGGAAAACACATCAGCTATGGGAGGAAATTCCCTTCGGAACAAGCCTATAAAATTTCCAATTTTAGATGCAGCTAGCGCCATCCTCCAGCAAGCTGGCTGACTGACATACATGCACCGATTACAAGGATTTGATATGGAAATTGCAATTGCGTTTTTGAAAAATCTGCAAGAAGGTCAGACCAGAAGCAAGGGTCAAATTATACCAGTCATAGAGGAAATTATTGATGGAGTCTCCAGAATACCAGCAGAAGGAGAAAGATGGATAGAGAGGCATCTCCTCCTACGTGAGGTAGTAGCAGCATATTAGGATCTGGAGGATCCATTGGAGTGAAAAGGGAAAGGGATTAATCCTACCTCTCTACACCAACCATGGCAGGAACTGACGATGTTCATCCAAAGGTTCATTACATGTGATGGATGTCAGGATGTGGTAAAACCTCGCCAGCTTAAACTCTTAGCTGTACTTAAGAAAAATATTTCAGTTAATTTTCCTGCTTTCTTAAATTCCATATTGCATGATACTGTTGTTAGATTAATAAGAGCCAAAAATCCCCAAGTAGTAGTCAGTCACCATGGGTTAATTAAACTATTCATCATACATGAGTTGGATAAGTATCAGATATCTTGGGACAATTTTGTTAACCCTGCTGCACAGGAACCTGAAATAAACCCTGGTGAAACTAAAATTGAGCTTCCTAGGATAAACATACCTAGAATAAAAAGGACCCAAACTGCAACCTCAGAACCAAGCAAGCAAAAATGGTCCAAAACATTTTGAGGAACCTTGGACCTCATAGAGGAGGCAGGACCATCCCATCCTCAAAATGCACCCTTACAAGACTTCGAGGAAGAAATGGCTCGAGTCCTAGAAAAATAAAGGACAGACTACGAATCTAGAAACCCATCGAGAGTAGAAGAGTAAGAGGAACCCATATATAGGTCTGCCACCGCCAGTAATTCTGGTTACCTGACCAAGAGGAATGACAGGATGATGGGGCTCTATCCCCTCTTGGGAATTATGAGGTGAATAACAAAGGGCAGGCAGAGGAGAGAACAAAATTAGAAAATCAGTCAGGTGACATTGTCCCTGTGGAGAAAAACATAAGAATAGAAACAATCCCTTTAACACTGGGAGGTAGCACTGGCCCACCCAGTCGAGACCCTCATGCAGAAGTAAACTTTGAATATCAAATAAGAAACACCATCACGGGAAACCCTGAGGTTGGCAACACCATCCCTGAAAATGGGAATATCGTTCCTCCACCACCAGCTGAAATCAGGTCAGGTGAGGATTCAACCGAAAATAAAATTAAGAAACTGAGTAGGGCCTGCAGAAGATTAATGAAAATGGTGAAATATCTGAGGAAACAACTGAAGGAGGAGAAGAGGGCGCAGAAGCCAAAGAAGGAAACCACCGCCACAGGAACTCAAACAGAATTAGCCACCAAATTGATAAACATTATTGAAGCCGATATGTAGAGTGAATTAGCTGACATCATTGAGGCTGAGGTACAAACCGACTTGGTAGCCACTACAAAGGCTGACGTACAAACCGACTTGGTAGCCACTACAAAGGCTAAGGTACAAACCGACTTGGTAGCCACTACAAAGGTTGAGGAATAGACCAATTTAATCGATATAACTGAAACTGGGATACAGGCTGACCAAGAAGGTACTATTGAGGTCGAAATTTAGATAGAACTAGCAAATACCATTGAAGCCTCTACACAAACTGAGCAGAAAACTACAGAAGAAAAGGAGACCCAAATAAAGGAAACCCCTGCCTATACCCCCTGGTAGAGAAAGTTGTTTATTAGAAATTACACAATGAACTAATGCAAACACAGCATAAGCTAGCACAATGTAGGAAGGAGGTGGTGCCAGCACAAGAATACCAAGCACTATTAAATAAATTCACAGACCTCTCCTCCACAGAAGAAGAAAAATTTCCCAGCTCAGAGAAGAACAGGAAAAGGTGAAAAGGGCACAAGAGTAGGTGGATCAAGACAATAAAAAAATCACTACGATTTGTTCTTTGTATAATGATGCCCTATCATGCAGGGCACCAACCACCAATTATGCCCTGTTCTTAACAGAATGGTAATTACTGCTGAAAGTCAAGACTGTTAGGGCAAGAAATTCTACAAATTTTAGGACTATAGAAGAGTTTGTCCGCTACTGTAATGATCAATATTAACAAGTCCAACGCCTTCTATGTGAACTTTACATTCACAATTTCTTTCTAGAAGAAGACACGGACAACAATCCTAGTCCCTTTATAGGAGATGTCTAGCTCC
Organism: Pinus albicaulis; assembly: GCA_034641835.2. Classification (NCBI taxonomy): domain Eukaryota; kingdom Viridiplantae; phylum Streptophyta; class Pinopsida; order Pinales; family Pinaceae; genus Pinus; species Pinus albicaulis. The sequence continues at coordinate 1,976,771,415 of CM076578.1, forward strand.
AAGCCTTCCTCTCATTCACCAAGAACCAGATTAAGTGGGCCAAGGCCTAGAACATCTTCCAAAAGAGAGAACATGGCCTAGACTTGTGGGTTAGAGGGGAACCTACAAAACCCCTGCAACTGTTTATCTAGCACAAGAACTTCATGTGAAGGCAAGGTGTAAGGACTTGGCTGGGGCCCATCCATAAGGACATCATAGAAAATGGATAGGAGTACTTTGAAGAAATTTGATAAGTAGCCTTGGTAGCAGCTAAACAAAGATGGATGGCCTCCATGAAAAATTTAAAGGATAGGGAACCATTTGGCTACAGGGATTTCAAGGCCACTGCTTCCAGATTCCTCTCATACAATAACCTGGTCTTTAGCATGAGGCCTGCATGGCTAGGATGTAGGTATAGAAGCCCTCTTCTCTGGTATCTTCTTTAGGACTATAATCATAATTATGAGTTACCAGAGGGGCACGCAAGTGCTGCCTTCGCAATAATGAGAGAAAAACAGGGTTTCAGAGCATACAAGGAAAAGGTCTACCTTGCCTACTCTCTAACCCAGTTGCATCTCAACCATCTGCTTGCATGAAGACATGCAATTAGGTAAGTAGGGGAGTCTATGTTGGGCTAGAATTAAGGTATGTTTTCACCCTATAATTACTTCGAATTATGGCATAGTCTTAGGAATTCTTCCTTATTTTGAAAATAAAGAAAGGAATGATTTATGAAAATCAGAGCAATTGAGCTAACAACAAAAAGGAACATTTCTGTAATAGGAATTTGAATTATTGTATCTCCGTATGTAGGAAGGAGGAGCAGCTAAACCAATGGCAAACAGAAGACACCCGACAGACACGAATGTATGAGACGATAGAAGGCGAAGAGATGGATTCAAGCTCAAAGACTCAAACGACAGCCACACATAGCAGCAGTCATTTGGAGAACACTATCTCATTACATGGAAATGCCTTTAAAAGGGCCAGGGATGAATTAGATAGGAGTTGAATAGGAATTTTCCCTCTGTAATCAGCGCATCAAGAAAGAGATGTCATATTGTATTCCTATATTATCTTTTGAGTTTTGATGTTTTGAACAATTACCTTTTGAGGTTTTCAATGCGTTAAAACTTCTAGTGGTCTGGGCCCAACCCCTGGGATTTTCCTCGCCAGATTATGTGTTGTGCATTAGTTACAGAATCCATGTTCAGTTATCTGATGCAGTTGTAAAATAATTTTCTACTCAATAAAGTTATAGTTTTCTTCCTTCAGAATAGTTTAGAATTTGTACTTCTTGATTCAGAATCATCGCATTCTGTATCTTATGGTTCATTTAATAATGCTTCATAGCTGTTATACATTTCCATTTCCTTCCAACATCTTTGCAATCGATTTATAAATCATAGGATAATTACTGCTCAATGATTACTTGTCTTTTTGGATTAAATCATACTTTCAACACAGTGAGGCATCCAATTGTTGATTAACGTTAATTAGTCAGTTTACAAAGAGAATTCTATTGAAAAATTATATAAGTAATTGCTTTCATTTCAATTGTTGTTCAATTCATTAAGAATGTTGTTCAATTCATTTAGATTTTTGTTCAGTTAATCAATATTTCTATTCAAACTATCATTATGTTTTTCAATCATAGGTTTCTCTTTTCTAAGCTAGACAAAATAATTAGACATAGTTTTTCAAACCATTCCTCCTTAAGTTGATTGAGTTCAGAAGATTAGATAATCCTTTCTCATAAACAACATAGAGTAACTATCAATTGATCTCACTTGAATATATTGTGATGAAACTCTTGAAATAAGAAGACTTACCTTGTTGAGAATACAACAAGATGATGAGCTTAGTGAAAAGAGTCACCTTCACTAAGTGGGCCCGCAAGCTATTTTTGGCGCAAGTCTATTTTTAGACTATGTCTATTTTTAGACATGTCGATCATATTCTATGAGTTGCAGAATGCTATTTGTGGATGGTTGGTCAAGTTGGAAAAAATATACGGACTTCTATTTTTAGACATATTGGGCAGAATCTATTTTTATATTGCTAGTCTAAAAATAGATATGTCGAATATTATTAGCTCTTAATAATATTTGGACTATAAACATTATCTTATTCTCTTGGAGCACTTCAGTTAAGTGCACAGATGTGGCACAGGAGCTGACAGAAGGAATTACGCTATTCCTGAGGGTTAAGTGGAGCTATTGTATGGATACTTCAGTTAGAACTCATGTGACAGAGTTTGGTGGAGTTATTGAGCTAGTTGATGGAGTTGTGTTCAGTTTAACTGAGTTAAACATAGTTGAGCTAGTTGTATCTAGTCTAACCGATTGATACACTAGTGAGAGTGGTGTGAATTAAATATTAATTAATTAAATAATTATTAACTCATTAATCAACTAAAGAATACATCAGTTAACTACAATGCATGGACAATTTCAGTGGAGACCAGTGAAGAGGTAGGTGAAAGAGCAGGTTGACTATCAGTTGTGACTATAGTGTTGCATGATTTGCAACACCCAGTGATTGGAGATTCCAATGAGGATTGCGTGATTAATACTTCACCAATTCAAGTTCATTCAGAGCCATTATTTAGCAGGGATTGCACAATAGAGGCCGGCTAGTAGGTGGCAAAGATCGGTGTATGGATTTGCAAGATCAAGCCTGATTAGCGTGTAGCGATTGTATTGTACTAAGAGCTTGTGAGAAGCTTTGTATGAGGATTGTTACATGATATATATGACATATATTATATACATATAGTTGGGGTTTTTAGCTTTAATATTTCCCATTAAAACACTATGTTCATATGTGTGAATTTTTATGGTTTCAATGTGTGCATGCAATTGATTTAATTTCTGCATGTGATGATCAATGGTAGAAGAGATTCTGTATTGTGCATGAAGTTAAAATAGTGTGTGATTAGGAGAATCTTCGATGTATAACACATTATTTATATGATTTTTTATATGGTATCAGAGGCATATTGATCATTGCAGCAATTGCAAAGCATTGAAGCGGTTGAGTTTTGTGCTGGTGGAATTCAAATTTGCAGCAGTGTTTTCTTGGTGTCGAAGTTGAGATTCCATTGAAATATATTTCAATGGATTGCGATTGGAGTACGCCCTTGAGGGAAACTCAAATTATATTTCATGGAAGGATAGGATGGAGGCGGCGCTGGAGGACAATGTGCTGAAGGAGTTCATAGATGCAGAAATTCCAAAACCTGCTTCTAGCGATGTTGCCGCACTTGATGCATGGAAAAAGAAGACAACAAAGTGTCGAAGGATTTTGTTCGAAGGTGTGAAGGATCACATAGTGTCCAGCCTTCATGGTAAATCTTCTCCATTATTGATGTGGAAAGCTTTGACAGATTTGTTCCAAAGCAAGAGCGACCAGAGGAAGTTGACGCTCAAGGATAAACTCAGGAATATAAAAATGGAGAAAGGCAATAGTATACCCAAGTAACTCACGAAGTTTTTCCAATGCAAGGATGAGTTGAGAAGTGTGGTGGTTACTGTAGATGACGAGGACTTGGTGAGCTTGGCTCTCCTTGGGCTTCTGAAGAGTTGGCATTCCTATCAGGAGTCTGTCAATGGTCGGGAGAAACTGCCAGGATGGGAGCGACTTTGGTCGGATCTTGTGCAGGAGGAGATAAGACGGAGTACTAGGGATGGATCTTCATCGAAGAATGCAGATGAAGAAAATTGCGCTTTGGCTGCCAAAGCAAGGAAAGGGAAGGGAAAGAAAAATGCTTCTCAATCCGGTGCAAAAGGCAAGAAGGAGGACATGTCCAAGGTGAAGTGCTTTCACTGTCACTAACATGGACATTACGCCACTAATTGTCCACATAAGAAGAAAAATAATCAGGCTGCTGGATCTGCAGCTGGAGAGGCCTTAGCCTCGCTATTTGAGATGGATTTTTTTCTGATCGCATGCTTGGTCTCAAGTGTGATGGGATCAGTGTGGTTTCTTGACAATGGTGCATCTTTCCATATGAATAGAGACAAATATTTGTTTACTGATCTAGATGAGAAGGATCTTGGAGTGCACATCGAGATGGGCGATGATGGTAGATACAATGTGACCGGTATCAGGACCATTTCCTTTGAGAGGGAGTCTGGTAAACCCTTCATATTAAAGGAAGTCATGCATGTTCTAGGATTGAAGAAGAATCTGATCTCTATGGCGATGTTTGAAGACAAGGGATATGATGTTGTTTTTAGCAAGGGAAAGGCTTTCCTGCGCAGTAAGACAACTAATGAAACCTGAAGGATAGGGGTTCGAGTTAAGAACCTTTATCAGTTGTTGTTAGATGGATATGTAGCAATGGTAGGCAAGGCAGAAGAAGTGGTGAGCCAGGATGAGGGTGAACTATGGCACAGGAGATTGGGCCACCTTCACCATGGAGATTTGAAAATTTTGCTGTAGATTTCTACTGGGCTTCCTAAGGGTACACTTGAGCAGTCAGATCAGTGCAAGGGATGTACCTTGGGAAAATTTGTGAAAGCCACCTTTAACGAGAAGGATATTCACGCCAGGACGACCCTTAAGAGAATTCACACAGACGTGTGTGGACTTTTCTCAGTAGCTTCGATAGCAAATCACAAGTATTATGTGATCTTTTTTGATGAATTTTCTCGGAAGTGCTCGATCTTCTTCATGCAGAACAAGAGTGAGACATTCTCAAAGTTCTGTGAGTTCAAGGCACTGGTTGAGAAATATTCAGGGATACAAGTGAAGGCTCTTAGGAGTGACAATGGTAGTGAATTCATCTCTGGTGAATTCAAGGACTTTTGCAGCACAGAAGGAATTCAAAGAGAGCTCATTTCGCCTCATAACCCACAAAATAATGGGGTTGCAGAGTGGAAGAACAAAATGATCGTGGGTGCTGCACGGGCAATGTTACATGATCAGAGCCTTCCCATACACTTTTGGGATGAGGCATGCAATACTGCGATATATGTGCAAAACCATTGTCCTCGTAGGATACTTGGTATGAGTACACCCAAGGAGGCGTTTTCTTGTAAGAGGCCTGCTATTTCTCATTTGAATATTTTTGGCTCACCTGTTTACATTCATGTGACAAAGGATGCTAGGAAGAAGCTGGAGCTGACCGCAGAGGTTGGGATATTTGTGGGGTACACAGAAACACCCCACAACTATCGTGTGTATTTTCCAGACAGTCGGAAGACTGTTGTGTGACGGGATATCAAATTTCATGAGGAGAAAGCCATGAAGTGTTCGCCTGAGAGGGAGCCACACTTGCATGCAAATGATGAGCTATTAGTTCCTAAGGATGAGCCTCAGGATGTGGATCAGCCACAAGAGGAGGTTCATGGAGTGGAAGGAACCACTCATGCAGCACCAACCTTCAGAGGGTGGAAGCGCACTAGAGAAGCTGAGCGATTGAATCTTGATGTAGAGAAGATTGTAGGAGCACCTACATAACAACACAGACAGAGACAGTCACATGACTGATATACTGGATACATGTCTCTGATGAGCAAGTGTATCGTGACAGAACCATATTCTTTCGAGGAAGCTGTGGAGGACCCTGCATGGGTAGATGCCATGGTGGAAGAGTATGATTTTATTGTCAGAAACAATGCATGGGAGATTGTCTCAAGGCCAGAAGGGAAATCAGTGGTAGGTTGAGATGGATCTACAAAGTGAAGCAAGCAGCTGATGGGAGTGTGGAGAAGTACAAGGCAAGATTTTTTTCTCGAGGCTTCTCACAGATTGAGGGGATCGACTATGAGGAAACCTTTGCACCTGTCGCAAGGTATTCTTCCATATGGACGATTCTTTCTCTCTCAGCACAGATGGGGTGGCACATTCATCAGATGGATGTGAATAATACGTTCCTCAATGAAGTCATTTAGGAGGAGGTGTACATAGAGCAGCCCGAAGGTTTTGAGATCTTCATTAGCAAGTCGCATGTGTGGAGGATAAAAAGAGTGTTGTATGGGTTGAAACAAGCACCTCGTGCTTGGTACACATGGATAGAAAATTATTTCACCAAACTTGGATTCTCCAAGAGTGAGGTGGATCCAAACCTATACCAAATTGTGGTGGAGGGTAAGTTGTTGATCATTGTACTTTATGTAGATGATTTGATTTTGACGGGTGATGAACTGTTGATATGCTCATGCAAGGCTGATCTTGCAAAGGAGTTTGAGATGAAGGACATGGGCCTCCTTCATTATTTCCTGGGATTGGAAATTTTGCAGCGCACTGATGGATTGTTTTTGTCTCAAGGAAAGTATGCTTGGGAGATACTGGAGAAGTTCAACATGCAAGGCTGCAAGCCTACCGACACTCCTCTTCCTGGTGGTTGGAGGAAAGAGGATGCTACATCGGTAGAGGTAGTGGATATCACTGTTTACTAACAGTTAGTGGAGTCGCTCATGTATCTAGTCAATACATGACCTGACATATGCTACGCTGTTAACTAGCTTTCACAAGCTATGGTTAAGCCTACCAAGCTCTTTTGGAAGGAAGGAAAGCTTGTATTGAGATATCTCAGAGGCACATCGGGATATGGATTGTGGTACAAATAGTCGAACGAGGTGAAGCAGCATGGCTTCACGAATGCAGATTGGGCAGGGAGCCCAACGGATAGAAAGAGTACATCTAGAGGGATTTTCAATATCGGGTCTATAGCAGTTTCTTGGTACAGTAGGAAACAGATATCCGTGGCACTCAGTTCTGCGGAGGCCGAGTATATGGCAGCGAGTTTTACTGCATGCGAGGCTATATGGATGAGGAAGATCCTGGTCAAGTTGTTCGGTTCACACTTAGCTCCTACTGTGATATATTGTGATAATCAGAGTTGCATAAAACTCTTGGTTAATCCAGTATTTCATGATAGATCTAAACACATTGAAATCTGGTACCATCATATCAGAGATTGTGTGTAGTGGAAGATCATGTTACTTTCATACATTCCTATGGAGGATCAGGATGCTGATATCTTGACAAAGGCGCTCACCAGGAGAAAATTCGAATACCACAGAGGTAGGATCAGGGTGGTAGATAATCTCTATCTTGTTGAGAAGGAGTGTTGAGAATGCAACAAGATGATGAGCTTAGTGAAAAGAGTCGCCTTCACTAAGTGGGCCCGCAGGCTATTTTTGGCGCAAGTCTATTTTTATACTATGTCTATTTTTAGACATGTCGATCATATTCTATGAGTTGCAGAATGATATTTGTGGATGGTTGGTCAAGTTGGAAAAAATAGATGGAATTCTGTTTTTAGACATATTGGGAGGAATCTATTTTTAGATTGCTAGTCTAAAAATAGATATGTCGAATATTATTAGCTCTTAATAATATTTGGACTCTAAACATTATCTTTTTCTCTTGGATCACTTCAGTTAAGTGCAAAAATGTGGCACAGGAGCTGACAGAAGGAATTACACTATTCTTGAGGGTTAAGTGGAGCTATTGCATGGAGACTTTATTTAGAACTCATGTGACAGAGTTTTGTGGAGTTATTGAGGTAGTTGGTGGAGTTGTGTTCAGTTTAACTCAGTTAGATACAATTGAGCTAGTTGTATCTAGTATAAATGATTGATACACTAGTGAGAGTGGTGTGAATTAATTAATAATTAATTCAATAAATATTAACTCATTAATCAACTGAAGAATACATCAGTTAACTACAGTGCATGGACAGTTTCAGTGGAGGCCAGTGAAGAGGTAGGTGAAAGAGCAGGTTGACTATCAGTTGTGACTATAGTGTTGCATGATTTGCAACACCCAGTGATTGGAGATGAAAATGAGGATTGTGTGACCAAGACTGGACCAATTTGAGTTCATTCAGAGCCATTCTTCAGCAGGGATTGCGCAGTAGAGGTAGGCTAGCAGGTGGCAAAGATCGATGCATGGATTTGCAAGATCAAGCCTCATTGGTGTGTAGCGATTGTATTGTACTGAGAGCTTGTGAGAAGCTTTGTATGAGGATTGTTACATGATCTCTATGAAATATATTATATAAAGATAGTTTGGGTTTTCAGCTTTAAGCTTTCCCGTTAAAAAACTGTGTTCATATGTGTGAATTTTTATGGTTTCAATATGTGCATGCAATTGATTTAATTTTCGCATGTGATGATCAATGGTAGAAGAGATTCTGTATTGTGCATGAAGTTAAAATAGTGTGTGATCAGAAGAATATTCGATGTATAACAGATTATTTATATGATTTTCTACATGGTATTAGAGGGATATTGATCATTGGAGCAATTGCAAAGCAATGAAGCAGTTGAGTTTTATGCTGGTGGAATTCGAATTTGCAGTAGTGTTTTCTTGGTGTTGAAGTTGAGATTCCATTGAAATGTCTTTCAATGGATTGCGATTGGAGTATGCCCTTGAGGGCAGCTCAAATTATATTGCATGAAAGGATAGGATGGAAGTAGTGCTGGAGGAAAATGGGTTGAAGGAGTTCATAGATGCAGAAATTCCAAAACCTGCTTCTAGCGATGCTGCCACACTTGATGCATGGCAAAAGAAGATAGAAAAGTGTCGAAGGATTCTGTTGGAAGGTGTGAAGGATCACATAGTGTCTAGCCTTCATGGTAAATCTTCTCCATTCTTGATGTGGAAAGCTTTGACAGATTTGTTCCAAAGAAAGAGCGACCAGAGGAAGTTGGTGCTCAAGGATAAACTTAGGAATATAAAAATGGAGAAAGGCGACAGTATACCCAAGTACCTCACGAAGTTTTTCCAATGCAGGGATGAGCTGGGAAGTGTGGGGGTTACTGTAGATGATGAGGACTTGGTGAGCTTGGCTCTCCTTAGGCTTTTGAAGAGTTGGAATTTCTATTAGGACTCTGTCAATGGTTGGGAGAAACTGCCAGGATGGGCGTGACTTTGGTCGGATCTTGTGCAGGAGGAGATAAGGCGGAGTAACAAGGATGGATCTTCATCGAAGAATGTAGATGAAGAAAATTGCACTTTGGCTACCAAAGAATGGAAGGGGAAGGTCAAGAAAAATTCTTCTCAATCCGTTGCAAAAGGTAAGAAGCAGGACATGTCCAAGGTGAAGTGCTTTCACTGTCACTAACATAGACATTACGCCACTAATTGTCCAAAGAAGAAGAAAAATAGGCAGGCTGTTGGATCTACAGCTGGAGAGGCCTTAGCCTCGCTGTTTGAGCTGGGATTTTCACTGATCGCATGCTTAGTCTCAAGTGTGATGGGATCAGTGTGGTTTATTGACAATGGTGCATCTTTCCATATGACTGGAGACAAAAATTTGTTTACTGATCTGGATGAGAAGGATCTTAGAGTGCACATCGAGATGGGCGATGATGGTAAATACAGTGCGAACAGTATCGAGACCATTTCCTTTGAGAGGGAGTCTGGTAAACCCTTCATATTAAAGGAAGTCATGCATGTTCCAGGATTGAAGAAGAATCTGATCTTTGTGGCGATGTTGGAAGACAAGCGATATGATGTTGTCTCTAGCGAGGGAAAGGCTTTCCTGCGCAGTAAGGCAACTGGTGAAACCTGAAGGATAGGGGTTCGAGTTAATAACCTTTATCAGTTGCAGGTAGATGGCTGTGCAGCAATGGCAGTAAAGGCAGAAGGAGTGGTGAGCTGGGATGAGGGCGAACTGTGTCACAGGAGATTGGGCCACCTTCACCATGGAGCTTTGAAAATTTTGGAGCAGATTTCTACTGGGCTTCCTAAGGGTACACTTGCGCAGTCAAATGAGTGCAAGGGATGTACCTTGGGAAAATTTGTGAAAGCCACCTTTCACGAGAAGGATAGTTGCGCCACGATGACCCTTGAGAGAATTCACACAGACGTGTGTGGACCTTTCTCAGTAGCTTCTACAACAAAGCACAATTATTATGTGATCTTTGTTGATGAATTTCCTCGGAAGTCCTGGATCTTCTTCATGCAGAAGAAAAGTGAGACATTCTCAAAGTTCTATGAGTTCAGGGAAATGGTTGAGAAAGAGTCGGGGAAGCAGGTGAAGGCTATTAGGAGCGGCAATGGTGGTGAATTCATCTATGGAGAATTCAAGGACTTTTGCAGCACAGAAGGAATTCGAAGAGAGCTCATTTCGCCTCATAACCCACAAAATAATGGGGTTGCAGAGTGGAAGAACAAAATGATCGTGGGTGCTGCACGGGAAATGTTACATGATCAGAGCCTTCCCATACACTTTTGGGATGAGGCATGCAATACTGCGATATATGTGCAAAACCATTGTCCTCGTAGGATACTTGGTATGAGTACACCCAAGGAGGCGTTTTCTTGTAAGAGGCCTGCTATTTCTCATTTGAATATTTTTGGCTCACCTGTTTACATTCATGTGACAAAGGATGCTAGGAAGAAGCTGGAGCTGACCGCAGAGGTTGGGATATTTGTGGGGTACACAGAAACACCCCACAACTATCGTGTGTATTTTCCAGATAGTCAAAAGACTGTTGTGCGATGGGATATCAAATTTCATGAGGAGAAAGCCATGAAGTGTTCGCCTGAGAGGGAGCCACACTTGCATGCAGATGAGGAGCTATTAGTTCCTAAGGATGAGCCTCAGGATGTGGATCAGCCACAAGAGGAGGTTCATGGAGTGGAAGAAACCACTCATGTAGTGCCAACCATTAGAGGGTGGAAGCACACTACAGAAGCTGAGAAACTAAATCTTGATGTAGAGAATATTGTAGGAGCACCTACATCACATCGTAGAGAGAGATAGTCACCTGATCGATATACTAGATACATGGCTCTGATGAGCAAGTGTATCGTGACAGAACCATATTCTTTCGATAAAGCTGTGGAGGACCCTGCATGGGTAGATGCCATGGTGGAAGAGTATGATTTGATTGTCAGAAACAATGCATGGGATATTGTCCCAAGGCTAGAAGGGAAATCAATGGTAGGTTTGAGATGGATCTACAAAGTGAAGCAAGCAGCTGACGGGAGTGTGGAGAAGTACAAGGAAATATTTTTTTCCCAAGGCTTCTCACAGATTGAGGGGATCAACTATGAGAAAACCTTTGCACCTGTCACAAGGTATTCTTCCATATGGATGATTCTTTCTCTCTCAGCCCAGATGGGGTGGCACATTCATCAGATGGATGTGAAGACTGCATTCCTCAAATAATTCATTGAGGAGGAGGTGTACATAGAGCATCCCGAAGGTTTCGAGATCTTCAGCAACAAGTCGCATGTGTGCAGGATCAAAAGAGTGTTGTATGGGTTGAAACAAGCACCTCGTGCTTGGTACACATGGATAGACAGTTATTTCACCGGACTTGGATTCTCCAAGAGTGAGGCGGATCTGAACCTATACCAAATTGTGCTGGAGGGTAAGTTGCTGATCATTGTACTTTATTTAGATGATTTGATTTTGACGGGTGATGAACTGTTGATACACTCATGCAAGGCTAATCTTGCAAAGGAGTTTGAGATGAAGGACTTGGGCCTCCTTCATTATTTCCTAGGATTGGAAATTTTGCAGTGCAGTGATGGATTGTTTGTGTCTCAAGGAAAGTATGCCCAGGAGATACTGGAGAAGTTAAACATGTAAGTCTGCAAGCCTACCGACACTCCTCTTCCTGGTGGTTGGAGGAAAGAGGATGTTACATCAGCAGAGGTAGTGGATGCCACTGTTTACCGACAGTTGGTGGGGTTGCTCATGTATCTAGTCAATACACGACCTGACATATTCTATGCTGTTAACCAACTTTCACAAGCTATGGTTAGGCCTACCAAGCTCTTTTGGAAGGCAGGCAAGCATGTATTGAGATATCTCAGAGGCACATCAGGATATGGATTGTGGTACAGACAGTTGAATGAGGTGAAGCTGCATGGCTTCACGGATGCAGATTGGGTAGGGAGCCCGACAGACAGAAATAGCACATCTGGAGGGAATTTTAGTATCGAGTCTATAGTAGTTTCTTGGTACGACAGGAAACAAAGATCTGTGGCACTCAGTTCCGTGGAGGCCGCGTATATGGAAGTGAGTTTGGCTGCATGCAAGGCTATATGGATGAGGAAGATCCTGGTCGGGTTGTTCGGTTCACACTTAGATCCTACTGTGATATATTGTGATAATCAGAGTTACATCAAACTCTTGGTTAATCCAGTATTTCATGATAGATCTAAACATATTGACATCCGGTACCATCATATCAGAGATTGTGTGTAGCGGAAGATCATGTTACTTTCATACATTCCTACGGAGGATCAGGATGCTGATATCTTGATGAAGGCGCTCGCCAAGAGCAAATTCAAATACCATAGAGGCAGGACTGGGGTGGAAAATAATCCCTATCTTGTTGAGAGGGAGTTTTGAGAATGCAACAAGATGATGAGCTTAGTGAAAAGAGTCGCCTTCACTAAGTGGGCCTGCAAACTATTTTTGGCGCAAGTCTATTTTTAGACATGTCGATCATATTCTATGAGTTGCAAAATGCTATTTGTGGATGGTTGATCAAGTTGGAAAAAATAGATGGACTTCTATTTTTAGACATATTGGGTGGAATCTATTTTTAGATTACTAGTCTAAAAATAGATATGTCGAATATTATTAGCTCTTAATAATATTTGGACTCTAAACATTATATTATTCTCTTGGAGAACTTTAATTAAGTGCACAGATGTGGCACAGGAGCTGACAGAAGGAATTATGCTATTCTTTAGGGTTAAGTGGAGCTATTGCATGGAGACTTCAGTTAGAACTCATGTGACAGAGTTTGGTGTAGTTATTGAGGTAGTTGGTGGAGTTGTGTTCAGTTTAACTCAGTTAGACACAGTTGAGCTGTTGTATCTAGTCTAATTGATTGATACACTAGTGAGAGTGGTGTGAATTAATTAATAATTAATTCACTAAATATTAACTCATTAATCAACTGAAGAATACATCTGTTAACTACAGTGCATGGACAGTTTCAGTGGAGATCAGTGAAGAGGTAGGTGAAAGAGCAGGTTGACTATCAATTGTGACTATAGTGTTGCATGATTTGCAACACCCAGTGATTGGAGATGCCAATGAGGATTGCATGAGCAAGGCTGGACTAATTCGAGTTCATTCAGAGCCATTCTTCAGCAGGGATTTCTCAGTAGAGGCAGGCTAGCAGGTGCCAAAGATCGGTGCATGGATTTGCAAGATCAAGCCTGATTAGTGTGTAGCAATTGTATTGTACTGAGAGCTTGTGAGAAGCTTTGTATGAGGATTGTTACATGATATCTATGACATATATTATATACAGATAGTTGGGGTTTTCAGCTTTAATCTTTCCCGTTAAAACATTGTGTTCATATGTGTGAATTTTTATGGTTTCAATGTGTGCATGTAATTGATTTTATTTCTGCATGTGCTGATCAATAGTAGAAGAGATTTTGTATTGTGCATGAAGTTAAAATAGTGTGTGTTCAAGAGAATCTTGGATGTATAACGCATTAGTTATATGATTTTCTACATACCTCAGGTTGAAAATTAAATGAGAAACACTAAGGTTTCCTATAATAAGCCACCTATGTGAAACCAACAATATAGTACATTGGTCACAAAGTAAAAAAAAGGAAGGTGAAATGGTATGAACGGAACTAGAATGTAATAAAGTTGCATCACACACCCTTGGAATATTTTTATGACCAAAAGCTTTTCAACACGAGAGGTGTGATGTAAATTGGATATTCTAAAATTTAATTGGTTATTAGCATGGGATATATGATAATTGGCACTAGAAAGGCTCAAGGTTATGTACAAGGTAGTGTATTGGGTTGTTAGCATTAAGGGATACATGTCATCATGATTGATTCCATGAGAAGAAGGATCTCCCCCTTTGGCATTGATGGCAACACAAGTACTCCCCCTGCGATCATGACACCTCTTCCTACAACATTCTCTCCCCCTTTGACATCAATGGCAAAGGGTAACTCCCCCTAACACATAACCATGTTGTGGACCTATACACACTTCCACTCCCCCTTTATATTAAGGATAAGGAAAATCTAATGAGAACTTGGGAAAATCCCAAGCTTCTACCGAAGATATTCAAATGCTTCATGAGGTAAAGGTTTAGTGAAGATATCAACAATTTGTTCTTTTGTACGAACATACTCAAGTTTGATATTATTTTCAGCGACTTATTCTCTAACAAAATGATATTTGATTGGAATGTGTTTTGCTTCTGAACCATGATAGGATTCTTAGAGATGCTGATGGCACTAGGGTTGTCACAGAATATGGGAATAGGCTCATTGAATTGTACTTGAAGATCTTGCAAATTTTTTTTCATCCAAAGGACTTGAGTACAACATGATGCCGCTGCAAGGTATTCTGCTTCCACTGTAGATAACGAGATTGAGGTTTGGTTTTTGCTCAACCATGATACAAGACAACCACCTAGATAGAATTCTGCTCCACTAGTACTCTTACGATCATCAACGCTTCCTACCCAATCTGAATCTGTAAAGGCTTGAATAATGAGATTGTTATCCTTGGGATAGCATAAGCCATATTCTTCTGTGCCCTTTAAATATCGAAGAACTATTTTGACGGCAATAATAGGTGCTTCTTTTGGTGCTGCTTGGAATCTTGCTACTTGTCCAACTGCTTGCATAACATCTGGCTGGGAGGCTGTTACATATATAAGACTACCAATCATAGATCTGTACAACCTATTATCAAAATCCTTAGATGAGTCATCTATGATCAATTTGTAGCCTGTTACCATCGAGTAAGGACAGGTTTGCAATCTTCCATTTTGAATTTCTTGACCATTTCCTTGATGTACTTGGCTTGACATATAAATATTCCTTTCTCTTGAGATATTTGAAGCCCTAAGAAGTATGTCAGCTCACCAAGTAAAGACATCTTGAACTCACTTCGCATCTTTGTAGAAAATTTCTTACTTATTCGATCATCATTGCTACCAAATATTATATCATTCACATATACCTTAATGATTGTTAAATTATCTTTATATATTTGTACATAAATATTTCTATTAACAGTACCTTTCCTGAACCCTTGTTGACATAGATATCGATCAAGATGAGCATACCATGCTCTAGGAGCCTGCTTGAGACCATATAGAGCCTTCTTTAACTTGAAAACATAGTCTTCTTTTTCTGATAGTAGAAAGCTTTCAGGTTGTTCGATGTAAACTTCTTCTTCTAATTCTCCATTCAGAAATGTTGACTTAACATCCATTTGGTAGACTTTGATTTTTCTTGAACATGCATAGGCAAGAAACATTCGGATGGCTTCCATTCTAGCAACTAGTGAAAATGTTTCATCGAAATTAATTCCTTCCACTTGTGCATAGCCTTTGCGAACCAATATTGCTTTGTTTATGGTAACCTTTCCATCTTCATTCAATTTATTCCTAAGCACCCATTTAGTCCCAATGATATTTTTATCTTTTGGTCATGGAACTAATTCCCAGGTGTTATTCTTCTCAATTTGATCCAACTCTTCATTCATAACAACTAACCAATGTTCATTTTGGCTGGATTCTTCAAAACTACTAGGCTCAAAGGTTGCTAGAAAAGCAATGTGAGCATGTTGTGATGAACGAAGCTGTCGAACTTCATTTATGTCAAAATGATTTTATTTGATGGATGGTTCTTTTGAATCCATTCTATTGTTCTCCTTGGAGGAGCTTCTTTTTGTTGTTCTAGTATATCTTGATGATCATTATTTACTTTGTTAAACACACACATGGTGGAGGAGAAGGTAAAACACACACATAGAAAGATAAGAGGTTATTCATATTATTCACTATAGATGTCTATTTATTTACATTGGTGTGACCCTTCGATTCATATTCCAAGGTCACTTGGACTCCTTTGTGACTGTTTTCCTTCCACACCTACCCATAGAGGATTAGGTGTCCAACATTCCCCCCCTTAATATGAAGGGGTATGTGTGAGTCCAAGAAGAGAGTTGTAATAAAAATATGCAAAGTATGCATGGAAACACTTAGGATGAATAAGATATCTAAAATGTTGGCATAAAGAGGTGGTTTAAGGATGACCACCAACACTTGAATGCAACGCTTATTGTAGTTCCCAGAACTCTTCCAAAACTAACAAGAAGCTAAGGGATTCTGCTAGAGGAATTATCCCTCATATTTGAAGAGGGAGACCTTCAACCTAAAAGAAGGGAAGTCTACAACCTGTGATGGTTTAAGGATGACCACCAACACTGGAATTCTTGATGCATTTCCTGTAACTCTTCCAAAGCTCACAAGAAGCTGAAGTCTTCTGCTAGAGGACGTGTTCTAAAAGAGGAAGAATATCAACCTCACATAGATGGTTTAAGGCTGTCCATCAACCAAAGGCATGCTCATGGGCATCTGTGTCTCTGGCTACATCTCTGAATCTGGAATGACAAATTGTGGCACAAGTTTTCTTGAACTGTTATGTCTCTGGCTACAACTCTGAATATGCAATGACAGGTTATGTCTCAGGCTCGATTGATGTGGCTTTGAAGCTTGTAGATGACTTCCATTTTCCCCCTTCTCAGGTACAAGGTAAGATGGTGGCAAAAAATTAACTGCAATATTGTTCAATATTCGAGAACAGGTTCTGACATGCGACTTAAAAATATTCTTGGCTGTTGATGCCAATTTCCAAGAAGCGATCCATCCAAGATGAATCTTTATTCTTGTAGGAGGCTTGATTCTGAAGTATCTGTGTGAAGAATGGGTTTTTCGACCACAATACTTGCATGGGTGAAGATCGAAACAGTGATCTTTCATATGGCCAAATCGATCACAGTGTTGGCATTTTTAAATTTGTTGTTGCTGCTTTGGAAGCAGAGTAGGATCTGGAACAACTACATGTGAATTGTCATAAAGAAATCTGGCGCTTTGAAATTGAATGGGCTTGGAGTAGTCCGAAATATGAAATGACAACTCATTTTCATATCTAAGACCAGTTCTGTGCTTGTTATGAACAAGCTCTCTCCAAGGTATGATAATGGTCTTGGGAAGTGCAGACTGAATTGTTGCATTTGCATGTAAATCTACTATTGTACAAGGAATTGAATGTGAAACAACTTTATATTCTTGTTGCTGATGGGATTCCCTCTCAATTTTATCAATAGAAATAGGTTCAAAATGATGACTCTTTTGCTAAATTTCATCTTACTGGAGCTAAGACTCCAACTGCAAAAACTCAATCTTGTCTTGTGCATCTTGCAAGCATTTTTGAATGTCGACAATAGTGGATTTACTGATATTGATTGTGCTGTCAGTAGTGGTTACGATTAGAGTTCTCAATAACTCTAATAATCTTTCAAGATTATGCATTTTTATTAACAACTCGCAGATAAGGAGTGTGAGCTTCAATTATATCACTATATACCAAAATTTTCTCTAGCAATTATGACATCTTCTTCTACAAACTTGATGGTAGGCTTTGGAGCAACCATTAGGATGAACATTCAACATATACCATATATGCGCTCATTTTATCATTAAAAACACTGATTTCATAAACCTTATTGTCCATGATAAGAAATGGACTGAAGGAAGTGTTCCATGGGATTCTCTTCCAACAAATCTAGTCAATTTTGGAAAGGATGTCGTGAAAAAGAAAAGAATGCAGCACAACTAGTCAGAATTGCATTAGCCACACACTTGAGATCAATTTCTATTCTTGGTAGCTATATCCATAAGATTTCAAACTCGAAAGAAGTTACGAAGTTCAAAGAAACTAACAGAAATCCAAATACTACATTAGATGATTCCATAGTTATACAGAATCCCAGGACTCGACCCTTTTCTCTATCTTCTAGAAAGTCCAGTCATGTTACTCTTGATAAAAAAATTCCAAGGAAATATACATCGACATCTGTCTCTGAGTTGAAAAGTGATAAGAAGCTAACGAAACACCAATCTCCAACACTACTTTTGGTTCTAGAAATGCAAAATTTTCATGTAAAGTTTCTCCAGAACCATCATCAAAAGACAGGATGGAAGTCAGGAAACCAAGAGAAGATCTAACTAGAGGACTTGGTGTGGTAAAGTATCACATATACCAGGTGTTGAAGTCCAAGAGGGAGGAAGAGAGGGAGTATCGACCCAATCCTTCAGTGCCAGAGTGTAATATGGAAGAATTGGGCTGTAATATGGAAGAATTGAAGGATCATTTGGCACATTTACCTGTGCGTACTATCACATAGCCATCACAACTTACGCTTGCATTTCTTCAACCTTCTCATGAAAGGAAAATTGTGATCGGTTTTGATTGTGAGGGTGTTAATCTATCTCAACATGGTCACCTTTGAGGATTATGTGTATTTTTTTGATGCAGTTGCAGGTGGAAACATACTAATGAACGCCTGCAAACCTGCTCTAGAATCTCTTCATGTTACAAAAATGGTTCATGATTGCAAACGTGACAGTGATGCATTGTATTTTCAACATGGGATCAAATTAAATAATGTATTTGAAACCCAGATTGCATATTCACTTATTGAGTGACAAGAAGGGAGAAATACGCCTCCTAATAATAAGTACATATCTTTTGTTGACCTTCTAGTAGAGTATTGCAGTGTGACATCGAGCCACCCTGTGAGCATCCGACCACAGGCACCAGGAATGCGTGGAGCGTTTGGAAAACCCCAGGGAACATGTGCACGTGTTGTTGTAGGTAAAATACTGCTTTCAGTGACATCCCTCCATTGTCTCAAGCCGAGTACTCATCAGCTCTTTCAGAGTGGAACCAAGAGGTCAGGATGCTAAACCCACAGTAAATGCACCCATGGATATCAGACAGGGCACTTTTGGGGTCAGAGGTTTGAACCTCGTCACATCCATAAGCGTGAGTAATGGAATGAACCTCTATGAATTCTTAGATCTCTCAAATCCTGTGAGGTTGCTCTTCCATGACAATCCCCCTCCTCACATTCATTTGCTGTGAAAGGTCATGATAATGAATCCTAATGAACTACCATTTGGTTCGGTTTGCTAGAAGATGATCTGAATAGAAAACAAAGGGAACACGAGAAGACACGATGATCATATGGAAATTGGATGGAGGGTTCTCCTTTGGGTATTCGTTACAGGGGTAACACATGTAGGAGAAGAATATGTGTTACAAATATTCCAGCAGGAACGAAGCTTAACCAAGGAACGAGTTTGCTGAGAAATGAGAACAATCTAGTGCGCAAATCTTTCATGGACCAACACTATTCAAGGAATATCAAATAGGTGTGGAGTCCAATATGAGAGTGGCAGCAAGGTCGACTGTGAGTGGCGAGACTAAGGTGCAAATTTTGGAGATGGTCAGATATTGAACAAGGAAAAAGAATAGGTTCATTATAAAATAGCAGATCTGACAAATTCAGAGAGCCATATCTGAATTTGGAAATGGAAGACCTCAGAGATGTCAGGGCCACTTGAATTGAATGTCACACACATGAATGGTGTTTCATAGATGGAAGGATAATGGCTTAAATTATAATTCCCCATGAATACACCTATAGCTATGATACCATGTTAAACACACACATGGTGGAGGAGAAGGTAAAACACACACATAAAAATATAAGCGTGAGTTATTCATAATATTCATCATAGATGTGTATTTATGTTACATTGGTGTGACCCTTGGATTCATCTTCCAAGTTCACTTAGACTCCTTTGTGACTGTCCGCCTTCCGCACCTACCCATAGAGGATTAGGTGTCCAACATAGTTCTTCCTAGTTGATAGTTTCTTCTTGTTCTAGAATTTTATCTTTGTCTTTTTCAGCCTTTGTCTCAAGTTTCAAATATTCTATATCCTTATCATTATTCGCTAGAACACCATCTTCATCAAATGTAACGTTTATGCTCTCCACTATCTATTTTCGTCATAGATTATAACATTTATAGGCCTTTATTTTGCGTGAGTGACCAACAAAGATACCTTCATCAACACGTGATTCAAACTTACCCAAATTTTGATCTTCTCTTTTGATATAACATTTGCTTCTGAAGATTCTGAAATATTTTACATTAGCTGGTTTTCCCTTCCATAATTCATATGGGTTCTTGTTGCAATTATTTCTGAGAAGACTTGGGTTGATAATGAAGACTGTCATATCGATTACTTGAACCCAGAATTTTTCATCCAATTTTGAGTCCTTCAACATTGTTCTACCCATTTCCTGTATGGTTCTGTTCTTTCTTTCAGCAACTCCATTTTGCTGAGGTATTCGTGCTGTTGAAAATTGTCTTTTTATTCCATTTTTGTCATAGTATTGCTGAAATAATTCGGAAGTGAATTCTCTGCCATTATATGATCTTAGACACTTTATTTTCAAATTAGTTTCATTTTGACCAAATCCTTGTAGATCTTAAAGCACTCAAATTCTTTAGGTGTTTTCTTTAGGAAACTGACGACTATCATCCTGGTATAGTCATATATCATTAATATGAAATATAATTCTCCATCTAAGCATTTTGTTCTCATAGGACCACATAGATCAGTATGTATCAATTCCAATGGATGTGATGAAAAGTGTTATTTTTTTTTAAATTGGACTTTTGTCTGCTTCTCGTGCCGACAGGCCTCACATAGTGTGTTGGAAGGTTTTGAGATTTTCAACATTTCTCGTACTGCTTCCTTTTTGCTTATCCTGACAAGATTTTCAAAATTCATGTGACCCATTCATTTATGCCATAACCAACTTTCATATTCTTTAGCCAGTAGACATGCTTTAGTTGCTTCATCCAGAACATATATGTCCTTTGGAGCTCGACTTGTTGTAGCCACAATTTTACCGTACCTGCCTTTCTTGATTTCACATTTTGTGGAGTTGAATAGCATTGTGTGTCCTTGATCACACATTTGTCCAACACTAAGCATATTGCGATTCATGTTTTCAACCAATAGAACATTCTTGGCTATAACATCTTTGCTTCTGAGAGTGATGGTACTTGATCCTATAACATTTAAAGATCCATCATTTCTAAAGGATACGGTTCCATCCTTCTTCTCTTTCAGAGATACAAATTTCCTTCTATCTCCAATCATATGCATTGAGCCTTGAGAGCGAGAGCACAATTATCAGTATTATTCTTCTCCCATGTTTGTTCATTCTGTGGCTTCGAAGATTCTTCTGGAGGATTTTCAAGTCTGCAGTCTCTGGCTATGTGTCCAAAGTTCTGACATTTGTAACATTCCATATTATTTCTTAAATGTTCAAATCTATTTATGTTTCATTGAGCCCTGGGAGGTTCATATTTGAAGGATCTCTTGGAATTATATTGGTTCCTAGGGTACGTGTGACATTCTATAGCTTTATGACCAAAGTTTCCACATGAATAACAATAGCCATGAAAAATATGTTGGTACCTGTTGGGGCCCTTATTTTGAAAACTTGTTTTGAATATTTTGAATTTTGAATAAATAATGGCTTTTTGGGTTGCGGAATGATGACACATGGTAGTCGCAACCAAGTCGCAACTACAGTAATTCGCGGAGCTATCAAGGTGGCGAAGAAGCAAGAGATAGCTGAAGAAAGTAGATGCATGAGTACAGACGAAGAGAATACACAACAAAAGACAGAGAGATGAACACACAGACAACAAGAGAGAAGCTGAAAGCAGCTAAAGAAGAATGAGAAGAGGAACTAACAGTTGTGAGGGCAGGTGAATAAATAACAATCACCTAGCTGAAAGAAGGAATGCGATAGGAGAAGGAATGCAGAGTGACTGAAGGAGACCGGGCATGATATCTCTGTAGTTACTAGGTTTCCCTTATCTACCTTTCTATTCTATAAGGCGTCTGTATCAGACTTGTAAGCTCTCCTTGCGAAAGCTATGTAACTGCGGGTTTGGCTGAAGATATCAATATACTTGTAGGTTGTTGTCTCAGTATGTGATTCATATGCATGCATGATGGTTGTGATGATTTAAAATTTTATTTTCTTAATACCTGTATGCTCTTTGAATGTTCTTGCGTATATAATGATGTTTATGCTATCAATTCAATGTTTCTCATGAGTTACGGATCCTTTCACTACTATCGATCTATTCCCCTTCTGCATGTGGTTTCGGCACACCTCGGGTGAGACCCTCTGCTCTTCGGAGTAGGGTGATAATGTCGGTGTGGTTCTAGACTACAGCAGATTCCTTTGTTGGCCCTAACCCATGAACCTAGGTCTTGCCTGCGAGACCTGTTTCTGCACCAAAAAATGGTTCCGTTGTTGGGACCTGCATGTTATGAGGGGAACTAGATCATGGTATCGAGGATCTTCGAAGGAGAATGGTGGTATAACCATCTGGACCAGTTTGTTGCTCAGCAAGCGGAGTAGACAAATAAAAAGAAAAAGGTACTCAAGGATCTCATCCTTTTCTTGGATTCTACCAGTGATACCTACGAGATCCTCTAGGGAAAATTCCCTAGTGACCTCTATAATTGGTTTCAGAGGTTACAAACGAAGGTGCCTCGAGATAGCTCGCGGAAGAAAAACCGCAAGTGGGTGCGCAGGGATCTGGTGGATCTGCATCGGTTGGACACTGAATTGACCTGCGCGGTGGATTTTTGGGTAGAGACCACTTTGGACGGATATATTGTGGAGTTTGCTGCAGAGTGCTACCAATCCTTCTCAAAGGTTGAAGCTATTTTCTGATCCAGGCTAAGAGGGAAGCTGCTTAAGGAGATTTCGCTATGGATTAAGAACCTAATGGTGGACGAGGGGCTGATGGAATTCCAAAAGTCGAGCATGGAAGCGTAAACCTCCAGTGCTGGGGGAAGGGCTGAAGGGAAAAATTCTACGTGAAGTGTGAAGCGGGGAGTGGGGGATGGATGTTGAGGCCGCGAGGAGATTGAGGGAGTGACGTGCACATCGGCGGGCGCAGATCGCCAATAGGTGGCGAGAAAGGGTGATGTGGGAGTTAAGACGACGGGGAAACGATAGGAAGAACCAAGAGGAGGCACCTGAGAGGATAGGAATTATGGACACTTAGGTGGATACCCTGGAAAGGGAAGGGACCGTTGTGGGAGTACGACAGGTGCACGAGAGCCCAACTAAGAGGGAAAGGGAGACGACGACTAACAAAGACGGTGCAGGTGTGCAGCCCGAAGAAAGTTTCGATGGTGAATGGTACATCGTGATGCATCGGTTGTTTCAAGAGCGGACGACATTCATCTCTCCTAGCACCCCTACTTCCAAAAATTTTCACGGCAAGGATCCCTACCTTCCCCTGGTACTCTATCAAAATTTAAGTAATATTTTCGTTAAGTTACAAGCATTGAGTCAATTGCACAATAGTTCATTTTCGACAACGACACACGTTAATAATAATGACACTAGTAGTATTGCATTCCCCAGTGGAACAGTTACACAACCAGAACCAGGAGGATTTATCTTGGTCAACCCTTCGCAAGTAAATATGGCTGGGTCATTCACCCGGTATCCAAAATTCTCTGGCTAGGGCAATGATGATGTAGAGAAGCACTGGTATCTCTGCGAAGCCATATGGAGGGCTCGGCAGACGCCAGGCGTGGGGAAGATAATAGAGTTACAAACCATGCTCAGAGAGAGGGATCTGCGGTGGTTTATCAAGTGGTCTGAGGCCCATCCTAATCTAGTAATCGCGGACGTTAAGCAAGATTTTTGTCCGGGAATTTAAACTTCCCCAGACGGACTAGTAGGGTCTGTCCGAGCTCTAGGAGATTAAGCAAAAAGAAGGAGAGACTGCATGGGAGCTGATGCATCGATTCAAGGACGTGATCGGGAAACTCAGCTACCTGATCGATCCAAACCATCAGAGGGACTAGTTAATCAAGGCTCTGCTTCCCTTGACACGAACCCCCCTCACCCAGCAGAAGATTGACAACTTACAGGATGCTTTGGAACAGGCCATGAAGATAGAGGCCATGGCAGGCTACCCTCAGGAATATCGGGGAGGGCCAGCCCCACAGGATCCTTCCTTGGTGGGACTGCAGCATCAGATTTCTACTCTGACCAAAAAACTCAAGGAGATGCAGCCTATAAGACCAGCCAGGCCGAACGTTTGGTGCACTAACTGCCTGGTTGAAGGCCACATCACAACCGAGTGTCCTCGGCTGCGAGGCACGGGTGTGGGACCCTCTGTTGCGGCAATCTAGGGGGTTCCACCCGTGGGGGGTGGCATGGGGATGAATCCGCAGGGGGTATACCAGCCGCAACAGCCTTATGCAGGGTTCCCATCTCAACCAAACCCAACTACCACGGAGTATTGCGATATTTGTCAGACAATGGGGCACCCACCTCAGATGTGCCTGATACTAGAGAAGTACTCCACCATCCCAAACAATGTATACTATGAGTTTTTTGCTTCCACGACTCACAACACTGAGTAGTGTAGGGCTCTCGACGCACTCACAGACCGGTTGGACCGATCCTCCTATAGGGTGAATGAGGCTTCCAGGGGAAGAGGAGGCGAGTTGCGTGGAGGCCGCACAGGGGGACGAGGTCCAGTGAAATGCTACAACTATGACCAGGAGGGTCACGTGGCTTGAGAATGTCCCCTTCCTTGACATCCTTGGTGTTCCCAGTGCCGCGTGAACGCCCATGCAATAGAGGACTGTCCATAACTCATTAAGAAGTGTGAGGAACGGGCATGGCAGAGGGGCACGGATTTGGTAAACTATGAGCTGCGAGGAACTGTGACTCCAGCCATGAAAAATGTAGTGATCGTCACACATGGCAGCAAGAAGACGGGGGAGGACGCTTAGGGAAAGAAGCTGGTCTGGGCTATTCGGCCCGCCTCCCCGAAACACCTAATCCGGTCAGACGCGCAGAAGAGGTATTTCCAGGAGGCGGTGGAGGCTTCTGCTCAGCTGGGGGGAGCCAGAGGCCTCGAGGTACCCCCAACGACTGGCTCCGGAGAACAGAACGCTACGAGGACCTTGATTGAGGAATGGCTTCAGCTGTTCCTCAAGATTGTTGATAATGCTTCAATGCAGGCCCAACTCAAGCGTACCCTGGAGGACGCACTACAGGGGAGTACGGGGCTGAGGGAACCTGTGGACACAGCACCCCAGTATGTGCAGCGGGTCAAGCGGAACAAGTTCCGCACGGGAAAAGAGTTCCGACTTAACACGCAGGTTGCAGGATTCCAAATCAGCGATACCATGCTTGATTTAGGGTCTGACGTCAACATCCTACCATGGAAGATGTGGGAGGCTCTTGGATGGCCATAGCTCACCTACTCGCCAATCCAACTCAGAATGGAGAATCAGTACTACATTGTGTCGATTAGCCGACTCGAAGGTGTCGAGGTCAACATTGCGGGGGTGAAGACTTACATGGATTTTGAGGTTATTGATATTATGGGAGACAAGGATCCTTACCCTGCCCTGCTAGGTATCGATTGAGCTTTTGAGAATTACACCATCATCGACCTCAAAAAGGAGCTGATTATCTTCGAATATGGAGAGGTCCGGGTCACTCAGCCCCTCGACCTGTATCAAGGTCCGCGATATACCGAAACTGTGGACAACCGGGAGGATGTTCAGATGATGGACCACCTTTATCAGATGACTGTAGGGAAGCGAGAGGACTATATCAACCCGACCGCCACCGGCTCCGTCAGCTGGCACAGTTTGCAGAGCTCGGAGCTGGGATCGGAACTCGCCTGGGAAGACTGGCAGTAGGGGGGTACGAGACCAACACGCAGAGATGTGCTGCCATTTCCTGTGTCCGGTGGATTGGCACTGAGTTCAGAGAATACCCTACCCTATCGAACATGCAGGCTATCAATACCTTTATTGCAAATGTGGAGGAAATGGTACCA
Organism: Pinus albicaulis; assembly: GCA_034641835.2. Classification (NCBI taxonomy): domain Eukaryota; kingdom Viridiplantae; phylum Streptophyta; class Pinopsida; order Pinales; family Pinaceae; genus Pinus; species Pinus albicaulis. Next base: position 1,976,797,158 of record CM076578.1, read on the forward strand.
GAAGGAAGTAGGATACCACTTTTGGACGTCGCACTACAGTCCACATCAGCTAGGTGGTGGAGGAACCACCGCAACACCTTGTTGCGGTGGAGTTGTGTGGTGAAGGCTTTGAGGGCGCGATTTAAAGAGGACGAAGGCCCTTGAAGCGGGCACAAGTACCAAGGGACTTTAGATTTGTGGGACCACCTGAGGACCTGTGAGGAGCAGTGGAAAAGTCTAGGATATCCAAAAAATCTGTGGGTCCATCGGTTCATCCACTCCTTAGATACCATCCCCCAGGCCTGGTACTTAGAAGAAGAGCGGAAAAGAGGAACCAGCTCCTGGCAGGAAGTCACGAAAAAATTTGTTCGGTGCTTCTCGTTCGAAGGAGAGACAGAGCTGGTGTCCCAAGCACTACAAGCTATCAAGGGGGTATTGTTTCTCTACGACCTAGAGACCAACGGGAGCACCTTTGCATCACGTCCTGAGGCCAGGCACAAGTTGGCTTGCCAACGGATTGACGGCGATCCCGACGATGATAGTCTAGAGGGCCTCAGGCACCTATATTTTGAAGATAAGGAAGGTGAGAAGAACATCCACAAAGAACCAACCACTGAAGGTGTCCATTTACAGCTGTTGAAGACCAAGAAGTTGAACATTTGCATGGCAGAAAAACCCAAACTAGCTATAGTTGGGGATTACTGGGACGAGGAGACAACAAGGGAAATTTTCAGCCTCCTCCAGGAATACGAAGACTTATTCCCATCGGTTTCCGATCTAAAGGGTATCAAAGGTGACCTCAGAGAAATGCGTATTGTACTAAAATTGGATGCCAGGCCCATAAAGCATCGACCCTATCGGTTGAACCCACGGGTCAAATAAAAGGTCAAGATGGAGATTGGCAAGATGTTGGCCGCAAGTCTCATATTTTCGATGGAAGAAGTAGAGTGGGTGAGTCCTATCATCATTCAGAATAAGAAGGACAAGGCAGATATATGTGTATGTGTCAACTACTGGAGTCTGAACAACGCCTGCATCCATGATTCATTTCCCACTCCTTTCAGCGACGAAGTATTGGATCATGTTGCGGGCAATGAAGCTTACTCCTTCACTGATGGTTTTTTGAGTTATCATCAATTGTGCATTGTGGAAGAAGACAAGCCAAAGACAACAGTCACCACTGAGTGGGGATCGTTTGCATGCCACATGATGTCGTTTGGCTTGAAGAACACCTCGGCCATGTTTTCCCGGATTGTCATCGCTGCTTTCCGGGAGTATATCCACAAGTTTTTGGAAGTCTACATGGACGATTGGACCATCTACAGTTTGCTAAAGAAACATGCCACCCTGTTGCGTATCATGTTTGATCGGTGTGGCCAATTGCAGATTTCCTTGAACTTGAAGAAATGCATTTTTGCAGTTCCTTTCGGCACATTGTTGGGACACGTGGTGTGCAAGCAAGGGGTCTGCGTCGGCCCCGCCAAGGTAGCAGTGATCATCCACATGGAAGCCCCCGAAACGGTGAAGCAGTTGCGGGCACTTCTTGGGCACACAGGATATTACAGGCGATTTATCCGAAATTACGTGAAGATCACTGCCCCTTTAGAAAAGCTCCTATGGAAGTCTGAAGTATTCTAGTGGACAGAGGATTGTCGGATGGCTCTTGACGCTTTGAAGGAAAAGCTGGCGACGATGCCTATTATTGCTCACCTAGACTGGGATAAGAAGCTCCATGTGCATATTGATGCTTCCAGTATTGCACTTGGGGTTGTCTTGGAGCAGCCCGGAGAGACGACATTTGACCACCCAGTCTACTTTGCCAGCTGCAAATTGTCTAATGCGGAGAAGAATTACACCACTACCGAGAGGGAGGCCCTGGCGATGGTATACTTGCTCCAGAAGTTTCGCCACTATCTTCTAGGGGGAAAATTCAAGTTCTTTACGGACCACTCTGCATTGAGGTACCTGGTCAATAAGCCTGTCTTGGAAGGACGGATCTGTCGCTGGCTCCTACTCTTCCAAGAATTCACGTTTGAGATGATCATCAAGCCCGGGAGGTTGAACGTTGGGCCCGATCACTTATTCAGGTTGGAGAGAGGGGAGAATGATGGCTCTCTCGATGATCAACTATCGGATGCTGACCTCTTCCGAGTCGAAGCTGTACCGGATTACTTGGCCAACATTGCCACCTATCTGACCATGGGTCAGTGCCCTCAGGACTACACCTCGCTCCAGAAATGACACTTGGTCATCCGCGCCGCCGAATACCAACTGATTGCGGGACAACTATACAATCTGGGCCTCGATGAGGTTATGCGCCGATGCGTACTTGACCACGAGCGCGAAGCTGTGATGTGGGAATGCCACAACGGTGTTGCGGGAGGGCATGTGGGGGCAAAACCCACCGCGAGGAAGGTACTCCAATCTGGACTATGGTGGCCGATGGTCCATGCAGATTGTAAGACATTTGTTAAGGGATGCGATGTCTGTTAGCAAACGGGGAGGCCCTCTCATAGGGACAAGCTTCCGCTACACCCAATGCATGTGTTGCAGTCATTCGAGAAGTGGGCTGTCGACTTCGTAGGCCCCATAGCCCCAGTTTCCAAGCACTCCAAGGCCTGCTACATCATTACCGTAACCGACTACCTCACCAGGTGGGCTGAGGTAGTGATGGTACGCGACTGCACGACGGATACAGTAGCGCGGTTCATCTTTGAACACATCATCAGTAGGTTTGGCTACCCGCGAAGTTTAACCAGCAATCAGGGTACACATTTCATTAATGACACAGTCAAGTCGCTGTTAGACACATTTATGATTCAACATCACAAAATCAGCCCGTACCACCCATAGGACAATGGTACTGTTGAAGCGTTTAATAAAATTCTTGAAAAGGGGTTAACAAAGATCTGCAACGCCCAACGGGATGACTGGGATGAGCGACTACCAGCTGCACTCTAGGCCTACCAGACTACGGTGAAGCGCTTGACCAATCAGACACCATTCCAGTTGGTGTATGGCTGGGAAGCTATGAACCCCACCAAGTTCACTGTACCAAGTCTTTTCATTTGCAAGTCTCTCAAGTTCTTGGAAGAAGCATCGCTCCAGGAGTGCCTACATGAATTACGGGAGCTGGACGAGGCCCGGTTCCTGGCTGAATTTCACCAGAAGGTTCAGAAGGACAGGCAGAAAGCGTGGCATGATCGCCACATCAAGAACAAAATGTTCCAGGTTGGAGGTAAGGTCCTCTTATATGACAGCAAGTTCTAGAAGTTCCCAGGAAAGCTACAGATGCACTGGTTGGGACCTTACTTCGTCATCGAGATTAGAGCGTCCGAAGCCATTTGGTTGGCTCAGCTGGATAGTACTATTTTTCCGGGATGGGTGAATGGCGCACGCCAAAAACCATACCGAGAGTAATATTATTTCACTCTTCATCAATAACTCTCACAAACGAGAGCACCTATAGATTAGCGTAGTTGAATAACTATCCCGCAACCGGGATGAGCATAGGTAGTGTTTTTTTGTTCATGCATAGTTTTTCAATAACCACTCTGTTGCGGGACCGCACCGCAACCGACTGTGGTCGGGGAAGGGCGCGTCTAGCGTGTCATCCCCGTAGGATTCATAAACGTGTCAAGGTCAGTCCAGGTCATTTTAGTCAGTATTTGTGTCAGTCAGTAGGATCGTCTAGATTTGCACCATAAATTACCATAATTGGAAGTAACCTCGCAATAATCATTTTGCCATCATCTGTAGTAACCTCAGTCATCGCGTCCGCCCATTTCCCCATGCCACCGTCAGGGACTGTCAGAATACACATTGGCACGCAATTGATCGCACGATTATCACAGAGAAGAATGCCAGCAGGAGTTAACTCATTAGGGGGTCTCATAAAATCCACTCGTGCCAGGTAATTACATACCTTGCATGAAAACCAAAAGCACGAGAATGCCAGAATAGTTAGAATTAGCAATTGCAGTAGACCCAGAGCGGGATAAGTATATAGACGCACAACACCAAGAGAGGACGCTAAGACGAATTCTGCAGGTCTATCAGCGCCGAGCAACAATGCCGAAGGCCATCCCAGCGGTCTTAGAACCAGAGCTTGATAGCAGAATTCACAAGACAGAGTCCCTTGTAGGGAAATATGACAATGCGACCCTAATAGATGCTAACCTTTCAGACTCTTCCGAATTTCCGGCACTCAACTGGCAGGTGTATATGGAACATTACTACTCAACAGCCGGGCACTTAGCAAACATAATTTTACCAAAATTCCGAGGCCTTCAGCGATATTCTCTGTTGAACTGAAGAAATATTCCGGTTTTCGGGACCACAGGACTGGCTATGCAGTGCACTAGGTTCCTACTCAGTCGCATCCAGAATGGGTCCTTGTGGCTGAATAAGGAAATTCCCATTCATGCTGAGGATATCCATTGTCTTACCGGGCTTTCACAGAATGGTGCGGATGTCTTGGCTGCATGTCAAACCACCTCCAAGTGAGCGCGAAAGTTGGGAGATGAAAAATTGTATGTCAAATATGGCACCTGGAGGGGAGGGAAGGGAGCCAAGATGGAGCTATTCAATAAGCCTGAGATCAAATTTGCATGCTACCTCATTGCCAGCAAGACAATGAGGCACTACACAAAGGGAAAATGCACTCTGGACACTATCTCCATTGCAGAGCACTGTGTTCAAGGCGCCAAGCTGAACTGGTGCTCCTTCCTGTTGAAGGAACTGTTTGATGCGTGCGAGGAAAACTACAAGTGCGCTACAAGCTTCATTTATGGATATTTGATCGTTGCCTTTGCCATGTGGAAATGGCACGCTCCCCATGTCCGGTTCCGAGTGGAAATTCCAGAGGGCCAGCCTCTGGTGATGAAGTTCATTCCGTGGAAGGTGTTAGCTGATCCTAGCACCAAACAGGTGAATGAAGAGGCATTTCGGTCCTAGTATAGTCTAATGATGGACGTGGTGGCTAGCTAGCAAAGGGTGCCCAGGAACCTGTTAGATGAGTACAACGAGCAAGTGTGGTTCAGGGTTAGTCACAGGCAAACCTACCTCCGACCTACTTGCGTGTCGGAGGACACCTTCCGCATGAAGCCATTGAAATTCCAGCTTGAAGATGCCGCCTTCCACAACAAGGTCTGTTTGTGGCTGGGCGTTGCGATGGAAATCCGAGACGGGGTACCCAGGTACAACTTTGAGTGAATGTTACCGCTGCAACAGCCTACCAAAACTGATGTGGAGGTGACACCAAAGGAACTCCCTGAGCCGCTCGTCCCCCTTGTCCACCACTTGAACACGCAGGTATGAAATTTTAATGCGGCAGCCCAAGTCATTTCAAGCGGTGCCGCTCCTTTCCCTTTATTTTCCGAGTTCCCACTTTCTCGCTCTACCTCGCACCCCCATACAACTCTTCTCACCTCCCCCATCCCTACTGTTCTATTTACTTCAGCAAGCCCAATCATAACCCCGATGGGAGAGAAGAACTAGACTATAGATCCATTAGAATCCCCTCAAGCCAAGCGGGCCCGTACCACCGAAGCTAATCCAGTGCTGGACCTCACTGTTGATGATCCACCACTGCCACCGAGCATAGGGGTGCTGATACAGGAAGAACCCCTCATTGACCCCTCAGATTTTATCAATATTCGCCTTCCACATCCCTCCACCACTTCACCCACTGTTCCACCTCCACTTACCAATTTATCCGCTCCATCCAATTCATCTGCTACCGTGTCCAACCCAATCATTCGAGAACTCCTTGGTGGGGACCACGGGGCTGAAGTCGACTCCAGTACTGTAGCCGTAGTACCACCGGTCGACCCTACGAGAGAACCCTAAGTTTCTCTGTCTAACATATTTACCCATAGGGCACATATTGTTGCCAACTCAGCTGAGGCCTAGCCTGAGCCTACTGTCCCTCCACAAACTAGCCCTACAAATCAGCAGGAATGGCTGGACTTGAATATGGCCGACTCAACACACCCACAGACCCCGCTGCCCTCCCCTCTAGAGCATTTTAATCGATCAGTTTCCAGTGGGAAACCCTTGCAAGAAAGGAGGCCAGACCAGGGCACTTCGAGGATCGCCAATTTAGAAACCTGGGGTACAACTCAGCTGTACTTATTTATCCAGAGGGCAGCCCAGCAAGCCGAAAGTCTTCATTCTGAGCTACAGTAGAGGTGCGATGAGCAACAACAACAGATTGTAGTGCTTACTCAACAGCGCGACCATCTTATAACGGTACAGGAGCAGCTGGAAGGTCAAATAAACAACGTCACCCAGGTGTTTTCAGAGCTATGGCCGAATGTCAGGGCTCATTATACTTAGCTGCCTCCCGATGTCACAAAGATGAGTGTCATAGCACAAGCTTTCCACTTCCGAATTGATACAATGGCCTCCACAGGGAAAACCAAGAGCTTCAATCAGCGCTGCCCAATCCAGAGGTTGTCTATTCAACACAGGTTGTAGCAAAGTAGGGCTAGGCCACTCAAATGCAGGAAAATCTTAACTCTGCGGGGTGCGAGCCTTACGACCTCCTGAAGGGTCTTCAGGAGTGCTCACTGGCCCTTACAGTCAAAACACAGCCAATTTCAGCGCAACTACAACAGATTTCGAGGGAAATCCAAGAGACCGCGGACCCCACACGGTTTTACCAGTTATATGCCCAGGCAGATGATCTCAAAGTGCAGATCCAACAAACAAAGGCTAGCTCAGCAATGGCCAAACGGGTAATTCGTGAGCTCCGCCCGCCCCTTCAATTCAGCACCAGCACAATGCAACAGCTAGCCATCGAGGCTAAAACCCAGATTAGCACGATGTTTGGGGCTGTACCAGTGCACATAGAAGAGGCTGCTATCACCAAGATTTCTGAAGAAACAAATTCCATGCTACAGGGGTGGCAGTAAGCTGTGTCGACCTTCACTGAGCTTAAAGCTACAACGTTCCGCAAAATCTCGGAGTTGGGGCCCTTGTTTGAACAACAGGCTGAAGGCGCACATCGAGAACAGGGCATGGGGTCCAACGGGGCGATGGAGATGGAGACTGTGATTTGCGATTGACTCGGGGACAAGTCAAGAAACTGTGGTCGGGGCCTATTGGGGCCCTTGTTTTGAAAACTTGTTTTGAATATTTTGAATTTTGAATAAAGAATGCCTTTTTGGGTTGCGGAATGATGACATGTGGCAGTCGCAACCAAGTCACAACTACAGTAAGTCGCGGAGCTATCAAGGTGGCGAAGAAGCAAGAGATAGCTGAAGAAAGTAGATGCATGAGTATAGACGAAGAGAATATACAATAGAAGACAAAGAGAAAAACACACAGACAACAAGAGAGAAGCCGGAAGCAACTAAAGAAGAACGAGAAGAGGAAATAATAGTTGCGAGGGCAGGTGAATAAATAACAGTCACCCGGCCAAAAGAAGGAATGCGATAGGAGAGGGAATGCAGAGCGACTGAAGGAGACCGGGCATGATACCTCTGTAGCTCCTAGGTTTCCCTTATCTACCTTTCTGTTCTATAAGGTGTCTGTATTAGACTTGTAAGCTCTCCTTGCGGAAGCTATGTAACTACGGGTTTGGCTGAAGATATCAATATACTTGCAGGTTGTTGTCTCAGTATGTGATTCATATGCATGCATGATGGTTGTGATGATTTAAAATTTTATTTGCTTAATACCTGTACGCTCTCTGAATGTTCTTGCGTATATAATGATGTTTATGCTAGCAATTCAATGTTACTCATGAGTTGCGGATCCTTTCACTACTATCGATATATCCCCCTTCTGCATGTGGTTGCAGCATGCCTCGGGTGAGACACTCTACTCTCCGGAATAGGGTGATAATGTCGGCGTGGTTCTAGACTACAGTGGATTCCTTTGTTGGCCGCAACCCCTGAACCTGGGTCTTGCCTGCGAGACCTATTTCCTTGCCAACAGTACCTGGATGGAAATCTTCGTCGAGGAATTGTATTCCAAGGATGTGCTTGTGAATCTTGTCCAATGAATTCTACATGCATGTCATATCTCATAGGTTCATTGTATTTTGTTTTAGAAGGTCTTGCTTCTTCTTCTTTGTAACCGAGGTCAGTTCTGTCATTGTAAGATCATTGGTTGTTGATGATTTCTTCCAATGCCCTTGAGCTGTTAGCATAGTTTTGGACAGTTTTTCCCTTCTTCAATTCCCTACACAGTGAGAATACTTCGGCTTCTAATGCTTCCCTTTCTTGGTTTCTTTCTTCCAACTTCTTTTGAAGTGACTCTTCAATACATTTGTGTTCTTCAACTTCAATTTTGAGACCTTGAACTTGTTCTTCAAGAGTATTGGACCAGATCTTCTCTACCTTGAGCTCTTTTATAAGCTTGACTTCTTCCTTAGAAAATTATTCTATGGTCAATCCTTCTTCATTGTTTGATACCTCTTGTTTATTATGCTTGGCCATAAACAATACTCTCTCATTGGCTTCTTCTTTGCTGTCATTGTCTTCATCGGATGATGAGCTATATTCTTTAGAGAGAAAGTTCCTTTTGGATCTTTTCTTGTTGAATTTCTTAAAGCCTTTCTTTCCTTTTTAGTTTCCATCACTTCTATTCGTATATTTTGCTATGAAATTCCCAACCTCACCACAGCCAAAAAATATCAATGGAAGTTTACCTTTGAATTTTCCCTTACCAATTTTTAGTTTTCTCGTAAATTAAGCATATACTTCATCTGAAAGACCTTCCCCATCATCTCCCTTTTCTTCACACTTGCAGGTGCATGTCTTTTCAATTGAAGGTTGTTTGTCCTTATTGGTTTTCTTAGATAAAACGAACGTAGTTTCTAGATGTGAAGTACCCTCTTCTTCATCAAGTCTCATTTCATATGCTATGAGAACTCCATGTAATTCCTCTTTTCTGAGTTTGTCCAGATTTGGACTGTATTCTAAGACTGATACCTTTGGGTTGAATCTCCCTGCTAACGTTCTAAGAATCTTTCATATAATAGTCTTCTCATCAACTGGCTCTCCCAATCCTTCCAGAGTATTGGTTATTTCATCAACATATTGGAAGTATGCAACAATGTTGAAATCTTCTTTCATTCTCAGTTGCTCAAATTTCGCTCTATAGATTTGAAGCTTTGCTTCTTTGACATTTGAGTCACCTGCATATATATTCTCAAACTTGTCCCATACACTTTTGGTGGTTTTACAACCCAACACCTTATGATAAGCAGATTCAATAAGTCCACTGATAATAATATTCTTTTCTTTTGCATCATTTACCAAATTCTTATTACCTTGTTCATCTGCGGTTGATGTAAATCCATTTTGAATAGTGTCCCATACTTCGTAACCTTGCACCAACAGATATACCTCCATTCTTCCTTTCCAAAGTGCATAATTATTTTCATTTAACAAAGGTACACCATTCTTGGTATGCTCCATGACCTCCTTCCAGCTGTTAAAATGATATTGAAGGAACCAAGCTCTGAAACCAATTGTTAGAAATACTGAGAGGAAGGGGGGGGGGGGGGGGGGGGTGAATCAGTATTCCTTTCAATTAGAGAATTAGTTAATCTTAAATTATTATCCGTGTTTGTACAATGATAGCAGTAACCAAAAGGAACACAAATGCACACAATTTTTAAGGTGGAAACCCACTCTGGGACAAAAACCACCTAATGCTTTTCTAATAATTCTTTAATATACAACTCCAATTGAAAATAAAGCTCCAACTTCCTATAATATATAAGATCATTCTTTTCTAGCTCCCACTGGATGGGTGCTCCAACACCCAATGAGCTACAACTCACCCTAGCACCACCTTACCACCCTATAGAAGAATAAAAGAAGAATGGACTCCCATACCAGGGAAAATGGTCCACTTTACAATGATATAGAATAATGTAGAAGAAGAAGACACACTAGACCATAACCCCAACTATGACACAACCACCTAATGATGATCCTAGACCTCCTGACACTACCTCTTCTACTCTTGGCAGATAGAAACTAGTACATTTTTACAATAATGTATTTGCAATGACTTAGTACAATGATACCTTACGGTGACTATATGTTGTGCTGCCCACTCGAAGACTTCATGCGATGAACTTCTTGCTATTATTCTACACCTTGTTTTCTGACCTTGTCGTGCTACCCTCTACTGCACCTTGCTTTGTTTTTCTTCCCTAGAAAGTCTGGTCCTTTGCAGCCCTTGACAGCACATGATTTAGCTTTTTCTTGCCTTCTAGGAGCTCGATATTGAATCTGTTGTATCTTTGTTATTTCAGATCCTCAATATGTGATTTTATGTCCTGTAGTATTCCCCTGAGTCTTATTTCCAATGCCACAGGTCTGACCCAATTTGGATTCTTCAAGGGAGAGTTTTTCCTAATCTCTCACAATGCCCTAATTATGGACTGTTTTAGTAGAGAAAAACTGTACAGCATGCCACGTGTCACTGTTTCTTCATTCGGCTCTAAAATTGATAGAGTGAAAACTAAATTCTGTGCACTATCTACCACATTTTATAGAATTCCCATCCGATATTCAGAGAGAGAGTTATGATGATTTTCCCAAGGTCACTTCTTTGAGATGAATTTCAGGAGCATGCAAAAACACTGACTTCCACAAATCATATCTCCACAAATATTGTGCACCTTGATCTGAAATTTTCATAGTATCTTCCTCAGGATTTTGCTTTGACTCATAAACATTTCAGCTTATGAACCTTCATAGAAAAAATTTATAGTGAAAATTCCATGATGACCTGTTTCAGATGGCGAAATCCCTTGCATTAGGAGGATATGAGGATCACAATTTATATAAATTCTTAGGTTGAGAGGGGCTTCAAAAAGTGAATATGGGAGGGATTATAGGAACTTAAAAAATATTAATTATGACTTTTCAGTGGGATTTTAGCCCACTAAATCGGATTACAAACTTCAAACATGAATATCTCTCAAACCGTGAAGAATTATGTGGCGTTCCATATATCAACGGAAACATCTCGACAAGAAGAAACCATAAAAGGAATTCTTGACCCAGAATATAGTAATTTGGTAGGTCAAAATTCCCATGCAATATTGGGGTATCCCTTGGTGCTACTTGGGTTGACATCAATGACAACCACTGATCAACAAATAGAAATCATGAGTTTGTGTTCAAGGAAAGGATGACTGCCACTAACCCCACAAAGTTTCCGCCAGTTACGACCTACACTGAGTCGGGGTTCGAAGATGTCTTTGAAGTCACCCCTGAAGTTGAAGAGGGAATTTCCACGCCAGCCAAGGGAAAAGGAAATGGAAAGGAAAAAGAAAAATAATAAGGCAAAGAAAAAGGAAAGGGAAAAGGCACGAAATGGGCTTAATCTAAGCTGTGCACCTCCCCAAGGATTGTGCACTTTCCTCTGAAAGTTCCCCAGGAATGCTCACCTATGTGTAACCCCTAAAATCATGCCATGACGGCCCAGGAGAATGCCCTACTTGTATCCCCTCTCTCATGGATACCAACTTATGTTAAGTTGCATAAGACGACGATGCGCACCCCTAAGAACATAGATTTGGTCCACGAATATCTCTAGATGCCATTAGTCCCACAAGAGGTCCCTCTAAATGGGGAGATGTTTGGAAGCATACCTGTCATCAAATTTGATTATCACGATCTGGCTAATGAGGAAACCTTTTTGGATCTGGCCCCATAGCTCTATTTGGAGTGGGTACTATATGATGACATGCCAAAGGTGGAGCCGATGCCTTGGGTGCACGGCCTGTAGGCCTCGGGGATATTAAACCTGCTAAAAATCCCCTACTTTGGGAGGTACTCTATCACTAGTATGGTCATACGACAGCTGCTCACCTTAATCCATGATGGCTATTTATGGATTCAAGGCCTCATCCCTATCAATGCTTTGCTATCCACATGAACATCGTCATGCCCAAGAAGGGGTCCCATCCCATGAAAGGGTTTGGAAAGAAGAATGTGAAGAAGGTGGCCAAGGATGTCCAGGAGAAATACAAGGTGTAATAGGACAAAAGATGGTTCCTAGTTGAGAGCATTGCTGACCCTCGGGTGCGCATGGACACTCTCTTGCTCAGATGTAAGCTGATGAGGAAGTGTTGGCCATCAATTTTCTCTGCATATGTCATCCGGTTGGAAGGGAAATGTGACAAGGGGGTCTGCTATAAGTGGTCCCAACGCCTATGTGAGGAGTTTATCGATAATGTGTGTGAGGCCCAGGACTAGGCCAAGACTTTTTGTTATTCCTGGTTGCTATTGTTGATTGCCCTAGTCACATGGGAGATGCCTGAGAATGTGGTGCTCCCTGAGCTTGAGCCAGGCATATGCGAAGGAGTGTGTTGTGCTAGCCTGTGGGATTCCAAGTGCCCACAGTGCATCAAGGATAATAATGTATTTTGGGTGATGTTTGAAGGTGTGATGGTGGCAACAATACACTCCAGGCCATGCTTGTCACCTCTAGTGTATGCTAAATACAAGCGCATCGTCGAATTCCACGTCATCATACATAATGTGAAAAATAGGGCGCGTAAAGATCCAATGTGGTACAATCTACCCTATATGGTCAGTGAGGCAAAAGTGGACCAAGTCATAGCAACATGGCCACCTGCATGGAATTTTGGGCTCAAGTCCATAACTCAGGTTACAACAGGCACATATGGAAAGGACACAACTCCAAAAGATATCGCTCCGCCAAAGAACAGAGAGCTACACTCAAACAGGAGAAATACCACCAAAGAGACCACCAAAGACACTGCTTAGGGGACTGATCAGGAGCTAGAGCATGATATCGAGACTGGAGGAGTTGATGGGGAGTGTGAGGATCCCACACGAGGTACAAAGTGCACTGGTGAGTCTGCCAAAGGTCAGCACAATAAAAGAAAGGGAGACAAGTCTGGCAGCGATGCGGAGGTAACCTTGACCGATGAGGACCTAGAAAATATAGTAGATGCAGTCTCCACCGCTTCAGAGGATCGATGAACCGCTATGGAAGAACAACACAAGGCCATAGTGTAAGCCTTCCAATTTGGATTATAGGTGTTGCAACTGAAGGAAGACACCTTGCAATTGAGCATGAACCAGGCGAGGCTGATTCAAGTGAGCTTGCCAGCAACAACCATGATCACCACCACAGAAATTAGGATTTCCCCCTTCCCGGGCATAGGTATGACCGTAGAGCCACCAGCCTTGTGCGTGCATGTCCAAGCATGCACAGAGGTCAGCCTCGATGTTGCAAGGATAATGAGTGTGAAGCTACACACTCTCCACTTATTCATCTCTGCTGAGATACAAAGCATAGAAACACGTGTGCAATAGCAGCTAAGCGAGGTAGAGTCAACAATCACAACCAAGGTAGCAAAATCCGCCCAAGCACAGGGAGTGTAGCAAGTGACGGTCGCATAATGAGCTGAGCTAGAGCACTTAATCAACCGATTTTTGAGGAGAAGTGCTTGAAATAATTCTTGCCTCTATTACGCCCCAAGACAAAATTAAAATCTCAGTTGCTACATTGAAGGATTCCAGTTCTGAAGTCCAAACAGTTAAAGAAAACTTCAAGCAACATATTGATGCGTTGCAAGCGAAGCTGCAGCCTAAGACTCCTCCGGAGGTGTGAGCTTAGCGAGATGCATTGGTAAAGGTAGCCACTATAAGTATTTCTGAAAACATCACCAAAGGTTATGAACTGTTGGACACCGCTATTGAGCTATGGTCATTATTACATTGAGACCCTCTTCTTCGGCAATTCACTCAGGAGCTGTGCCGCAAGGAGTAGGAATTTGATCAATTTGAGGTAACCATGCCCACCCTTGTTGCAGACTAGCGAATGGTGAGCCTTTGCATTATTCATGATCTCAGAGATGAAATTGAGGGGCTCCATCACAAAAATCAAGTACTCAGCAACCATCTGAAGTCTTGGGCGGATGAAGCGATGAAGCTCTCGCAGGACCTATACATTGTAGTTCAGACATTATATTAGACATTGGACAAGGTCACTTTGGCTACTGAGGGGTCGAATTCAAAAAATCTAGTAGAGATCGCATAGAATGAAACAGCACAGAGTGAGGGAATCCTACCGTCATTGGCCACTGCCCTCGAACAAATCCAGAGAAAGAAGAAGACTCCATTTCCGCTGTGACTCGGGACGAGTGACAAGATTGTGCTCAAGGCCTATTGGAGCGGGGTCCCTTGAATGAAATTTTGGATATAATTTTGTAATATTTTGGGTAGTTTAGTCATGCACAACACAAGTTAAGGGACTTTGGGGTGGGTCAAAGTCCCTCATGCATTGTAATGGGAAAAAAGGGTAGATCTAGGGGTCACAAACCATGGTTTGTAGATACTAGTATATCACAACCTAATGATATAAATAAGACTCTAGGATGATTCAAAGAGTCTGTTTTTGTGTGAATTTGTCTTGGTAAGGGCTCCTACTAGCTGTTTGTGGAGAGACCCTAAGTCCTACTGTGTGCAGACCCCATTGGCTATGTGCGTGGGAATGTGAAAGAGTCTGTAAGAAGAATCTGAAGTATTAATGAATGGAAGGACATTTTGCTAATATTAATTGTCTCTGTGATATGTTATGAGTTGCATTGTATGTTATTTCCTTGTTATTTCTATGATATTTAATATTGTTAGTTAGTTGATTGTGCACATGTATTAGATGCTTAAAGGAATGATGAATGAATAGATTTGGTGATATTGGGTTATATTTCTCTGGTTAATTGATCGTCTTATGAGTTATGGGCTACACGTAAGGAATTCCGTTAATTTATACTGTTAATGGTTTCTGGTTAGGGCTTTCTCTGTGCAAACTTGTTTAAGATCGAAAGGTACCCACATCATTAAAAACTCTCTCTCTCTTGGTGCGGAAACCCGGTTCCAACACCCTTCCATACTACATACTACTTCGGGTGAGACCTTGACTTGCGCAATTAGGTCATTGCTGGAAGGTCTAGTAGTACAGGGGTTTGTTGTTTAAACTTGAATATGAATGCAGGTTGAGACCCATCAAACCAACACCTCTCCAAGAACAATATTTAAACAATCCACCTCTTTTCTTTCCTCCTGTAGTACTCTCTTCTGTATCATGAAAACTATGTTTTTTCCTCCTCTCCATCCATGTTTTACCTTCCCCTTATACATTATTTTCTTCCACCATCTCATTTGGTTTACCAGTTGTCTCCCTTGCCCTCTGGCATGTGGAGAGTTGTACGTCCATCTATCTTCTCTACCGCTTTAAAAGGTGGTTTTCCTTTAGACTTATTTGATCATACATAAAACTTCTTCTTGAATTTTGTAGTTTTAATTTAAGTCTTTAATGAACTTTGGAATTTATTTACTTTACCTTTATTTTATAGTTAACTAAAATTTTATGTTTAAATTTTATATTTAATAACTATTTTAATATAATTGTTATTTATTTAATATTTAATTAATGAGTTTAAACCTATAATAAATTCAATTTAGTTCTTAATCTCTTATATCCATTTTGTCATTAAATAAGATGTTGATTTTTCATTATAACGGTGGTATTCTCGTTCAACATTTATCTTACTTTGGTGAATTTAGGTGTTTATATCACAAATCAATCCATTACCATGTCCTTAAATATATTCAATTATAGAGTAGTAGGTATACTAGTGTGATACATGTGTTGCATGCATATGTAGCTATCATATGCATGCCTCATATAAATGATAATAATTAAATTCTATGTGGAATTCAAAATGGGTCCTTACACTGGGCTGGAAATGTTGATGACTGGAAAAGAACTTGTGGTGGTGCATTTTATATGGGGCCCTGATTAGTATTCTGGTTCAGCAAGAAAAAAAGTTCATTTTCCTTATCTAAAATAGAAGCAGAATATGTGGCTGTTGCATCATGTTATACACAACTTCTTTGGATGATGAAAACATTACAAGATATTCAAAATAAATGTTCTCCTCCCATCTCCATCCTATGTGATAATACAAGTTCCATCAATATCTCGAAAAATCATGTTATGCATTCCAAAACCAAGCAAATTCCTATCAAGTATCACTTTTTATGAGAAACAGTGCTTGAGAAAAAGGTTAAATTGGAATACGTTCCCTCCAAAGAACAAGTTGCTGACATATTTACTAAACCTCTTCCCAGAGAAGCATTTCAATATCTTAGACTGAAGCTGGGGGTTGTCTCTACCTCACTTATCTAATCTGTTTAATTTCAGAATATTAAATTCGGTACGCTGGTTTCATGACACATAGTCGCTTATATACACGAGTTTCTCGCTATGTAGTAGTGTATGGATCTTTCTGTCATAAAATCTGTGTCAGCCTTCAGAAAAATATTTTTCATATATGTTTTGGCTATGTTTCTCAGGTGTTTTATGGGTACAGTCTGTGGTTCTAGTTTTCAATGTAAATTTCCTTTCCTTGATATTTATCTTCTTTATGAATATGTGTTGATGAATTGGTTGTTGAAAATGTTCAGGATGCATAGGTCTAGGGGGAGCATTAGCCTTACTAGATATAATGCATTGTTTGAATTTTGTTGGTTACTGAAGTGTGTTCAATGATCTCATAATATCATATCTGTAATTTAATGTAAGGCTCATGTTGAGACTTGTGTTGTAAAGATTATCATATTCAAATTTGTAAACCCGCTTTCTTGGGTGCTTGAGTAAAAAAAAAATTAAACGCACTTGGTGTTGAGCATTGAAAAAGGTATGAATTCACCATGCATTTCGTTATCTCTTTCCCCTAAACATAACTCTTTTTATTCTAGAAAGATTATATATTGAAGGATTATGATAGAATTGCAAAGATTAATGTTTATTGTGAAAATTAGCTAAACATTGTTTTTTATTCTCAACAGAAAACAAATGAATTGAGAAACCACCATTCGAAAGGAAAAGCTAAAACATGAGTAACTGTTGTTCCTCCAGCAAAGGGCCATATCCAGAAAAAAAAGATGAAATCAGAGTGCACAGGTAAAGTAAGGCAGGGAACAGCACATCTAAAGCCTAAGAAGACCAAGCATTAGCTAAAAAAACAGGGAGCGAATCCCTCAGGATCTTTCGATCCTGAGGGATCGCTGTTCAAAGTCTATCATTGTTTCTTGTATTGTCCACCGAATTTTTATAAAAGGCAGTGCCTGTAGAAATCAAAGGGGGAAGAATGATTATCATTGAAACTCCTTTTGTAACTTTGTAATTTCTCATTGACTCTCGTGATCAACGAGCGACTGTTGTAACACTATTATTCTTGATTAATACATGATCTAGTTGCCGTTCCATTTCTTGACTTTGGAGTAGCCCGACAGTGTTTCATTGGTGGCTAAGGGCCCGACCATGGTGGATCTTTTTGTTGTTTGTATTATTATCTTTCAATTATTGTTGTGTGACAGTTTGCATTTGTTTTCATTACAACTTTCAATTTTAATGGTTTACTACTTAATTGCTTCATAATATCGGTGTGCTATATTGGTGAATTGCGTTGCCATTCCCTTTCTGATTGAACAAGAATCTTAATCTCTGTATAACTTGTCTTGTTATGCTTTAATAGAGCCATGCTATTCAGCAGTTACTGTTCTATTGCAGTCGTTTTTCCCATCTATTTGTTGTTCCGATTCAGGTTGCTGTTCCGTTCAGTTTGTTGTTCAATAAGATTTGTTGTTCAATAGAATTTTGTTGTTCAATACCATGAGATAGAAGTGTTGTTCAATTCCATTAGTTAGAGCTTGTTGTTCATTTCTATTTCTGTTCAATTTCAGATTTGTTGTTCCTTTCAGTTAATTAGTTTACAGTCTATTTCAATCCTTCAAAGAGTTGGTTTTGTTTTTAATAACTTGCCTAGTTTACTTTCATTAGCAGCATTAGTGATTTAGTTCAATTTCCATTTCCATTTAATTGTTTTAATGCAAGATCATCAACTGTAAAGGACATCTAGTTATTGCTACCTTTGTTCTCAGATTGATTGTCTTGTTTTTATTTGATTTCAATTGCATCAATTTCTAAAGGAAAGAGTTATCATTACTGCATCCTTGATTGATGATTGCAGAGTGAATGAGTGGATTTTAGAGTATTTAATTTCATGTCATTGTAGTTACATTTCATTTCCAAGCATCTGTTTACTCTTGTATTTACAACACTGTACTACATATTGCAAGCATTACTCTTAGATTTAATTGCAGCCTCAGACAGAGTACACTCTTGAAATAAAAAATCGTACCTGGATTGATAATTAAAGTAGAATAAATAGGTGTTTAAAAGACATCTTTTATACCTCAATATTTTGGCGTCGTTGTTGGGGAGAGTGTATGCCATTTAGAAAGAGTGATGCATATTTGATTTTTTCTGCTAGGGAAGAGTTGGGTATTAAAAATGGAAGGTAAGAACCTGTGTACCGAGAAAGGAACATACTTGTTCATTGGCCCACTTCACAGCAGAATTGAGCAAAAAATTTTTAGGTAGGAAGGAATTCTTATGTTTTTTTGAATGAATATAAAACCTAAACAGAACAAAATTCCTCCTAAACCCCAAAAACCTAAGGGACCGGCGACCCTTGGTTGAACAACTTTCATCGACAAAATCCTAAAGAAAGCTGAATCTCAGTCATCAGTAGGACCTAGGAAAGTTATTTCTAGACAACCTACTAGTTCCCTTAAAGCCACAGAATCACCATCTATAGCCTTTTCTGAGGTACATAGCCAAACAGAAGGAATTGAATGGGTTAAAATACTCATAACAGGTTATTCCTCCACTTTGTAAACCAATTCACCTGTATGGAATCACTTTAAAAAAAAAAAAAAAAAAACCTGACTACTGAACAAGAAGAGAAGTTGGTCCAACTACTGAAAATGTTGAACAAGAAGAGAAGTTGGTCCAACTACTGAAAAAATATAAGGGATATTTTGCATGGGATTATCCAGACATGAAGGGAATTGACCCCCAGTTATGTACGCACCACATTTATACAAAAAAATATGCTAGACCAATTCGCCAACCCCAACGAAGATTAAACCCTCATCTTAAAGATATTGTGAAAGATGAACTACAAAAACTGTTGGATGTCAAATTTATTTATCCAATATCTGATAGCAAGTGGGTTTCTCCATTAGTAGTGGTGCTAAAGAAGAACGAAAAGTGGAGGATATGTGTAGACTACATAGAACTAAACAAAGCAACTTAGAAAGACCACTTTCCCCTTCCTTTTATCGACCAAGTACTAGACACATTAGTGGGAAATAAATTATTTTCTTTCCTAGATGGCTTCAGGGGATACAATAAAATTCAGATTGCCCCTGAAGACAAAGACAAAACTACTTTTACTTGTCATTGGGGGACATTTTCTTACAGATTTTTACCCTTTGGCCTATGCAAAGACCCTGCTACATTTCAGAGGGCCATTCTCAGCATCTTTTAAGATTTAATAAATGAAGGGCTCGAAGTATATATGGATGATTTCACACCTTACGGAGATGATTTTGAGCCAGCATTAGAAACTTTGGAAAAGGTGTTACAAAGATGTATTGACACCAGGCTCTGCTTAAGCCATGAAAAGTGTCACATGATGATGACCGAGGGACTTATCTTAGGTCATTATATCTCAACAGCTAGAATTCAGGTAGATCGAGCTAAAATTCAGATAATTTTGTTAATACCCACTCTTACCACACAAAAAGAGGTACGTAGCTTTCTCGGATTTTCTGGTTATTATAGAAGATTTATAGAGAATTATTCTCGAGTAGCTACACCTTTATACGCATTAACATGAAATGTTGATTTTATTTGGACAGATAAATGCGACCATGCTTTTGAGGATCTAAAAAATCTTGTATCAACAGCCCCAGTGCTAAGGGGCCCAAATTGTGATTTTCCATTCCAAATTTCATCTGATGCCTCAGACACAACTATTGGAGCAGTCCTTGGGCAGGAAGAAGATAAAAAACCATATGCAATTTATTATATTAGCAAAAATCTATCTCTTGTTGAATTAAACTATACTATGGCTGAGAAAGAATTTTTAGCCATAATACATGCTGTAAATAAATTTATACATTATATAACTGGGTATCTTGTATTTTTATATACAGATCACTCTGCCATGCAAATTTTAGCAAATAAACTTGTTACAAATGGTTGAGTAACAAGATGGTTGATTCTATTACAGGAGTTTGACATCACAATAAAGGATCGACCTAGAAAAGAAAACCCTGTAGCTGATTTTCTGTCACGGATGCCAAAACCAACAGATGTAGCAATAATCGAGGATCACTTCCCAGATGAACATTTTTTCGATGTTACTGTTAGAACCCCATGGTATGTTGATATTTCAAATTATTTAGCAATAGATAAATTCCCTAAGCATCTAATGCCCAATGAACAAAAATAGATAGTACAATGTAGTACCCAATTCTCTTGGATTGGGGGCTACCTGTTTCATATAGGAGCGGATATGCACATCAAGAGATGCATCCAAGAAGACAAAATATTTGATATTCTGAAAGCATGCCATGATGGGCCCTATGGCGGACATTTTGCAGATTGCAGGAGTGGTCACAAAGTTTTACAAATAGGCTATTACTGACCTACAATTTTTAAAGACACTAAAAAGTTTGTACAAGCCTGTGATAGTTTCCAAAGGGTAGGTTGCCCTGGAAAATCCGACGAAATGCCTTTGAATCCACAGTTAGTAATCGAGCCATTCGAATGCTGGGCGCTCGATTTTTTTGGTCCTATCAACCCGCCATCAAATCAGAAAACATACATACTATTTGCAACAGAGTATGTTACTAAATGGGTTGAGGCAGAAGCACTTTCAAGAGCTACAGAGGACTCTATAATACAATTCCTTTTCCACATATTTGTCCGATACAACCTCCCAAGGGACGTAATTATAAATGGAGGACCACAATTTGTAGGTAACAAAATTGCTGCAACATTAGAAAATTATTACATTCAGCACAAAATCACAACCCCATACCACCCATAGGAAAATGGCAAGGTAGAGAGCACGAATAAAGTAATAGAATCTATACTTACAAAAATAGTTGCATCACATAGATGTGACTGGGCTTATAGATTGCCGGAAGCCTTGTGGGCATATCGAACAACATGGAGAGATACCACTGGGTATTCACCATATCAATTGGTATTTGGAAAATAACCCATCTTTCCAATAGAATTTGAAATTTAGAATTTAAGAACAGCCCAGGAGGTGGGTTTAGACTTAAATGAAGTCAGGTCAGGAGATTACAATAAATCAATGAATTAGATGAAATTAGGCTCTCGGCTCTTCAACACACTGCATTAATTCAACAGCAGAGAGAAAAATGGCATGATGCCCTCATTAAACAGAAAATCTTCCACGAAGGATATTGGGCACTCCTATATGATTCTAGGTTTCAAGATTTCCCAGGGAAACTCCAGACACGATGGCTTGGACCCTATGAGATACAAAAATTGCATGACAATGACACCATCACATTAACTACCATTGATGGATTTGGGCACTCTTTCAAAGTAAACGATCATCGAATATGACTTTACCATAAACCGCTTAATCGAGAATCCTTTTACCAACAATTACGAGAAGATTCTACCATGTAGATTCTTGTTGAGGGAAATAATTCCTCATCAATACCCATTCATTGAATAATTCTTTTATTTTGAAACCTGTACATAAGATTTTATTTTTACTTTGCATTTTTTTTGTATAGATTTTATTTCTTGTGTTGTTCCTTTTAAGGAACAACTACTGTTCCTTTCCAAAGGAACAACTACTGTTCCTTTCCAAAGGAACATCAACAGTTCCTCTTAAGAAACAACGTGTTTGTGTGCTTCTTTTTGTTGTTCTTCTAAAAATGAACAACAGTTTTTGCTGTGTGTTTTTGTTGTTCCTTTCCAAAAGGAACAATAGTTTTTGCCGTGTGTATTTGTTGTTCCTTTAAAAAGGAACAACAGTTTTTTCCGTGTGTATTTGTTGTTCCTTTAAAAATAAACAACACTTTTTGTCGTGTGTATTTGTTGTTCCTTTAAAAAGGAACAACACTTTTGGCCGTATGTATTTGCTGTTCCTTTAAAAAAAGGAACAATAGTTTTGCCGCATGTTTTTGTTGTTCCTTTCTAAAGGAACAACAGTTTTTGTTGTTCCTTTCCAAAGGAACAATAGTTTTTGTTGTTCCTTCTTAAAGGAACATCAGCTTTTCCGCTTGTTTTTTTTTGCTGTTCCTTTCCAAAAGAACATCATTTTTTTCCTTCTTGTTTTTGTTGTTCCTTTCCAAAGGAACAACACTTTTCGCAGATTGTTTTTGATGTTCCTTTCTAAAGGAACATCGATTTTTTCACCTATTTTTACTGTTCCTTTCCAAGGGAACAACATTTTTCTCGCTTGTTTTTGTTGTTCCTTTCTAAAGGAATAACACTTTTCGTAGATTTTTTTTGTTGTTCCTTTCTAAAGGAACAACAGTTTTGCCTCCTGTTTTTCTTGTTCCTTTCGAAAGGAAAAACATTTCTTGTGCTTGTTTTCGTTGTTCCTTTTCAAAGGAACAACATTTTTTTCTCATTGTTTTTGTTGTTCCTTTCGAAAGGAACATCATTTTTGTTGATTGTTTTTGTTGTTCCTTTTAAGGAACAATAGTTGTTCCATTTAAGGAACAACACTTTTTGAGTGCATTTTTCTTGTTTTAGATACAGTTTGAGGATTTTTGGTGAATTCCTCATGATTGTTTTAGATAGACAGACATACGACTTATATAAAAACACACAAATTAGAGGTTACTGAAATCAACAAATCAAGAGAAATTGTCATTTTTAAGAAGTTTTTTTGTAGTGATAAGAAAAAAGGAAAGGACACAACCATCTATATTACTTTGTTGTCTTTACTTTCACTAAAAATATAATGATCGGTTATCTTTACCATGTTGGTTCCTCCCTAAATCTTCATAACTCTTTTTTATTTTTATTTATTGAATAAGAATAAGGGCATATTTTCTCTATTGAAATTTTCAGACTTCTTCCACCATCCCTACTCCTAAGGAGTGTTGAGCCATCCTCTATATTTAAATAGGGAAAGTGCTATAAGAAAAGAAAGAAAAGAAAAATTTCTATCCATGATTACTAACAATACTATTATATGGCAGATGGAGGATAGGGGGTCTCATCAAGAGCCAGCCTACCATGATCATAAGGAAGAAGTGAAGTGGCATTCTCACTATGGTCACCACACCAGGGATATGATCCAATGGAAAATTAAGAAAAAAATAAAAAGTCCTTGGAACAAGAGGTCTCATCACGAGCCAGCCTGCCCACCTTTCACTTCTTCCTAGTGAATGACATTGTGATTCATTTGGTTCCCAAGCCAGCACAGTGTCTCCATCATGACATCACATAGCACTTCCCTAGGCATAAATAAAGGATAATGGTTCCAAGGGTGAGAAAGCAACTTTGTCAAGGTTATAGACACTTGTGGGAAACAGAGCTCTATTGATGGCATTGGAGTCATATTTTTCACAAATCAATAGTAATGTTGAACCCTTTTCTTATATCTTTATCTAATATCAAATGAGAGTATGCTCCTAAACCCTTTTTTCGGAACCTATTATGCATGAAATTTATTTATAAATTGATTATCATAGTTTATGTGAATAATGACCTTATAAGTACCTTTTTTCACATCAGCTATCCTTTTCCTTATGTTCGAAATTATTACAAAACGTTTCTATATCTATTCACAATTTAATAATATGCATCGATTTCAGTAATGCAATAATTTTTTGATCATATCATAGGTATGTATGCCTTTCACTATTGTACCATTGCTGTGCAGTACACTTCTCTTCTATTTCGACGATCGAGAACGGCCTATTATCTTTCAAAGGGGGCGCAGATGCATTTTAATGCATGCATGTAGGTCGAATCCATGTGTTCATCAAATTCTTGGAAACAACAAGAGTTTAACGGTATTGTGCTGATATACACAAAGTGTTGTTCCATTACATTTCTATGTATTTGCGAAGAATTAACAGTGTGCAGACAAGATGGGAGGATGAGCAATACGGAGTGAGCCACAAGTGTTAGCAGTTTCCAAGGTTGTACGAGAAATTTTGGAGAAAGTAGGATGGATTACCTACCTCACACGACTACAACAACCACATGAAATGGTAGCCATTGAATTTTTGCAGAACTTGCAGGAAGGCTATTCCATGGTTAGAGGCAGGAAAATAGCAGTAACAGATGCAATAATCGCCGAGGTATCTAGTCTGCCAACGGAAGGACACATATCGACCCATAAAAAAATGAAACTTCAAGAAGCCATGAACCTTTTTCGGGATGAAGGGTAGACTTTGGTCATCAAAGGGAAAGGGGTTCAACCGATAACTTTGGGAGAACCATGGACAAAACTGGAAAAAGTAGTATAGAGCTATATCACATGTGATGGAAGAAAAGATGTGGTAAGATCTCTCCACCTTAAGTTATTAGCAGTATTAAAGAAAAAAATTACTGTAAACCTACCTGCATATTTAAATTTATTATTGCATGATGCTGCCTGAAGCATAAGAAAGTCTCGTCATATAGCCACGATGGTAAGCCATCACTATTTGATCTGATTAATAGTGAGCTACAGTCTTGCCCAGCAGTAGACTATTTGGGAAGAATTGATATTCTCAATTGACGGAGGAACAAATCTACCTGCCCAAAACGTAAAAGAGTTACTAGCACAACAACAAAACCTTTAAAGCACAAATAGTCCTCCAGGATTAGGAGAAGTAGGGGAATGATAGGAAGTCTTCAGGGTAGCAAAAACCAACCCTTAGAATTGCCCAGTTCGGAAGATGAACAACCCCTGCAACTCTAAGAAGGAAGTCATCACACTGATGAAGAAGAAGGAGATTAGCATGAAGAAGAGAGTCACCATACTAGTGAAGAAGAAGGGGATCAACATGAAGAATAAAGTCACCATAC
Organism: Pinus albicaulis; assembly: GCA_034641835.2. Taxonomy (NCBI): domain Eukaryota; kingdom Viridiplantae; phylum Streptophyta; class Pinopsida; order Pinales; family Pinaceae; genus Pinus; species Pinus albicaulis. The sequence goes on from CM076578.1 coordinate 1,976,822,088, forward strand.
CAATGAAGAAGAAAGAAGTCACCACACTAGTGGAGAAGAAGGAAGTCATCGCACTAATGAGGAGGAAGGAGATCAGCATGAGGAAGAAAGTAATCGCACCAATGAAAATGAAGGTGAGGAAGGAGAACCTCTCGAAATCTCCATTGCAAGCCCACCACAGATTCCATTATAGGAGGAACAATTGGCTCAAATCTTGGCCAATATGAGTGAATATATACAACCTCACAGTCCGCTTAACTTCAACATTGAGATAGACCAAGTGCAGGAACAAGTTGTTATCAACAAACATATGGCTGAAGAAATGGCCGATGAAGGAAACCCTCGGGGAATAGAAAAACCAACTAGGGTTACTTCCCTTGAGAAATGCGGCCACGAGAATGTCAACATTGAAGAAGTGTTCCAAACAGAAAACCCTCAGGGAACAACAGAACCAACTAGGGTTATTCCTCCCGAGGAATGTGACCAAGAGCATGTGAATGTTGAAGAAATGTTCCAAGTAGAAAGCATAGAGGCAAGCTTGGACGAAGGCACGACCATTGGAGATCAAACCCTAGCCGGGAAACCAAGTACAGAAAAAGGAATAGCTATTCCTTCCAAGAAGAAGAAGAAGAAAAATGATCTTGGGAAGTTGTGGAAGGAATGGCAGAAGCTCCAAAAGCTAGTAAAACAACTTCAGTAGAGGATTAGGGTGCTAAAACAAGGGAAAGTATCCAAAAGAACCTTGAAAATGAAGAATGAAAAAATCCAAATAGAGCCCCACAATACAAGGGCCATGGAGACTCAAACTGAGCCCACAATCATTCACAATAACAAGGAACAACAGGTAGTTTCTATGGATGCAGTTGCTCAAACTGAGAATGTACAGGTCTATGAAAAAGATGTACAAACTGAGGCACTGTCATCTAGCAGTATGGCCAACAAAGAGACACAGACTGTAGGCATTTGACATTGTAACAAGGACACCCAAGTCGATTTCCAACATAAAAACATTTTTTTAATAGACCCTACTATAGCAAAACTCCAAGAAGAGCTGGCACAGGATCAATAGGCTAGGGAAAATCTTGAAGAAGAGACTATTCCCAAAAATAAATATCAACAGTTATAGCAGCAACTAAAGGACATCAGTGCATTAGAGGTTGAAGCCTACGATAAGTGTCGGAAGGTAGAAGAGAAAGTTGAAGAGGTAAGGAGTAGATTAAAAATGGTCCGGAATCAAATGGATACTCTCTGCTCCTTATACATAGATGTTCTAGCATGTAGATGCCCTGCCAAAAATTATGCTTTATTTTTATTAGAAAGATATTTATAGTTAAAAAATAAAGTTGTTAAGGAAGGAAAAAATATATAATTAAACACTATAGATGATTTTATAAGTTGCTGCAAACTATATGGAGTAAAAGTCCATCGTCTGCTCTGTGAGTTCTATTTGCACAATTTTATAGTAGCTGGGGAAATGGAGACAAATCCTAGCCTTTTTGTGGGCGATATCCAATTTCAAGCATTTATTTCATTTGCTGTCACCCAGCTGAAATGGCTCAAGGACTATAATACTTTTTAGAGGCAAGAAAACGAACTAGACCTTTGTGTTAGGAGTGAACCGAGACACCCATTACAACTATGGGCTAGGAAAAAGAGTCTAATGACAAAGGAGGGTGTGATCCAGACATTAGGACCTGTCCACAAAGAAATTTCCTTGGATGGGGTAGAATATTTTCTATCTATCAGAGACTAGGCCTATATAGCAGCTAAAGTATAATGGAAGATTTCCAATCAGAATATTCAAGACATAGATCCATTTAATTATAGAAATTTTGGATTAGCTGCTGATCGCCTGATTCTCTATAGTAACCTCATCTTGAGGGAAGGCCCATACTGGCTAGGTTGTAGGTTTCAAAGTCCCATCATATGGTACCCTGCCACAGACGATAAAGCCACATATGAATTACCTAAAGGACAGATAGGGCACATCTTTGAAGCTTTAGCTGCAAATCATGGTTTTAGACCTCTTAATGAAACTCCCTCTCCAGCCTATTCTCTAACTACTTTACATGTAAACTATGGCTTTCATGAGGACATGAAAAAGGGTAAGAAGGGGGGTGTGTTGAGCATTGAAAAATGTATGAATTCACCATGCATTTCGTTATATTTTTCCCTTAAACATAACTCTTATTATTCTAGAAATATGATATATTGAAGGATTATGATAGAATTGCAAAGATTAATGTTTATTGTGAAAATTAGCTAAAGATTTTTTTTTATTCTCAATAGAAAACAAATGAAGTGAGAAACCACCATTTGAAAGGCAAAGCTAAAATAGGAGTAATAGTTGTTCCTCCAGTAAAGGGCCTTATCCAGACAGAAAGGATGAATTCAGAGTGCACAGCTAAAGTAAGGCAGGGAACAACATGGCTACAACCTAAGAAGACCAAGCATTAGCTAAAAAAAGAGGGAGTGAATCCCTGAGGATCTTTTGATCATGAGGGATCTCTATTCAAAGTCTATCGTCATTTCTTGTACTGTCCACCGAATTGTTATAAAAGGCAGTGCTTGTAGCAATTGAAGGGGGAAGAATGATTATCATTGAAACTCATTTTGTAACTCTATAATTTCTCATTGACTCTCATGATCAGCCAAGGACTGTTGTAATTCTATTATTCTCGATGAATACATGATCTAGTTGTCGTTCCATTTCTTGACTCTGGAGTAGCCCAGAAGTGTTTCACTGGTGGCTAAGGGCCAAGCTCTGGTGGATCTATCTGTTTTTTGTATTATTATCTTTCAATTATTGTTGTGTGACAGTTTGCATTTGTTTTCAGTACAATTTTCAATTTTAATGGTTTACTTCTTAATTGCTTCATAATATCGGTGTGTTATATTGGTGAATTGCGTTGTCATTCCTTTTCTGATTTAACAAGAATATTAATCTCTGTATAACTTGTCTTGTTATGCTTTAACAGAGCCAAGTTGTTCAGCAATTGTTGTTCTATTGCAGTCGTTGTTCCCATCTATTTTCTGTTCTGATTCAAGTTGATGTTCTGTTCAATTTGCTGTTCAATAGAATTTTGTTGTTCAATACCATGAGATAGAAGTGTTGTTCAATTCCATTAGTTATAGCTTGTTGTTCATTTCTGTTTCTATTCAATTTCAAATTTGTTGTTCCTTTTAGTTAATTAGTTTACAGTCTATTTCATTCCTGCAAAGAGTTGGTTTTTTTTTAAGAACTTACCTAGTTTACTTTCATTAGCGGCATTAGTGATTTAGTTCAATTTCCATTTCCATTTAATTGTTTTAATGCAATATCATTAACTGTAAAGGACATCTGGTTATTGATACCTTCGTTCTCAGATTGATTGTCTTGTTTTTATTTGATTTCAATTGCATTAGTTGCTAAAGGAAAGAGTTATCATTACTACATCCTTGACTGATGATTGCAAAGTGAATGATTAGATTTCAGAGTATTTAATTTCATGTCATTGTAGTTAGATTTCATTTCCAAGCATCCTTTTGCTCTTGTATTTACGACACTGTACTACATATTGCAAGCATTACTCTTAGATTGAATTGCAGCCTCAGACAGAGTACACTCTTGAAATAAAAAGTCGTACCTGGATTGATAATTAATGTAGGATAAATAGGCATTTAAAAGACACCTTTTATACCTCAACACTTGGCTGGGTAGTTGAGTCAATATGTAACCCCACTTGGTTGGGTAATTGATGTATTTATGTGTCCTTGGTGATAGGAAAGATTGTAGAGTCTTGAAAATATGTGTTGAAGCTACAACACGTGTTCAGGGGGAGTATGGTCTGTATAGTGTCGCAAAGTGCATATCTAGGCATTCCTGTATCGGTTCACCCTTTGTTCTTGATGTAAAAGGGGAGTGTAACTTGGTGTTTGAATAATTCTTATGATTGATGTGTCTATCATGTATCTACAAGTTATGGTGATAAAACACCAACAGGGTTGCCATCAATTCCAAAAGGGGATATTGTTGGAATTATGATGTAATATGGTGTCCTTGATGGCAACCTACTCGAGGGCCTTTTGATAGCAACCTATTTGTTGAAGATGTAAAATTGATGTATCTACAGGTCAGTTCAAATGTGACAGTGAAAGGAATTACAATCAGTAACAGAAGGAATGATGAAGGTAAAGTATCAATATTTATACTCATTTTTTATGAAGGCAACCCACGTATAACCACAGGTTTGATGAAGGGAACCCGAGTATACATCCAGAATTAGTGTATATGCAGTTTTGGTGAAGAAAAGTCATGTATACACATGGGTACAAAGAAACAAAGTAGCTTATTTATTTACACACTCATTTTATGGTACCCAGAGTCATTACCATGGTATTATCCCACAGTATTGAACACAGTAATGACTATTTGATCCAGTCCAAGAATACCACCAGCACTTGTGTGGTTTTTGGCTCATGGTATTGGCTAAGGCTCAATCTATATAAGGAGGAGAAGATCATAGTGCAAGAGCATGTATATGAATGAGAATTGAATGAATACTTCAGTCTGAGGTATATCTGCATGGATTAGGATATATTCAATAGATAGATATGATATTTTGATGCACTCATGAATACAATAATGGATCATGATACCTAGAACTTAAATGACTATGTATTTGCACGATCTGTTTATGATTTGTTTATATATGTGGTCTCGCGCATAATTTCTGAAGTAAATGATATGATCTGAGCAAGTTTTCTAGTGTTACACAATTCTATAATATTTATAGATCTATACACTAGTTTATCACGGTGAAAGCACGTATACCCACAGATTTGTTTCAACAAAAGAATGTATGGAAGTTAGGGCTTTTCTGAAGATTGCTGAAGAAAATTTCTAATCATTTCTACTATCTGTTAATGAAGTCTTCATGTAGATCTGGATTGTTTGAATATTTTTTATGCTACTATTTGACCATGTATAAATATGATCAGTAATTGTTTATGCTGCACATATCTACTGCTAAAATCTCTCATGCATAACTGATGCTCTAGGCTAAGTAAAGTTTCTAAATATTATTTTAACATTAAAAGTTATCTAGGTATACGCATGTTTCCTTTGCAAAACCCGTGTGCATACGCTAGTTGGAATAATTAGAGTCACGTATAGAAATCAGTAAAAAGAAGAGAAAATATTGTGATTATTGTAAATACTGATTCACCCCCCCCCCCCCTCTCCCCAACCCCTCCCTTTCAGATTTTTTCCCAAAAAAAATTGAGAATAAAAGTAGTAATATAAAGCTAGACATGACTAGCATGGGGAGGATCATAAATTCTATATTAGAGGCAAGGTGCATTTCTCCCTACATAAGAATTGTTTGCAAGGAGAAACAAAGAAACAAAAACCCCTTAGATATAGACCTTTTGATATCATGGAGAAAATGAATGAGAATGCATTTAGGTTGATATTTCTTCCTTAAATGAAAATTAGTTCAGTGGTGAGTGTGGATTACTTGAAGCTATTCCATTCCTTTTTTTCAGATGAAAATGAGGACCGTCAGGTTCTCCACATAATATCAAAGACATTTCATCAAATGTTTTGGAAGAATTGAAGGAATATATAGTTATGTAGTCTAATAAATGGTAAATTCACAAATTATGGAAAGTGATATGGTACATTGGTCACAAAGAAAAAAAAAAGGAAGGTGAAATGGTATGAACAAAACTAGAATGCAAGAAAGTTACATCACACACCCTTGGAATCTTTTGGTGACCAAAAGCCTTTCAACATGGGAGGTGTGATCTAAATTGGATATTCTAAAATTTAATTGGTTATTAGCATGGGATATATGATAATTGGCACTAGAAAGGCTCAAGGTTATGTACAAGGCAGGGTATTGGGTTGTTAGCATTAAGGGATACATGTCATCATGACTGATTCACACTCTTATAATAAATAAAACCATAGGGATAGAACATGAGAATGTAAAGTTACAAAGAAGAATATTTTTGTTTAAAAAAATATCATGTTTTAAAAAAAAATGAGGCCTCTCCTCTAATTTACTAAAACAAAAAAAATATGAGGAGAAATGAGTTGGGGTGACGTTGAAGGGTTGTGGATGTTTAACCTTCTAGTTATCCCCGAGTTAAGCCATCCTCCTATATATTATTTCCTCGTGAAAGGGTTCTTGTCAAGAGTGAAGGGAAATTTGTCTAGAATTACATAAGGAGCATGAGGATGAACCAAAGATTCTATAACTCGTCTATTGCTACATAGAAAATATGTTAATCAAAGCAAGTTGAATGTTTGTTTTTCCATCTATCTTTATAGGATAAACAATGGCTCATATGTGATGATTTTTATATGTGTGTTTGATTTAGTGTGTTAAATTGCTTGTTACATTGTTTAAAAATTTCTTTGAATGCATTTTAATGGATTCTAGTGGGTATTAAGATTGTATGAGATTAACTTCCATCACTAGAAATTTCTATTTCTGCATATTATCTTCTTTTTCTTTTTATTTTTCCATCATAATCTCATAGCTAGAAAACCTCTACTATTGGATGCCAACATAGTCACAAAGATCAATAGTTTTTATTCTATATCTACTGCAATAATTTAGGGGGTTTCTAAACTGTTTGAGAGGTTTTTTTTGGGTTGTTGGATGTTTTTCTCTCTCCTACAAAATGCAATTCTTCTCCACATATCATATGCTCTCCTCTAAGTTGCAGTTTATTTGCTTAATATACCAGAAATGGATTGAGAGTGCAAAAAAATTGTATATTGAGCCAATGGTTGAAGACATTAATAATTCATTAAACTATTTGACCTTCACTATCTCCCTTAGATATTGCAACCATCAAGGACCCTTCACACATGAAGTGCAAATTGCATGAATTTGGATCAATAACATGTTTCGATTTAAATATAATTCTGGGATAAATAATTTTCTATTTAAACCTTGTTCACTATTTATACCTTGTTCATATTGAAACTGTTGTGCTAATGATTTATGTAGAGTAAGCATTTGAAAAAAGGTGTACATATATATACATATACAAATAGTTCTCTATTTATACCTTGTTCATATTCAAATTTCATTGTTGATGTTGTATGTAGATTAAGTATTTGAAAAAATGTGTACATATCTATACATATACATATATATCAATCATCTAAACTCTCAAAGCTTTCATGGTATATGATGAACCAAAGTTCTTGCCTACAAGGTGTTTAACTTGCAACAACAGCTTTTAAATTACACTAATGACTTTGCATAGATGATATGGAGTGACTAATTCTTATTTACATCTATTCCTTAGACTAAATAAAAGGAAATACTATAATTAGGAATTTTCTTAAATGATAAGTGTTGTAAATTGAAAAATACCCTCAACCTTATTTATATCATAAAATTTCTACTCTTATCATACATTCTTTGCAATTTTAAATATCAAAAACTTTTTTATAATATAAAAATATTTTTCTTCAAAAAAATTTGATTAATTATTTTTCTTTTTAATAATAAAGCTTGAGTGGGAATAATGGTTAAGAGAATGTGTTTCCTCATAAGAGGTTATAGGTTCAAAACTAATGGGGGCCAGTTAAATTGCTGCGGGGAGATGGGTCCCTTGTCCCACAAACAAAAATGCCTCATACACCAATTTGATGTTTGACTTGACTGTAACCTTAAAATTAAATAATACTAATAATAATTTCCTTACTAATATTTAATCATATATATATATATATATATATATATATATATATATATATATATATATATATCCATATATTCCAATGCATATATCATCTATTATATATAACTCTAGTCAACCTAATTGTTCCAAAACAATTTCCATTCATATGCAAATCATTAGCATATGTTTCAATGCGTGTGTATATATATAATTTAAAATCCAATTTTAACCTGGAGTGAACTTGAATACATCTGTGTGCTTACCGGAACTGTACGATCACATGCAAATGATTCCATGGTGTATCAAACCAATATTCTGAGCCTAGAAATGATATCCCATACATTTTGGGAAAAGGGAAAATTATATAAAATTCCTGTACTTTGCCTAAAATAAGAAAACAGATACCTTTGAACAAAATCATTCTCAAAAACTATCAATATAACCAGGATTCCAACAAATATATATATCCAATCCAAGGTCCATTACAATCATATGGTACTGACCTCTGAAAATCAAAATAAAAACAACAGTAAGGAGATACCTAACACAACAAGCATACACAACAAGATGGATGGATGCATGGAGTTAGAGGAAATTGAATTGATCTATGTTTGGACTATATTTGATCAAAAATATTTCAGTTGTAGCCATTAGAAAGTGTAACAACTTTTGGGCCTTCATGTCCAACTCCCCTTCCCCTAAATTTGATACCCTCTTCTTCATGATATGGGATGCCAGAATTATTTCTTCAACTGCTTCATCTTGGTCAATGGACTCTGACATTGTAGATGGCTCTACCTTTTCATTGAGTTCTTAAATAACTACACTTAATGATTTGAATGGGTAATCTAGACTATTGATCAGAATTTCTGAGATGTCTGCAGGAGTCATTTGGGCTCCTTTTCCCATGCTCTCCTACATTGCGGAAAATAAAGAATGATCTTCAATTTGCAAATAATTGAAAGCAATAAATTTGAATGTAGGAAAAGCATAGAAGGAGAGATGTATGTGCATGTTCATCCTACTAGATTGCAATAGTGCAGATTCAAGTCTATGCTTCTGGTTCGTTGTCAAGACAATAATTTGTTCCTCTCCGCAGCACGACCACAGCTCGTCCGTGAAGTTCAGAATACTAGAAAGAGTAATTCGGCTTCCACTTTTCTCTTCATGATCTTCCATTGCTGATGCATTTCCATTTCTGTTCTCTAGCTTTGGAGGCTTGGAAATATTGTTGCTTAAATCTAGTGAGTAGTCAATATCCTCTATAACAATAATTGATTTATTGGTTGTCTGTATGAGCAACGTGCGAAGTTAAAAGTTGTATTTAACCTTTGTGAGCTCTAAGTCATATATGTTGTAATTCATATAATTAGCCATGGCGGCAACCAAACTGGATTTCCCAATTCTAGGGGGACCATACAAAAGGTACCCTCGTTTCCAAGGCCGACTTACTCTGCTATGAAACTCTTTTCCTTACCTGAACTGGTCTAGGTGTCTTATGATCTTGGCATTCAACGTGGGATCTAGGGCTAGAGATTCAAAAGTGGAGGGATGCTTGAATGGAACACCAGTCCATCCCGATCCAGCCCCATAGTACCCTCCTCTATTGTTGGTGTACAAGGTTTTTCCCCTGTTCAATCTCTTCAACTCAGCTGCACTAGCTGCAATGTGATTAAAATATTGTGACAAAAAGACTTGCTTGGATTGGCTACCTTGAGGGTGAACCAATGCCTATCCATTAGGTCTTCTTTGCAATGATAATGAATGTGGTGACACCACAAAATGGTGGTTTCCTGGAAAAATTCCACCATCGCCTCTTCAGAGGTGGGGCAAGATTCGACACAATTGGAGTTCTTGGAGAAAAACACAGTGAGTCTTCGAGCTCCCTCAATGGCATTGAGTGGTGTAAATATTGAATAAACAAAACATAGAGGGATGTATTCCCCATTACAACACAGATAATGCATAATATTATGGAAATAAACATTCACATGCAAGCAGCGTAAAAACACAGGAGAGGAACAAATCTTTTGTCCCTATTCAACCTAAAAAACTTAAGGACATTACATTAGTTATGAAAAATGGTCGAAGCCTGAAAACCTAATGCTATCAATGCAGATTTAATTTTTAATGAAATTGAAATAAAAAAATTGTCCTCTGCTCTCTTTCTGTTGTTTCTACACGAAAACAACGTACACAACCATAAACTCCTGATCTCAAATATTATGTGATTTGGTTATGAAATCACATTGTATCGCATCCAAAATAAAATACTTTGCGAGTGTTTAACGGTAAACTAAAATTTCAATGATTGTGATATGTGGCGACGTTATCGCATCGCAACCAAAATAACATTGCTTGCCAAAACTTTAACGAAAACCATAAAGGTTTGCGATTGCAATGTGCGTGGCACAATCGCATCACAACCCAAATAAGATAGCCTGTGGGCAGTATTAATGGTAAGTGAAAATCGTTGTGGTTGAAATGTGTGATAGTGATAGCACTATCACATCGCAACGAACATAACATAACCTGTGGATGGCGGAAAGGTAAGGTGTAAACATTGCGAAGTGTGGGCACGATGTGGCTTAAACTTGGTAAGTGCGGTAAGCGAATAACAAAGGGATAAGCTGAAATACGATGCAGTAAGGATATGTGGGTCATGTCGATCGCATCAGTGGAAACATAACATGCGGTGAGGGCTTAAGGTTGAGGCTTAAGATTTGTGAATTGCGGGCGACAATGCAGTAAGTCATGGTAAGTGAAAAATGCACAAATAAAAGGTATAAGCGGAATACAAAGGAAATAGGTGGAAAAAAAAGGTTTGATTCTTGCAGTAAGGTTTAAGGTGGGTCCCACAAATATCGCATTGGAGGGAAAATAACGTTGTGGTGAAGAGATTAAATGGTAAATATTGAAACTTGTGGTTTCAGATATGCGGGCAAAGGTAAGTCAAAGGCAGTGGGTAGATAAATAATGTAGAGTTATGGTCGCAGTATTCTACTTCTGGATTTTGTGTGGATTGTGTGAAAATTTCTGTGGATTGAAAAATCCTGCTACTTGTCCTTCCCTGCTACAAAATTGATTGGAGTGTGGGTTGTTGCCACTGTCTTATTCATGGAAGTGGTTGGGAGTTAATTCCAATACTCCCCCTTAATCACAACTGCCACCATCAGTCATTCCCAAACACTGTCCGAGATAAAAAAATATTCTCTATCCCAAAGGCTTTGTGAGGATATCAACAAACTATTCCTCTATCCTTCAATATTGCAAAACAATCTCACCATTGTTAGCCAATTCTCTTATAAAATGATATTTTGCATATATGTGCTTTGTTCTCTTGTGGAAAACATAATTCTTTGATAATTCAATTATTGAGCTATTATCACAATAAATTGTGGTTCCTTTGTCTTTCTCATGACACAAATCTCTCAGTGTCCTTCTCATCCATACTCCTTGGCATGTTGCTTTTGTTACTGACACATAGTCAGCTTCTGCTGTTGATAATGAAACTATTGGTTTCTTCTTGGAAGCCCATGAAATGGCTCCCGATCCTAAATAAAAAACATACCCAGATGTGCTCTTTCTATCATCTACACTTCCATCCCAATCACTATCAATGTAGCCAATCAACTTAAAATTATCATTTGAGGAGTGTAAAACACCATACTCCTTTGTTCCATTCACATACCTTAATATTCTCTTGGCTAATTGCCAATGTGTTTCCTTTGGTGTCTCCATGAATCTGAAAATTAAACTTACAGCATACATAATATCAAGCCTAGTTGCAATCAAATACATTAGACTGCCAACTATTCTTTTATAAAATACCGGATCAACATTTTTACTGCAATCTTCTTTGCTTAATTTCAACCCCATGACAATTGGAGTTGTTGTTGATTTGTTGTTCTTCATGTTAAACCTCTTTAAAACTTATCCAACATATTTTTATTGGGAAATAAAAATTCCCTTTTCATTTTTCTTTACTTCTATTCCCAAAAAATATCTCAATAACCCCAGGTCAGTCATTTCAAATTCATTCTTCATGACTTCTTTAAAATAAAAAATAAGAGAAACTTCATTGCCTGTGAAAATTAAATCATCTACATATAAAACAAAAATAATAATTTTACCACCATTTTCTTTAATGTAGAGTGTGGGCTCACCATCACACTTTTCGAACCCATTTCCTATTAGGTAAGCATCAATCATGTTCTACCATGCTCTTGGTGCTTGCTTCAGCCCATAAATAGATTTCTTCAACTTGCACACTTTGTGCTCTTGGCCTTCTATCTCATAGCCAGGAGGGTGTTCAATGTATACCTCCTGTTTCAACACTCCATTCAAGAATGTTGGCTTTACATCCATTTGATAGACTTTCCACTTTTGTTGTGATGCTATGGAAACCACTATCTTCATTGTCTCCATCCTTGCAACTGGTGCAAAGGTTTCTTCATAATCTCTTCCTTGTTGCTACTTGTAGCCTTTGACAACAAGTCTCGCTTTGTGTCTGTCTGTTTTGCCTTCAATATTTATCTTAGTATTATAGACCCATTTTACTCCAACGACTTCTTTTCCTTGTGCGAGGTCCACTAACTCCCATGTATCATTCTTTTCTATTTCTCCAATTTCTTCATTCATTCCTTCAATCCATTTTTATTCTTTTACTGCATCTTCAAAATGGACTGGGTCATCAACATGAAAAAAAAAAGAAAATACAAAATTTAGACTAGTATTATTATTTACTTCTTCTTGCTCATAAATTTCACTCAAATTTCTGAATCTTGGTCTTCTTGGTGTGCTTGGAGTTCCACTTGAACTCGAGGGAGTTGGAGATCCCTGTGATGTGCTTGGAGAAGCACTTCCTTGATTTTCATTGCTACTCTATTGCTTGCTTGTGGTGTGCTCTACTGAGCTTGTGTAGGTGGAGGAGGAGCCACCATTGAGGGATTATTTTCTACAATCAACTCCTCTTTATCTTCATGTGAAATACATGTCTTCAAATTTACATTTTTCTCTAAAATTCCATCCCATGCTTCTTCTTCAATAAACTGAAAAACTCTGTTGATTATAACTTTCTTCGTTTATGGATTATAGAGTTTGTAGGCCCTGGATTCATCACCCTATCCAACAAATATACACTTCTCCCCCTTGCTGTCAAATTTTTTTCTTAACTGATCCAGCACATGTGCATATGCCACAGATCCAAAATCTCTCATGTGAGTGACAAACTTCTTTGTTCCACTCCATGCTTCTTCTAGGACTCTGTTCATAACAGATTTGGCTGGAAATCTATTTAAAATATAAGTTTCACAATTGACATCTTCTTCCCAATACACATTTGGAAAATTATTTTCCTTCAACATACTTCTGACCATGTCTATAATGGTCTTATTCTTTCTTTTTGCAACACATTTTTTTTGTGGTGTATACCTTGTGGTAAATTTCTTGTGTATTCCATGCTCTTTACAGAAACGTAGGAATTCTTTGGAGATATACTCTCACCCTATGTCAGTTCTCAACAATTTTATGTAGTGCCCACTTTGCTTCTCAACAAGAGCTTTGAGGTGGTAGAACTGTTCAAACACTTCAATGTTCTCTTTTCGGAAATAAACCCATGTATTTATTGTGTAATAATCTATAAATGTCAAGACATAATGACTGCCAGCTAATGATGGAATTTTCATTGGTCCACACAAATATGAGAGGACAATATCTAAGGGTGACTTTTCCCTTATAATGTTTCTTGCTAGAAAGGATTCTTTATGTTGTTTTCCCAATATGCAACCTTCACATAGGTTGTCTCGTTTCTCTATGAGTGGTAATACCTTTACCATCCCTTTTCTATGCAACAGGTTCAAACCTTTGAAATTGAGATGTCCAAATCTCAAATACCATAACCAATTTTGATATTTAACTTCTTCTTGAAAGACCTCATGTGTGACTGCTGCTACAACACCTCCTTCCTTCAAGTCTGTTTTGATCTTGAGAGGAAACATCATATTTCTTGTCATATGCACTTCTGAAATTCCCATTTTACTTGGAGGTATGTCCATAAATGTACACACATCATTCTTAAAAACCACATTGTAGCCCTTATTCAGAAGCTGTCTGTTAGGGTCCTATAATAATACAGATCATAATTTTGGATTGGCTATGTTTAGTCTTGTAATATTGTACATGCCTTTTCTTTTCTAAAAATGTTTTCCCATATTAAAAAATGAAAAGAGGGAATGTCCTAAAAGAATAATCAAAGGACCAAAAGAAAAGAAGATAAAAAAAAAGGATATAAAATATGAACCCCACCAAAAAGAAACAAAAAATGATTCTAAAAGTGTTGCACATTCAAATGCCACTACTCTTACTTTACTTTAATTTTCCAAATAAAATGGTGTGCAACTTGTCCAAAATGCCACAATTCATGATGATCATACAGTTTAATCTTGATCATTCATACCTTTAAATTTTATGTTATGATAGCTAATGAATAAAGATTTAACCAAACCATTTAATCTTGGCAGATTAGTAGTTAGGTAGAGAATAAAATGAGATTTTAAGATTAATCTGAGCCATTGGAATATATAAGGATAGAAATAAGTTGGTTTTCTTATCAAAAGAAAATAAAAGGGTCTGAAAGTTCAAATGCACCCTTTAAAGGAAATAAAAAATGTTTGGATGAATTGAAAGGGTAGGTAGAGTAAATTTCAAAGATTATATAAGCCTCATTATGCTTATCCATGATAAAAATAATTTTCTAACACCATTTCCCCTTGATAAATCTCATTTTCCTCTTTTGCAGACCATTTCCCCTGATCCTAACCCTTCCCCTTTTCATAATAACCATTTTCCCTTTGAAAATTCCTTTCCCCTAACTAAAATCCCCTTTCCCTTTCTAAAAACCCCTTTTCCCCTTGACTAACATTATGTTTTCATAAAACAAGAAAACCCCACTTTTCATAGTCTAAAATAATAAATATATTATCGGGCCCCACTTTCCTTTTCACTTAAACCCTTGCTTAATATATTTCATAAACCCCCATTTCACTTAGCCCCCGCTATAATTTTAACCCTCCACCTATCAAATACCTGACCCAACCTCTCTTTGAAAATCCCATGACTCTTCCTACCATCCGATCACATTTGAAGACCAGGGGGGTGAGAAATGGGTGGTTTCATCTTCTCAATCCCCTACCACGTGGCACCATCAAATTATATTGCACCCCCTCAGCATAAAACCACCAAACCACTCCTACATCGTGCATTAAACCACTCAAGTTTCAAAACCCCAAAATACCATTATTTCAGTTATCTCTGTTGATTTTTGAAAGAGACCAAAAGCCATTGACAACCAGAGATGAAGCCTCACTGCAATCTGAACCCTTTCCACAAACCCACCAAGACTAAAGACATCACTCACCTCCCGGAAAACCTTTGTTTTCATTTACAGTTGTTTTATTTTGCAGGTGATTAACAGAACCAGGAGATGGATATACAGTTTGATACTAGTTCCAACCTGATTACTCCAGACCCACCGGATATTAATTCAAAGGATTTTACTCAGCAGAAGATTATGTACAGCAATAGAGAAAAAAGAGACAATTGAAATAGAGACAGTTATTGTTACCAGGGATAAAATATCTATACCAGCAACAACAAAGTGCATACAAAGTGCTCTCCAGGACACATTTTTATTTTTCATGAAGTTAAAACATGTATTTTCAGTAAAAATCCACTTTTACTAAATATACAGAAATAGAGGAAATTTATCATAGGATAATTAAATTCAAAATCACATATTAAAGGAGACATCGTGAAAGAAAGAAAAAAAGATGACAGAACAAACAAACAAATAACAAGCAAAGAAACAGGGCTAGATATCAGTTAGTTATTAGGTGTCACTATCTTTTGCATAAAGATATTTTATTTTCCTTGAATAAATCCTAGTCAGTTGACAAGATATTTTTGTAATGTTATAGTGTAAATAATTCATCATTTGAAGTATCAAGGGTCGGTCAAGTGTGGACTTCTAAACATTTTGTTAGCTGGCTGATCTTCTTGCCAAAGGGTTATTGTACCAATTTCCAGTCGACAGACTAAACCAGTAATAAAGAGACTTCTTTACAATATTCATGTGATGAGCCATCTCAGTGGAGTACAAATTTCAATTTTTAATATTCTTTCTTTAAGTATTCCATAAACTTATATGTGTTCTGAATTTGAATGTTATGACAGGAGTTTTACTGCAGAATTTGTTTAATTAAACTCTACTTTTAACGGTTGTACATTTCTATATTTTCTTCTGATATCTGGTTTAGAGAATTATTAATTTCCCTCTAATCTTGATTGACCTCTTCATCCTTCTTCATTATCTTGTTTAAGGAATTCTTAGTTTCTCCTTGATCTCGATTGAAAAATCACTTCACCATTTAGCCTTGAGATCTGTTATTTCTCATCTATCTTGCCCTATAACACTTTCCTTATAATCTGATTCAGTTATGTTTCAAATCACTTTGACTCCATAACGCAATGGAAAGTTGATAAGTTCCTATTCATATAAATCATTAATTCTACCTACCTACCAAAACCAATCAAAGATACATAACTAGCCTAAAATCTATTTAAAAATAAAGTTAAATCATTAAGAAATAGCTCTCTCTGAGTTTAGCAAGGCTAGATCCTAATCTCCAAAAGTGGATGATAGTTACCTTTGATATTTCTTGTAAACGCATTGAAAACCTTTGAAAATTTAGGATTGATAACATATTGGTGACCATATTGGGGACAAATCAGTTCCTAGTTTAAATAGATCTTAAAAGAAATGATTCTTCTCATTTTTTGCATTATGATTTGAAAAGGTTGTTTGAATTTATCATAGAAAGTTAAAATTATGGCTTCTAAAAGAACATATTATACCAGGGCTCATCCTAATCCACAACCTACTACAATTTTTGATGATCCTGATAGAATTTTAAGAAAACCAAAAAAGTAGAAAGTGAAGGAAGTAGTAGTCAGTTAATCAAAGCAAATTCACTTCCAAAGGAGTTGTCAGGCATAGAGGATATTAAGTTTGATTTATCATTTGAATATTCTTTATTTCGTACCAAATCTAAAAATTCAATCCATGATACTATAATAGACCCCATTTTTATTCAATTTATTAAATCAAAGAAGGATATTATACATATTGATTTAGATCAACATGTTCTAGATACTTTTGACAAACTTGATGCTTTAACCTCAACTTCTATTAAAGATATAGAAGAAGCCTTTTTTCAACAGTCAATTGAATTAGCTACCCTAACTACTGCTACCCTTAAGCGCTCTACAATATCTTCAGAAACTATAAATACACCTCCATTCATTACCACCACATATATAGTATCCGCCATAGTTCATTCCAAAAAACTATTCATGCCTAAACTTCCTCTCCAACCTAAAGTTTCGAGCCCATCTTTAAGCTCAAGTCCATCTTCAAGCACCACTAATTTACCTCTCAGTAAAGCTAAAATTTTAGCCATGGCATCCAGATTTTCCTCTTTGGTCTTACAGACCCCTTTACATACCATGCCACAAGATTACCAGAGTAAAATTTTTCAATTTCATGGTACTGGTCAGTATACTTCTCAACAACATGTAGATAAAATGACATACTTTTTTGAATTACATGAAATTGATGAAGCAGATGTTCAAATGAGATTAATTACACAAACACTAGCAGGAGACGTTAAAAAATGGTTTAAAGCTTTATCTGATGGTCATATTGTTGATTAGTTGCTTTCCATCGATTTTTTATCAGTAGATGGGAAAGAAAGAAAAACCCTCTCCAAATATCATCTGAATATGAGAACATTAGAAGAGCTCCTAATGCATCTGTTCAGGACTACTGTATTAGGTTTAACAACATTTATAATGAAATTCCATCGAATATCAAACCTCCACCAGACTTAGCCCTAATAAAATTTCCAGATGGTTTTGACACTGATATGTCCTATCAGTGAAGAGAAAGAAACCCTGAAACTTTAGAACAGATGCAGAATAATGCAGTTAGTGTAGAATCCAACTTACTAGCTAAAAGAGAAAGGATGAGGAATGAGAGGAGAGTGACCATTAAGGAAGAACCATCCACTTTAGATAATAAGATAGATAGTTTATCTAAAAATGTAGAAAGAATAATGGATAGATTAAATAGCATGGAAAGAAAACATCAATGGGAAATCAACAAGGTCCCCAAATTAGAAATCCCAACTTTAGGAAAAATCCTAATACTGGTAAAGAAAGAGAACTAGTACCCGATCAGCAGATTAGACCACCTTTCCAAGAAAATTATGCTGAAATTTCACAACAGCATGAAGAAGACTAGGACACCCAGATAAACTTGATGGGAATAAAAAATGAAGATGCCATTTTTCTTACCCGAGAAGAACAAGAGTTGTACATGTTACAACAATTACAATTAGAATCTAGAGAATCCTTTGACTACAAACAAGGCTATAAATCTGCTATCTACGAAGTTCATAAACAGTATAGCCTTAGAAGAAAAAAGAACACAGAGTCTCCTATTAAGAAATCAGTCCAAACCCAAACTAAGAAAACAATAGAAGCTCCTGTGACCAAATTTCTACAAATCCTCCCTAGGGAAACTTAGAAAACTTCCACCCCAAAGATTTTATATATCACATCAACTGCTACTCAAACCATCCCAGACAAGGAATTTGAAAAAAAAACAGTTGACACACAAAAAGAATTACCAAGTTCTGATAAAGAAGACAAAACTACACAAACCACAATTGGTAAAAATGAAATGATCAAATTGGACAAAACTGAAATGCCATTCAATATCAAAATTGAGATAGCAAAATTAAAATACTAGTTCCTTTAAGAAAGATGGTGAAAAATGACTCATACAAGGCACAAATTACTGAAACATTAAGCCTAGATGAAGGTGAAGATGTTGTCAACCTCAATAATGATCAACCTAAGTTGTTATTTTGTCCTGAAGTATATGGAAAATATCAACAAGGGGGTGTCACTCCATTATACATTAGCTTAAACATTCATGATACAATCTTACATAATGTTATGTTGGATTTAGGAGCATCTTGTTGATTGGTGGTTGTCATTGATTTCAACCCAAGCAGCACCAGGGGCTACCCTGATATTGCATGGAACTTTTTACCTTCCAAATTACTATATTCTAGGTCAAGAATGTCTTTGATGGTTTCTACTTGTCGAGATGTTTCCCTTGAAATATGGC
Organism: Pinus albicaulis; assembly: GCA_034641835.2. Classification (NCBI taxonomy): domain Eukaryota; kingdom Viridiplantae; phylum Streptophyta; class Pinopsida; order Pinales; family Pinaceae; genus Pinus; species Pinus albicaulis. The sequence goes on from CM076578.1 coordinate 1,976,841,007, forward strand.
ATGCCACGTAATTCCTCACGGTTTGAGAGATATTCTTGTTTGAAGTTTGTAACCCCAGTTAGTGGGCTAAAAACCCATGGGTTTATGGCATGGGTCATTGAAAAGTCAATAATTAATGATTTTTAAGCCCCTAAAATCCCTCCCATGTTCACTTGTTGAAGACACTCTCAACCTAAGTATTTATATAAATTGTCATCCTCGTATCCTCCTCATGTAGGGATTTTGCTACTTGAAACAGGTCATCGTGGAATTTGCACTCTAAAATTTTTTCTATGAAGGTTAAGAAGCTGAAATTTGTATGAGGTGAAGCCGAAATTTGGACGATTCTCCTGTAAAATTTCAAATCAAGTTGCACAATATTTTTAGAGGTATGATCTGCGTGTTAGCCACCTATAAAATTTGTCATATCAAATGGTGGCTAAAATTTTTTTGGAGCCTTCAAGGAACAAGTTTTATTGCAAAAATTTTTATCTCTTGAAGACTCATGAAGGCATCTGGTCATTTGTCTAAATTTTCACTGCTGTTTCCATTTCAAAACTCGGAAATTCTGTTGATCTCCTTGAAGAAAAACTGCTGCAAACACCATTTTTTCCCTCCTTCCACTTCAAAACTAAACTCATTTTTTACCCCTTTTTATTCTCATAAAATCCCTCTATTTTTCATTTTCCCCTATTCCCCCTTCATAATTTCCCCCTTTACAGAGTTTAAAACTTCTTTTTGAACTCTGCCGAAACCCCCAAAACCATTGAAAACTTGTAAAAATTTCACTAAAAATACCTTTTTTGTGTTACAGAATTAAGCCCCCTCGGGCTAAGTCTTAAACCGCTTCCCCTCCATGTGCCCCAGCCCTATGGAACTAGGTGCTAAACCATTTAGACGCTTATCGCATCGCGAAAATCCAAGTGCGCAAGTCTTTTTGCCATTTCAAAAACTCTGATGCGATTAAGCCCCGTGTTTATAAACCTCAATCATATTATTTTTCCATATAACCCGTGGGCCCGCATCCAGTTCTTAAAACATTGAAATAATCCATCTCCGATATGTTTTTCCCTTTGCAAAATCAAAAACCCACTTACCTAAGGTTTTGGTCTAAACGTGACGGAGTTGTGTTTTTTTACATATATAAATGGGTAGATTGAAAGACCGAGCCTGACCTCCGATTGCGATTGGCCCTCATATATAAGCCCCAGGCCTATTACATTTCATAAATACCAAGGCCCCGCAGACGAGCGCCATGACCATTCCATATATATATATCTATATATATCACCTCCCAACATTAAAACCTTTTTTTTGTATAATTTTTGGTTTTCGTATGTTATAAGGGGTCCTGCCCAATCATTGGTCGAACCCATCTCCACCGTTGATCCCCGACCAATCCAATGGCCCACGCAAAATCGCATCAGGAGTTTCCATTGGTGCATTAACATTTTATACCCCCCCCGATTGGTGATTCCCCGATACGTTTTCCACCGTCAATCTGATCTACAGATCAATGGTCTACAACCCATCACATCGACCCTCCTCCATCCATTACTCCACTGATGCCTTGCCTCTGATTGCATCTGGACCATCCACGTGTCTAGATCAGACGGTCTAAGATCCTTCTCCCGACTTTGGTTAATTCTTATGTAGCCCTGCTCATAATGTTTTTTGGCCCATTACATCCATTGATCTCTGTAGATCAACGGTCATTATTAACCCTTTCTTCGCTTTATTCTCTCCCGTTCAATCCCGATCATCGATCTCTGCGCAATTGACGCATTTGACTCATTTTATCCCTCTGCTCTCCTTTCTGACCTCCTCTAACGGATCTTCACCATTGGATGATGCCATCCAATGGCCACGCTCCTCCCCACACCCTCTAAAGCAGTAAAACGCAATAACGCATGATTTTTTAATTAGTTTTGTATTTTGTAGGTGTTTAATGGTTTATCTGTTATGTTAAAGAAATGCCGAAGGCCGGGAATGACGATTCTCGTGCCTTTGATTCATCAAAGGAAACCATTCGTAGGGTTAAAACTCCATGTCTCGTCAATGCTTCATGGGCATTGATGCCATATGAGCCCTGTGCAGCCCTGACACATCAACAAGACACACAACAATGCATTAAATAATTAAAAAGAGTATTAGTGTCGAAGACAGAACACAACAGAACAGAAGATTGAAGACAGTTTGGGGATTACGGCTAAGATTGATTATCAAAATCCTAATCCTCCAAATTAAAACAAAATTAAAGACAAATCAAAGGATCATCAAACAGAAAGGCCTCCACCGCCACAACAAAGGTCAATTGATTCCTCTCAGCTACCACAAAGCCACCTGTTACCTTAAAGCGTTCGACAGAGGCCGAAGTTATTGATCAGAATCATATATTTGCCTCAACGTAGCTGAAAAATTAATTCTGCCAAATGAACTTAATGACAAAATATCAGCAGAGTTACTACAACATGACACAGAGCCTTAAAAGTCAACAAAATCTCCCACCGAGCTTAAATCTTAATGTAAAACATTTAATACAGAGGACACATATGTAAGCTTCTTCATTGAGCCCCTCAAAGGCCGATAAGCCTTAAAGACTGTATTAAACACCCTTGGAGATCTTTTATCAAATCCCATCTCCTCATTCTTCTATAAATACTTCTATAGAAGATGAGAAAATGTTGGTTGCTGAAATTTGAAATATACTTGAGCCTGAGATTTCTACTTGTAAATAGTGTTCAATGGCTCTTGAAGCTCTACTTGTGATTAGATAAGTTAGGCTAAGAAGTGAAGGTGATTGCTAACTTGAAACACTGGACTTAAAGCTGTAACTGGTTTAAAGCATCATTACAAGCTGATTTATGGGATCCTGGTCTATGTCAATGGTGATGTTTTTCTTATTGTAAAATCATTATTTTATTTCTGTTTCCACTTTGTCCATTTCCTCTTATAAAGAACAACAAGCAAAGAGTTAGGATTTACTGTATATTAGTACCCTTCTTTGACTGATAAGCTTTATCTAAATGTTTTCTTCCAAATCATGTTATTTAGGAATGTTTCAATTCAGTTTAAGCATAGGAATGTTGGCGTTCCCTCATCCTACTGTCTTAGCTAAATATTATTCTTAAATTTTATTTTTCAATTCATGTTAAGTAGAGAAAAACTAAGGAAGATATGGTGTGCCCTGGTCCTAGTTTTATCCCCAAAGACTGTCTGAAAATTTCCCTTGGAATGTGTTAAAAGTTGTCTAGTTTCGAAGTACTTACCAGATCTTAGGCCATTCTTTGTTATCTTTGTGTTTGTCTGGAAAGTTACCAAGTAGAGCAGAGCTAGGAGAGGATTTGTGGTGAGCCCGGCCCGCTAGTTTCTTCTCCAACAGTTTCCTTCAAGTTCCCTTCTGTGTTTTAAATGTTTTCTATTGAAAGTATATCAAAGGCTGGCTAGTTTCAAAGTACTTACTAGATCTTGGATTGCTTTTATGTTTTTCTTAAGTGTTTGTCAAAGGCTGGCTAGTTTCAAAGTACTTACTAGATCCTGGGCTGCTCTTTGTTCTTCATTTGTTCATTTCCCCTTCTTGTTGTATCATTTCATTCCATAAATAAAACTTTAAAGAGATCCTTAGACATAGATGACTTGCCCCGTGGACCACTCTTGCCCCTTGTTGTTTCAATTAAACCCTATTATGACTCCATAAGCCCAATGGACTAAAACCTGCAATTATCCATCTTTTTGGCCAAATCTTGTTCTATTTTCTTGCAACTTCTCACCTTTGAAACTCTTTGCATTTAGGACTTTCCCCTCAAATAATAATCATGCTCAACCATCCAAAAACAAAACAAAACCCTCAGCCTTCATAACTAGCCTAATATCATTACCCAAAACTTCAAAGACAAATCCATCTTTGCACTTATTGGAGAGTCCCTCTCCAGATTCAGGAGGGCTAGATCCTAGAATCCCAAAGTGGTTGAAACGATGTTTCTCCCAGCTGTCGAACTTTGCCAATCTTTTTTATTATAGGGAGCTAACATTTCTGGCAACTCCACTGGGGAATTTTTGAGTTCTTTTCATTTTAAGATAATCATCGGATAAACAGAAACCCCTGCTTCAAGCACAATTGGTATATTAACTAGTTGAGCCACTAGAAACTAACATTTCTGGCGACTCCACTGGGGAGTGAACCTGATTTTAATCCCTAGTTCTCTTAACAACACATCCTAAAAAAAAAATTGTTTCAATGAAAATTTTCTATATTAACCAGCTGAGCCACCAGCAACTAACATTTCTGGTGACTCCGCTGGGGAATTTCTAAGTTCTTTTCATTTTAAGATAATCATCGGATAAACAGAAACCCCTGCTTCAAGCACGATTGGTATATTAACCAGTTGAGCCACCAACAACTAACATTTCTGGTGACTCTGCTGGGGAATCAAAAGTCAATTTCATTTAAAATTTTTCATAAGGCTTTGAGAACCCATAATCTATCTAGATCGGTACATGTTGGTGGAACATAAAACATTTTACCTCCTTAGGAGCTAAAAATCTTCCATCTGGTGACTCCACACTCTGAAACTCCCAAAAGACCAAATGACTCCACTGGTAGAAGACCTGGAACTGATTGAGCAGATGCAGTGACCTCTTTTCTGACTTATAAACATGGATTTAGATATAGGCCCAGAAGACAAACATATGTTCATTATGGAGAAAAAGATGTACATGCTTGGAAGAAGGATGGATAGGTTTATGGCTAATTTCAACGTTGGTTATCCAGAGCAACATATACCTTTCCCTAGTAAAAAACAAAATCTACCCCGACAAGACATGTACGATCAACAAGATTATAAAGAAAAGAAACAAGAAATCATGATGGAAAAGATGATGTACATGCTTGGAAAGAGAATGGATAGGTTGATGGCTAATATGAATGTTGATGATCTAGAGTGAGCTACGCTTTCTCTTGATCAAACACAAGACCAATCACCTCAAGATCAAGACTGTGACCAAGACATGTATTATGATCAACACTTTATAGAATATGATGAGCAAACTTACGAAGAAAGCAATGAAGAAGGTTGTCAAAAAAGTTTAAATTTCCTTCCTATGTCTTGTACAATGCTGATAAGAGATCTTCATGATCGAAATGCAAAAAATAATAGTGAGTAGTGCTTCGAGGAGACAAGTAGCCATTTGGAAAACATGAAACCTGAAACTGAGGAGACACCAACACATATAGAAAACTTTCCTTTGTGTTATAACTTAGTTCAGTTTATACAACAAGAATGGCATCCTGATAACGAGGAGAAAATAACTCATGAACCCGATGTACAAACTCAGTATCATACTAATCATGAGGAATTTCTTGAGACACAAGAAAATCAGGAAATAATAGATATTCCTCAAAGTTTCCCTGTAAGCACAAGTGAAGTTCCCCTAGAAGAGGCTCAAGATGATATCAAGCCTCAAATTCAACCAATACAAGACAAGGAGGATTCATGTACCTCTGTTCTAAGAAAAAAGAAAACTCTTTCTCTTCTAACAGAGAAAGAGATTGATTTAATATTGAACAGACTGCCAACCTCCAAACCTTCATTTGAACCAAATGCTTCTGCTCATCTACCTACTCCATCTGATTGTCTTTTTATAAAAAATAAACATGTAGATCAACTAAAAGAAGCGAAAACTGATGACCCAATATATTTGACTGATAAAATTGCTTATTATGATAACTTTCCAAATTTTAATCAGTCTAATGACGATGATGAGTTCTAAGAAGAAACTAATCATGCAGGGCAATCAGCATTTGATTGGTGTTATGAGTTTCACCATTATCAGCTTGAAAGCCAAAAATATCCATTTCGATCTATCATAAATGGCTTTCACATAATAGGGAATCACCAGCCTTTCAACTCAAAGGGTGAAGAGAAGAGTAATGAAGAATATAATAACCTCTTCACAGAGTTCAATCCACTAAATCCAAGCATACTAGGGTTACAAGAGGACAACACTACCAAATATGATGAATCCTCTAGTTCAGATGACGAGGGAGATGAAGGAGAAAAACAAATACAAGACTATCATACTATGGATATACCATCTTTTCAAGAAGAAACTTCTCCCTTCACTAATGTTAATCTGTCATCCAAAGAACCTGGATTTCTATCAGAAGTAAGCATAGATTTAAAGAAACAAGATATTTCACTGCTTGCTATTTTGCAGGTTAAGGATGATGATACTTCAAAGCCGCATACTAAAGACATACTTCTCAAATTTGAAGTCTTGGAAGCAAACAATCTACCAGACATGGAGGACCAGAAAGAAGACAATCTTCATCCTTTATTTATTGATCCTTTTGGACGAGTGTGTAGAAATCCCAACTGGCTCAAATTATCAAGCAGTGATCCTTTGAAAGAGCCAAATACATGGGAATCTATCACCCTCTGTGATAGTCCTGGTTTTGAAGATTAATATTCAAAATGTACTATGGATACCTCTGACAAGCAGCCAGAGTTTCTTCTTCTTCTTGACATTACTCAACTGCCTGCATTGGCACTTTTGTATCATATGAGGATGTAAATACTCCAAGTTAGAATAGGTTAGATAGGAATGTCAATAAATCTCAGTTCTGAGCATTTATATAGTTTTTTATTTTTGTCTCCAAATAAAAATCAAAAATTCAAAAATACAAAAACAACAAAAAGAGAAAAGAGGGCAGATTGTAAAAACAATAAAGGTACAGCCCCATACCAAAAAAGAGAAACAAATCTGAAAGTGTGAAAGCTTAAATGCCACTCCTGAAAGACACACTTCTAGTTAGTCAAACAGCCTCATCTTGACTAATTAGTTTTAAATTTACTGCTCATAGGATAGCGAATTCGATTTTCCAAACTGATTAATCTTAGCTTATCAGTAGGTAGATTAGGCTAGAAATTAAAGGTTCAAACATGCTCAAAATCTGAACCTAAGGTTTCAAAAGAAGAATGACTCAAGTCTGTCTTATTATCTGAGTCAAAATAGAGGTAGAAACTGGTTCTAAATAGCTCAAATTCTGAACCAGTGAACAAGAAAATAAAGACTCAAACAAAATTAAAAATAGAGTTGTTAAAAGATGAAGGAAGTGATTTGAACTTTCAGATCTCAAGCCTTCCATTTTGATTTAATTTTCTGCAAAATAATGTCTATGTGCAATTTTTTTTTATGCCATAGATTAGCATCAAGTTAGACTGTTCAATCCTGAATTGTATGCTTTTTGAATTTTTGTTGTAGAATTTAGAGAATAAAAATCTGTTAGACTATTTAATCCTAACAAATTAGTAGACTAGGTAGAGAAGCATATGGACTCAACTGTTTAATCTGAGTCCATGGAGAAATAAGGAGTAGAATTAGATTATATATTATTCTTTCAAAAGAATAAAATGTTGTGAAAAGAGTTTGCCAATCCAAGTGCACTCTAAAGAAGAAAAAATGTTAGATCAGTAGGATTGGGTAGGTAGAACGCTTGTTGATGAAAAATCCACTGTTTTTGTGGTTGCTAATATTTTTTCAGAGCAAAAGAAGATCATTCAAGCAAAGAAAGGCAGCCCAATGGATGAGGCACTAATCAGCCTCCCAGAGAATGCAAATCTGAAGTTCTTGATGCCTTCAAGAAGGCACCATCCCCAAGTGGAGCCACTATTAGCCACCTATAAAATTTGTCATATCAAATGGTGGCTAAAACATTTTTGGAGCCTTTAAGGAACAATTTTTATTGCAAAAAATGTTATCTCTTGAAGACTCATGAAGGCATCTAGTCATTTGTATAAATTTTCACTGTTGTCTCCATTTCAAAACTTGGAAATTCTGCTGATCTCCATGAAGAAAAACTACTGCAAACCCCATTTTTTCCTTCCTTCCACTTCAAAAATAACCTCATTTTTTACCCCTTTTTATTCTCATAAAATCCCTCTATTTTTCATTTTCCCCTATTCCCCCTTCATAATTTCCCCCTTTACAGAGTTTAAAACTTCTTTTTGAACTCTGCTGAAACCCCCAAAACCATTGAAAAATTGTAAAAATTTCACTAAAAATACCTTTTTCTGTTACAGAATTAAGCCCCCTTGGGCTAAGTCTTAAACCACTTCCCCTCCATGTGTCCCGGCCCTAGAACCAGGCGCTAAACCATTTAGATGCTTATCGCATTGCGAAACTCCAAGTGCGAAAGTCTTTTTGCCATTACAAAAACTCTGATGCGATTAAGCCCTGTGTTTATAAACCCCAATCATATTATTTTTCCATATAACCCATGGGCCCGCATCTGGTGCTTAAAACGTTGAAATAATCCGTCTCCGATATGTTTTTCACTTTGCAAAATCAAAAACCCACTTACCTAAGTTTTTGGTCTAAATGCGTCGGAGTTGTGTTTTTTTACATATATAAATGGGTAGATTGAAAGACCCAAAACAAAATTTCCAATGTGATTAAGTCCCTTTCTTAAAACTCTGCCCCCTCCACTTCTCATTCCATATAGCCTACACCCGGGACCAAGAGTTTAAGTCCCAAGGTGCCAATCACCTCGCAAAAGTTCAATGGGTAGATTGAAATATCGAGCCCGACCTTCGATTGCGATTGGCCCTCATATATAAGCCCCGAGCCTGTTACATTTCATAAAGACCAAGGCCCCACAGACGAGCGCCATGACCATTCCATATATATATATCTATATATATATATATATATATATATATATATATATATATATATATATATATATATATCACCTCCCAACATGAAAACCTTTGTTTTTCGTTTATTTTTTGGTTTTCATATGTTATAAGGGGTCCTTCCCAATCATTGGCGGAACCCATCTCCGCTGTTGATCTCTAGCCAATCCAATGGCCCACGCAAAATCGCATCAGGAGCTTCCATTGGTGCATTAACATTTTACACCCCCCCCCACTGATTGGCAATTCCCAGATACATTTTCCGCCATCAATCTGATATGCAGATCGATGGTCTACAACCCATCGCATCGACCCTCCTCCATCCATTACTCCGCCGATGCCTTGCCTCCGATTGCATCTAGACCGTCCATGTGTCTAGATCGGACGGTCTAGGACCCTTCTCCCAACTTTGGTTAATTATTATGTAGCCCTGCTCATAATGTTTTTCGGCCCATTACATCCGTTGATCTCTGCAGATCAATGGTCATTATTAACCCTTTCTTTGCTTTATTATCTCCTGTTCAATCTTGACCATCGATCTTTGTGCGATTGATGGATTTGACTAATTTTCTCCCTCTGCTCTCCTTTCTAACCTCCTCTAACGGATCTTCACCGTTGGATGACACCATCCAATGGCCACACTCCTCCCCACACCCTCTGAAGCAGTAAAACCAAATAACGCAAGATTTTTTAATTAGTTTTGTATTTTGCAGGTGTTTAATGGTTTATCTGTTATGTTAAAGAAAGGCCAAAGGCCGAGAAAGACAATTCCCGTGCCTTTGATTCATCAAAGGAAACCATTCGCAAGGTTAAAACTCCACGTCTCGTCAATGATTCATGGGAATTTATGCCATATGAGCCCTGTGCGGCCTTGTCACATCAATAAGACACACATCAATGCATTAAATAATTAAAAAGAGTATCAGTGTCGAATACATAACATAGCAGAATAGAAGATTGAAGACAGTTTGGGGATTACGGCTAAAATTGGTTATAAAAATCCTAATCCTCCAAATTAAAACAGAATTAAAGACAAATCAAAGGATCATCAAACAGAAAGGCCTCCACTGCCACAACAAAGGCCAATTGATTCCTCTCAGCTACCACAAAGCCACCTGTTACCTTAAAGCTTTCGACAGAGGCTGAATTTATTGATCAGAATCAAATATTTTCCTCAACGCAGCCGAACAATTAATTCTGCCAAATGAACTTAATGACAAAATATCAGCAGAGTTACTACAACATGACACAGAGCCTTAAAAGTCAACAAAAGCTCCCACCGAGCTTAAATCTTAATGTAAAACATTTAATACAGAGGACACATATGTAAGCTTCTTCATTGAGCCCCTCAAAGGCCAAGAAGCCTTAAAAACTGTATTACATACCCTTGGAGATATTTTATCAGATCCCACCTCCTCATTCTTCTATAAACACTTCTGTAGAAGATGAGAAAATGTTGGTTGCTGAAATTTGAAATATACTTGAGCCTGAGATTTCTACTTGTAAATAGTGTTCACTGGCTCTTGAAGCTCTGCTTGTGATTAGATAAGTTAGGCTGGGAAGTGAAGGTGATTGCTAACCTGAAACACTGGACTTAAAGTTGTAACTGGTTTGAAGCATCAATACAAGCTGATTTATGGGATCTTGGTCTATGTCGACGGTGATGTTTTTCTTATTGTAAAATCGTTATTTTATTTCTGTTTCCACTTTGTCCATTTTCTCTTATAAATAACAACAAGCATAGAGTTAGGATTTACTGTATATTAGTACCCTTCTCTAACTGATAAGCTTTATCTAAATGTTTTATTCCAAATCGTGTTATTTAGGAATGATTTGATTTAGTTTAAGCATAGGAATGCTGGCGTTCCCTCGTCCTACTGTCTTAGCTAAACATTATTCTTAAATGTTATTTTTTAGTACTTGTTAAGTAGAGAAAAACTAAGGAAGATATGGTGTGCCCTGGTCCTAGTTTTATCCCCAAAGACTGTCTGAAATTTTCCCTTGGAATGTGTTAAAAGCTAGCTAGTTTCGAAGTACTTACCAGATCTTAGGCCATTCTTTGTTATCTTTGTGTTTGTCTTGAAAGTTACCAAGTAGAGAAGAGCTAAGAGAGGATTTGTGGTGAGCCCGGCCCATTAGTTTCTTCTCAACCAGTTGCCTTCAAGTTCCCTTTTGTGTTTTAAATGTTTTCTATTGAAAGTATTTCAAAGGTTGGCTAGTTTCAAAGTAATTACCAGATCCTGGATTTCTTTTATGTTTTTCTTAAGTGTTTGTCAAAGGTTGGCTAGTTTCAAAGTACTTACCAGATCCTGGGCTACTCTTTGTTCTTCATTTTTTCATTTCCCCTTCTTGTTGTATCCTTTCATTCCATAAATCAAACTTTAAAGAGATCCTTAGACATAGATGACTTGCCCCATGGACCACTCTTGCCCCTTGTTGTTTCAATTAAACCCTATTATGACTCCATAAGCCCAATGGACTAAAACCTGCAATTGTCCATCTTTTTGGCCAAAGCTTGTTCTATTTTTTTGCAACTTCTCACCTTTGAAACTGTTTTCATTTAGGACTTTCCCTTCAAATAATAATCATGCTCAACCATCCAAAAGAAAATCAAAACCCTCAGCCTTCATAACTAGCCTAATATCATTACCCAAAACTTCAAAGGCAAATCCATCTTTTCACTTATTGGAGAGATCCCTCTCCGGATTTAGGAGGGCTAGATCCTAGAATCCCAAAGTGGTTGAAACGATGTTTCTCCCTACTATCAAACTTTGCCAATCTTGCTGATTACAGGGAGCTAACACTGCGGAAGTAAGTGTTTTTGTAGGCTCTTGAACTTCATTGCAAAGGAGTGACCTTGGAAAAATCGTCATAACTCTCTCTGAGTATTAGATTGGAATTTTGTAAAAAGTGATAGATATTTCATGGACTGTAGCTTTGCATTGTATTAGTTTCAGAGCCTAATTATGAAACATTGACACGTGGCACTCCGTACAAGTTCGCTCTACTGAACTAGTCCATAATTAGGTCATTGGAGGAGATTGGGCATAACTCTCTCTTGAAGAATCCAAATTGGGTTATACCTGTGGAATTGGAAAGAAGACTCGGAGGAATACTATAGAACCAAAAATCACATATTGGGGATCTGAAATAACAGAGATCCACCAGATTAAATATCGAGATCCTAGAAGGAAAGAAAAAGCTAGATCATGTCTTTTCAAGGGCTACAAAGGACTAGACTTTCTAGGGCAACGAAACAAAGCAAGGTGGAGCAGAGGGTAGCATGACAAGAGAAGCAATCAAGGTGCAGAATAGCAGCAAGAATTTCACCACATGAAGTCTTCAAGAGGGCAGCACTACATCCAATCATTATAAAGGTATCATTGTACTATGTTATTGTAAATTCATCATTGTAAAATTTGTACAAGTGTCTATCTACCAAGAGTTGAAGAGGCAATGATGGGGCGTCTAGGATCATCATTAGATGGTTGTGTCATAGTTGGGTTTATGTTCTAGTGTGTCTTCTTCTTCTACATTTGTTGGGAAACCAGCTCCAAAAATAGAAGAAAAGAGATATCAACACCTTAGAAATAAGCCACTTAGAGGGGGAAACCTCCAATACATTACATGAATAAACAATTATTGGATGATACAAATGAAAAAACCTCCTTTCTATATATAGGATTCCATGGGGCCACAATGTAACCCTAGCCGACCTAACAATAATAAGGCAAGGGCACAATAATAACAATATGGGGGCTACAGGGGTACAACAATAAAAATAAGTGGGGATACACTAACATAATAAGGGACTACAGTATAAATATAGGGACTTAACATGCCCCTCTCCTTCAAACAAGTGTTGTCCTCAACGCTTGATTATTTCTTGATGCTTCTGTATAAAATTCTCATCCTCCCATGTGGAATCTTCTACAGGAATGTTCTTCCACTTGCTGAGATACTATGAAATTGATCATACTTGTTGAGTTCTTGTTTTTGTGACTTCTTCATAACTTCTTTCGATGTTGTTTCATTATATTTTGCACTAAATTTAGGTTATCCTTTGAGAGTTGGAGAACTTGTTGTTGATGCTCGATGTTATCTTCCACTAATTTATCATCCATATTAGCTATTATTTGATCCTTCAAACCATCCAACTTAGCCTCCATTTCTGATTTTAAACCATCTATGTCATCTTCCGTTGCTCTTCATAAGATCAAAATTTGTTGCACTTGGTACCGTAATTTTGATATCTCATACTGCAATTATTCCTCTTCATGCATCATAGTATAGCTTATTGAGGGCTTAATGGGCGTTAAATTATTTTTAGGGGCCATTTGAGAATCCAATACTGATATCTATTCTACAATATACCCTTGGAATCAATTCAACTTGATTCTTCAAACAAGACTTATGCAATTCAGAAACAAAATACACACCTTTTAATTGCTTATGAGGAGCTCGATATTGAAACTGAAGTATCTCTATACTTGTAAATCCTTAATATCTAAAATTCAGCCTTGTAGTAGTCCTCTAAAGCTTCTTTCAAATGTCACATGTCTGACCTGATCTGGATTCTTCAATACAAAGTTATGTCCAATCTTCCACAATGACCTAATTAGGGACTGGTTTAGTAGAGCGCACTTGTACGACTTGCCACGTGTCACTGTTTGCTCCTTTGGCTCTGAATTTTATAGACAGGAAACTACAGTCCATTTACTTCCAATCTGATTCTCAGAGAGAGAGTTATGAATATTTTCCCACGATCACCTCTTTGAGATGAAATTCAGGAGCCTAAAAAAGACCTAACTTCCACAGAACATATCTCCAAAAATATTCTGAACCAAGCTCTAAAATTTTGTGACGATGTTCCTCAGGATTTTTTTTCAGGCTCTAAAAATTTCAGCTTCTGAACCTTCGTAGACAAAAAAATATAGCGAAAATTCCACGATGACCTGTTTGGTGCAGAGAAACCCTAGAATCGAAAGTTCTGATACCAAATGTTGGGAAACTAGCTCCAAAAATAGAAGAAAAGAGATATCAACGCCTTATAAATAAGCCACTTCTAGGGGGAACCTCCAATACATTACATGAATGAACAATAATTGGATGATACAAATGACAAAAACTCCTTTCTATATATAGGAGTCCATGGGGCCACAATGTAACCCTAGCTGACCTAACAATAATAAGGTAAGGGCACAATAATAACAATATGGGGGTTATAGGGGTACAACAATAACAATAAGGGGGGATACACTAACATAATAAGGGACTACACTATTAATATAGGGACTTAACAACATCATTCTATATCATTGTAAAGTGGACCATTTTCCATGGTACGGGAGTCCATTCTTCTTTTATTCTTCTATAGGGTGGTAGGGTGGTGCTAGGCTGGTGCATCAATTCACCAACAGGTTCAAGCCTGTGAAAAATATAGGATGGTAGGATGGTTATAGATTGAGTTGTAGCTCATTGGGTGTTGGGGCATCTGTTCAGTTAACTACTGAAGAATCTCTGGCGTCGGAGCGTCCATCCAGAGGGAGTTGGAGAAGAATGCTTTTCTAGATTCTAGGAATTTGGAGCTTTATTTTCAATTGGAGTTGAATATTAAAGAATTATTAGAAAAAAATTTAGGTGGTTTTTGTCTCATAGAAGGTTTCCATCTTAAAAATAGTGTGCATTTGTGTTCCTTTTGTTTAGATCTATCATTGTACAAACACTGATAATAATTGAATATTAAATAATGCTCTCAAAAATTAATAATAATACTAATTGGAAGTAATACTGATTCACCTCCCCTTGAAAGGTCTGTGGAGGCGGCGTAGTGGTAAGGTCGCTCTCGTAAGGACGGACAGGTCTTGTGCTCAATCCTGAGCGAGGGCATGGCTCGCCGTGAGAGATTAACCGTTCCGGGCCAAGCCCACGACCTTTTGGTTCCATTCCATCATTTGCTGCCTGCGCGCTGCAGCCCCTGCAAACCCTAGCTGCTCACCCTGCGCGCTGCAGCCTTTGTGGTTGTGCCTGCCCTGGCAGGGCCTCCTACTTCTGCTGCTGCTTGGTTGGTTTCCTTCAATAATTTTCTTCGTTTTCGAGTGCCCCTGCGCTGCGCCTGCGCTCGCAGGGCCCTACTGCTCCTGCTGCGACCTGTTGTACCTGCTGCCTCCTGCTGTGTTGGGTCAATGTCTAGGCTGGGTTTGGTGTGAGCTCGTTTCAAGACTGGGCGGTGCTGTTCCAATGGAGCCCCCTCCGCTTCCTAATTCTGAAGCTGAGGCCTTCCTCAACCTCGTGTTATCCCTCCCTAAAAAGAAAGCTTCCGAGGCTTCGAAGTTTGTGAAACGTTTAGATGACATTCCTGAGATTTCACTCCCTCCGGAGGGTCCTATTCAGGTTGCTCTTTCTCTGGCTGAGCGGGCTTTGGTGGGTCAGTTCACTGGGCTCTGGCCCTCCCCCAAATCTACGGAGAACTGGGTCTCTAGAAACTGGGCGCCGCTGATTAAAGGTAGAGTCACTTCATATTTTTTGGGTAAGGGTTTCTTTCTGTTTGAATTCTCTGAAAAATATGATAAGCAACTGATATTCCGTAACGGTCCCTATTTCATGGGACCTCAGGGGCTGTACCTCAATAAGTGGATGCCCGACTTTGATCCAGCAGTGGACGTCCCTACAGCCGTTCCTGTGTGGGTTAGGCTGCCCAACCTGCCAGTACATTGCTGGAATGATGAGTCGCTTAAGCACATCGGAAATACCTTGGGCAAATACATTGATCGAGCAAACAGTAAGGATCAATTCGACTGTGCTAGAATCTGCGTTGAAGTCGACCTTGAGGTTGGCCTGCCTGAGGCAATAAAGATTAAAGTTGGATGCTGGACACATGTGCAAAAGCTGGACTACGAACAGCTTCCATTCAAATGCCGGAAATGTCATGTCTACGGTCATTTTGCCAGAGGATGTCCTAAGAACAGCGAAGTGGAGAAAGGCAAAGAGGATGGTTGGACTCAGGTCAAAAGGACCAAAACTTCCCACAAACCCTCTAGAACTGGAAACATGAATGGTAAAGGGCCCCAGGTAGGCTCTGGGATCCAAACACCTCTCATGGAAGACCAAGGAAATAAATTTACCCAGTTAAGCTCAGCAAAAGAGGACACCCAAGAGTTAGAGATGCAGAAAGAAGGATCGCCCCAAAAAGAGTCCCCCTCAGGATCAAAGCAAACCGACAGTAATGCAGAAATGAAAAAGAGACACCCACAGAGGAGGTTGAGGAAGTGCAAAGCTCGGAGGCCCCAGAAGAAGAAGGGGAAATGGGTGATTCGCAAACCTCGGCTAGAAGATCAACGACAGGCCGAAAATCTGCTCGGGAAAAAAGAGAGCAAGAGACCTACAAAGACAAACTCCAGGGAATCCAACCTACCCTTGAGAAACTCTTGGAAAATACTCCGAAGAAGATTAGAAATCAGACCCAGAGCTCCAGAGGAGCTTAACATTCAAAAAACAAGTGATGAAGATCGTCTCCTGTAACTGTAGGGGCATGGGGAGTAGAATAAAAAAGGAAGCCTTAAGAAGTTTGATTAGAGAAGAATCTCCCGATCTGCTCCTTATCCAGGAGACCAAAATGGAGGACTATGCCTTCCTCCAGATAGGTAAGAAATTATGGAAGAAAAGTGAAGGGCAAGCAGTCTCAGCTCGAGGTGCTTCAGGTGGGCTGGGCACTATTTGGGATGCTAACAAATTCATAAAGATCAAAGAACTTAAACACACCCATTGGCTGTTCTCAAAACTGCAGCACGTAGAAACAGATGTGACCTTCTCCCTCTTCAATGTGTACGCTCCTGTCAACGTAGGGGAGAAGAAGAACTGCTGGGATTCTATCAGAGGTCTGGCAGAAGCTGAAGATTTGGCAAACATAATTATAGCTGGGGACCTAAATCTCACCTTATCATTGTCAGAAAAACGGGGAGGAAGCATTGTTAGGGACCCGACGCGGTAATGGGTTGAGGAGCTGCTCCAAGACTGGGACATGATAGATATTAAGCCTCTGTCTGGAAAATACACTTGGTCAAACAAAATAATCGGCCCGGGACATATCGCTGCAAGGTTAGTCTTTTCTTCTTCTTGGTCTAGAGATTAGAATGCAAATTATTCCTTGTAGTGTTTCCGACCATCACCCCATTAAACTGGATCTGCTGACACATTTGAATCAAGGTCCCATTCCTTTTAAATTCAACTCTCATTGGGTCAAGGAACAATCTTTCTTGCCTCTGATAAAAGAAAGTTGGAGGATCCCAGTCAAAGGCTCCGCATTCTTTGTTTGGGAGGAGAAACTTAGGAGAGTCAAAGCTGCTCTTAAAGACTGGGTCAAAACCTTACCTAACCCCGTTGTGGAAAGGAAACTGTTACAACAGTGTCTTGAGATGCATCACCTGGTTTCGGAAAATGTAGAGATCACTAAAGAGATTATTGACAAGGAGGCTAATCTTCAACAAATGCTCCTTAAAGCTAGCTTGGCTGAGGAAGAATATTGGAGACTGAAATCCCGCAGTCTGTGGCTCAAGGCGGGAGATAGAAACTCATCCTTCTTTCATAAGCAAGCTTAGGCCCGCATTTTCCGCAACTCTATCTCTGAAATTAAAGTTGAGAACTCTACGTATAGAGATATCCAAAGCATAAAAAATGTTGCCTTCTCTCACTTCAAAAATCTCTATAGTGAAGAGGAGGACTTGGGTCATGATTCTATCCTTGTGAACGAGGTGCCCACCATCATTTCCGTTAGAAACAACCAACTCCTGGAAGCTGAGATCACTAACAATGAAATAAAAAGCGCCCTCTTTGCAATGGAACCGAATAAGGCCCCAGGTCCTGACGATTTTACTACTAGATTCCTGCAGTTCTGTTGGCAGATTGTGGAGAAAGACTTATGCAGAATGATTCGGAAATCTCAAGAGTGTCAGAAGATTGGGGAAAGCACTAATTCGACCTTTCTGGCCCTCATCCCCAAAGAGAAAGGCGCCAACACCTTCAGAAGGTTTCGCCCAATCTCCCTCTGTAACATAGGCTACAAGTTGATTACGAAGGTTATTGCTAACAGATTAAAAATCATCCTTCCAGGCATCATACCGGAGAATCAGGGAGGCTTTATTCAGGGTAGGCAGATTGTGGATAACTTTATCCTGGTCCAAGAGGCGATTCACTCCAGTGTGGTTCACAAAGAGAAAGGAATGGTTGTCAAGTTAGATCTTGAAAACGCCTTTGATAGAGTGAGACATAGTTTTTTGCTGGCTGTCCTGTGCAAATTTGGGTTTGGTCCCAAATTCATCAATTGGATTAAGGCTTGTATCAGTGAGCCTTGGATTTCCCCTCTAGTGAATGGGAGGGCCATAGACTTCTTCAAAGCTTCTCGAGGTCTGAGACAAGGGTGTCCTCTTTCCCCTCTGCTCTTTGTCCTCCAAGCCTCTGCCCTCAGCTTCCTTTTGAACAAAAAACAACAGGAGCAAGATTTAATGGGCCTGAATATTGCGAGAGGAGTAAATAATATAAACCATGCCTTATTTGCGGATGATTCCCTCTTACTGGGTTTTGCCTCAGTGTCCTCCGCCAAAATATTTAAAGAAGTGATTGACGATTACTGTCAAGACTCAGGAAGCAGTCTCAACAAAGGAAAATGCAATATCTACTGCTGGAATACCCCTGCCATCACGATGCAAGCCATTTCTTGTTGCTTTGGCTTCGCAGCATCCTCGTCTTAGACATCCTTCAAGTATGGGTCTCCCAATTTTCCAAAAATTTCCTGTCAACAGAGACTGGTTACCCCTGCTAGAAAAGTTTGATTCCAAGATCCATTCCTGGGGTTACAACTGGCTTAATCTGGCTGGTAAGACTGTGCTTATTAAAGCAGTTTTAAACAGTCTTCCCATCCATCATTTTTCTGTGATGCTGGCTCCCATTGGAATTATGAAGAAAATGGAGGATCACGTTAGAAAATTCTTCTAGAAAGGCGGGAAAGCTAATGAAAAGAAAATCCCCTTAATAAGCTGGAACAAAATCTTCATGCCCAAATTAGAAGGCGGATTGAACTTTAAGAATATCTGCACGCAGAACATTGCGTTGGGAGCTAAGCTGAGCTGGAGGATTATTGCCCCAAAACCGAGGTGGGCACAGCTCGCCTTGTGGAAGAATTACTTTCGTGGACAGAGGAAAAGGTGTTTGGACCAGCCCGTAGCAAACTCTGGCTCGACAATTCAAAAGCTCTGTGCTAAATCCTCCTCCATAATATCCCAACATGCACATTGGATTCCTGGCAATGGCAAGCAAATTAGAATCTGGGAGGATCGTATTATGGGTTGTGATCCTCTGGTTGATGATCGATCTCTGGATCTGCTGAAGGACTGGATGCATAGAGCAGGCGACATTACTTTGTGGGATATTTCCAATTGGGAAAACGGTAAATGGCATAGTTGGATTAACATCGAGGTGCCCCAGGTCCTTTCCAAAGAGTTTGCAATCTTCCTAGCCTTTTGAAACGGCAAGGCTCCCTTGAACAACAGAAAATTGGATGCCCGAGGTTGGGGTTCGACCCCTGGATGCTATACTGTTTCTCAGGGCTACAGGCAAATATCATCAATTCCCCACGTCCCTGCAGATCCGAAACCATGGAAAGGGGTTTGGTCCCAGTCTTCGCTGCCCAAAATTGACTCCTTCTGTTGGCTCCTTTGCCATCAGAGAATTTTGACAGATGATAGATTGCAGAGAAGAGGTTATCTAGGCCCCTCTCGATGCTCGATGTGTGGAGACAACACAGAGTCTGCTGCGCACCTGATGCTCAATTGCAATTTTGTGATAGACCTTTGGAATGAGGCCTTAGGCCCTTGGAGTCTGGACTTTGTCCTCCCAACTAGCATTCCTGACCTGTTTTCGAACTGGTTGAGTTTGTACCCAGGAGGCTCTCCACATAATGTTCATATCAAAGCCGCCTAGTGCATTCTCCCTTAACTGGTTTGCTGGCATACCTGGTTGGAAAGGAATCAGAGGATCTTTAGAGATAAGAAAAGAGACCACAAGATTGTTTGGGTTATCATTAAAAGCCAGCTGAAGGAGTGTCTTGTTGATCATCTAGACGGGGCAGGCTTGAGAGATCACGACGCTGTTTGGAGCGTTTCTCTTGATCTCTGCTTCGTCGATATTATCAGACCTCTCCCTCCTCTCAATGCTTGGCAGATTAGACTTAACGTTACTGATTTCTTGGCCTTTTGCTCAAAGCAGGCGCATATCATTCTCTTCTTTGACGGGGCAGCGAAAGGAAATCCGGGCAGCTCCGGAGCCGGTGGAGTTGTTAAAAAAGCAGATGGCAACACTGTTCTTAGATTTTCCTGGGGAGTGGGCTTCAATACTAGCATACAAGCTGAAGCCCTGGCCCTTCTCCAAGGCCTTAAGCAACTTAATTCCCTTGGTATCTGCGATGCAATTGTGATGGGAGATTCCCAGTCTATCATAAAAACCATTGTTGACTGTTCTTCCCCTTCTGATCTAAGATTTTCCAGACTGATCAGCAGAATAAGAACCCTGATGAAATCCTTCCAGAGCTTGAATTTCTTCCATGTCAAGAGAGAAAATAATAAAGATGCTGACGTTGAAGCTAATAAAGTTGTTCACCTCCCCCTCGGAGTCATCCTCAGAGATGGAGTAGAAGGTTGGGACCCCATTCCCTAATTATCTGTCAATTATGTACTACAGCCTTTTATTGGAGCAATTTGTCTGCATTTTTAAAGTGGGGAAGATAGAGGAAATTGCCAAGAAAATTGTTTGTAAGAACCTCTGGGCTAGCAAAGAAAAAGACACTCTGATCCTAGTATTGGAGATATCTGAAACTTGCTTATCATTTTGTAACCAGCTTTGAGGCAATTTGGCCAGAATTTAATATATCTCTCTAACCATTTCTGTTAAAAAAAAAAAAAATACTGATTCAACTCCCCCCCCCTCTTAGTATTTCCAACAATTGGTATTAGAGCTTGGTTCCTTCAATAGCAGTTTAACAGCTGGAAGGAGGTCATGGAGCATACCAAGAATGGTGTACCTCTATTAAATGAAAATAATTATGCACTCTGGAAAGGAAGAATGGAGGTATATCTCTTGGCACAAGGTTACGAAGTATGGGAAACTTTTCAAAATGGATTTACATCAACCGCAGATGAACAAGGTAAGAATAATTTGGTAAATGATGCAAAATCAAAGAATATTATTATCAGTGGACTTATTGAATCTGCTTATCATAAGGTGTTGGGTAGTAAAACTGCCAAAAATATATGGGACAATCTTGAGAATATATATGCAGGTGACTCAAATGTCAAAGAAGCAAAGCTTCAAATCTACTGATAAAAATTTGAGCAACTCAGAATGAAATAAGATAACAAAATTGCTCCATACTTCCAAAACGTTGATGAAATAACCAACACTCTGGAAGGAATGGGAGAGCCTGTTGAAGAGAAGAATATTATATGAAAGATTATTAGAACGTTACCAGGGAGATTCAACCCAAAGGTATCGGTCTTAGAATATAGTGCAAATCTGGAAAAACTCAGCAAAGAGGAATTACATGGAGTTTTCATAGCATATGAAATTAGACTTGATGAAGAAGAGGGTAATTTTCATCTAGAAATTGTGTTTGCTACATCTAAGAAGACAAATAAGGAGAAACAACCTTCAAAGGCACAAGCTTGTACCTACAAGTGTGAATAAAAGGAAGATGATGAAGAAGGTATTTCAGATGGAGAATATGCTTACTTTACGAGAAAACTAAAAATTTGTAAGGGAAAATTCAAGGGTAAAATTTCATTGATATGTTTCGGTTGTGGTGAGGTCGGGCATTTTGCAGCAAAATGTTTGAACATAAGTGATGGAAACTCAAAAGAAAAGAAAGGCTTTAATAAATTCAACAAGAAAAGAAAAAATAAAGAATTCAAAAGGAACTTCAAATGTTGGAAATGATGGAAATGATGGATCTTCAAATGTTATAGGATCAGGTACGATCACTCTCGGAAGAAAAAATGCTCTAGCCAAGAATGTTCTATTGGTTGAAAACATGAATCACAATCTACTGAGTGTTGGACAAATGTGTGATCAAGGACACACAATACTATTCAACTTCACAAAATGTGAAATCAGGAAAGGCAGGCATGGTGAAATTGTGGCTACAACAAGCTAAGCTCCAAATGACATATATGTTCTGGTGAAGCAACTAAAGCATGTACACTATCTAAAGAGGATGATATAATATTTGGTAGAAATGATGATCAACTAAGTAAAAAAAATTCTACAAATATGCAAAGTGAGTTTGAGATGTCTTTACTTAGTGAGCTGACATACTTCTTAGGGATTCAAATATCTCAGCAAGAGAAAGGAATATTTATATGTCAAGCCATGTACATCAAGGAAATGCTCAAGAAATTCAAAATGAAAGATTGAAAACCCATCCTTACTCCGATGGTAACGGGTTGCAAATTGAGCATAGATGAATCATATAAGGATGTGGATCAAAGGTTGTATAGATCTATGATTGGTAGTCTTATACATGTAACAACCTCCTGGCTAGATGTTATGCAAGCAGTTGGACAAGTAGCAAGATTCCAAGCAGAACCAAAAGAATCACATATTAGTGTCATCAAAAGAATTCTTTGATATCTAAAGGGAACATCAGAATATGGCTTGTGGTATCCCAAGGGTAACAATATCATTATTCAAGCCTTTACAAATGAAAATTGGGCAGGAAGCGTTTATGATCGTAAGAGTACTCATGAATCATTTGAATATCTTTTCCAGAAGCTTGGGATTCTCCCAAGTTCTCATTAGATTTTCCTTATTCATAAAATAAATGGGGAGTGAAAGTGTGTACAGGTCCACAAGATGCTTGTGTGTCAAGGGGAGTTACCCTTTTCCATTGATGTCAAAGGGGGAGAGAATGTTGTAGGAAGAGGTGTCATGATCACAGGGGAATACTTGTGTTGCCATCAATGCCAAAGGGGGAGATTGTTGATTAGTGGTTGTCATTGATGTCAACCTACGAAGCACTAGGGGCTACCATAATCTTGCATGGGATCTTTTACCTTCCAAACTACTATATTCTGGGTCAAGAATTTTTTATGGTTTCTACTTGTTGAGATATTTCTATTGATATATGGTACGCCACGTAATTCTTCACGGTTTGAGAGATATTCATGTTTGAAGTTTGTAACCCCGGATAGTGGGCTAAAACCCCATGGGGTTGTGAAATGATTCATTGAAAAGTCAATACATAATAATTTTTAAGGCCCTAAAATCCCTCCCACATTCACTTGTTGAAGACCCTCTCAACCTAAGCATTTATATAAATTGTGATCCTCATATCCTCCTCATGCAGGGATTTCACTACCTAAAACAGGTCATCGTGAATTTGTGCTCTAAATTTTTTTATACAAATGTTTAGAAGATGAAATATTTATGAGGTGAAGCCAAAATATGGAGGAAGCTCCTGTAAACATTTTAGATCAAGGCGCGCAATTTTTTTGGAGATATGATCTATGGAATTTAGTGTTTTTGCAGACTCCTAAACTTCATCTCAAAGAAGTGACCTTGGGAAAATCATCATAACTCTATGTCTGAGTATCAGATTGGAATTCTATAAAAATTCGTAGATAGTGAATGGACTATAGTTGTGTTTGTATCAATTTCAGAGTCGAGTGAAGAAAAAATGACATGTGACATGTCGTACAACTTCGCTCTACTGAACTAGTCTATAATTAGGTCATTGCAATAGATCACGAATAAATCTCTCTTGAAGAATATAAATTGGGTCAGACCTTTCGAATTGGAAATAAGACTTAGAGGAATACTACATAACCAAAAATAACATATTGGGATCTAAAATAATGAAGATACACAAGATTCAATTTTGAGATCCTAGAAGGCAAGAAAACGTTAGATCATGTTTTGTCAAGGGCTGCAAAGGACCATACTTTCTAGGGTAGAAAAGAAAAAAAAGGTGCAATAGAGGGTAGCATGACAAGACCAGGAATCAAGGTGTAGAACTTCAATAATAAGTTCACCACATGAAGTCTTCAAGTGGGCAGCACTGCATATAGTCATTATAAAGGTATCATTGTACTAAGTCATTGTAAACGCATCATTGTAAAAATTGTACAAGTGTCTATATGCCAAGATTTGAAGTGGCAGTGTCGGGAGGTATAGGATCATCATTAAGTAGTTGTGTCATAGTTGGGGTTATGGTCTAGCATGTCATATTCTTCTACATAATTCTATATCATTGTAAAGTGGAAAATTTCCCTGGTACGGGAGTCCATTATTCTTTTATTCTTCTATAGGGTGGTAGGGTGGTGCTAGGTTGGTGCATGAAGTCAACAACAGTTTCAAGCCTATGAAAAATTCAGGGTGGTATGGTGGTGCTAGGGTGAGTTGTATCTCATTGGGTGTTGGGACATCCGTTCACTTGAATACTGAAGGATGCTTTTCTAAATTCTAGGAAGTTGGAGCTTTATTTTCAATTGGAGTTGAATATTAACGAATTATTAGAAAATCATTCATGTGGTTTTTGTCCCAGAGAGGGTTTCCAACTTAAAAATTGTGTGCATTTGTGTTCCTTTTGTTTACTGCTATCATTGTACAAACACTGGTAATAATTTAAAATTAACTAATGGTCTAAAAGATTAATAATAATACCAATTGAAAGGAATATTGATTCACCGCCCTCTCAATATTTCCAACACATCTCATAACTTAATGCCTAAAGAATTCATGGAAAAATTAAACTTAGACATCACCAGACCATACAAGGACCTTTTCTCTTTTGGTTCTAGGCAAGTCAAATGTCTTGGCCTAATTAAAGATCTGTGTGTAACTCTAGTCCGTGTCTAGCAAAGAGTATTGTCATGGACATAGTAGTTGTTGATATCCCTCCCAAATATGGTATGTTATTGTCTCACTCTGTTGAAGCTTGGAAAATCTCTACTTCAAACATTGGGGAAAACCACCCAGTCGAGACCTTAGGACAGCTCCTTATCCGTTTGGTATGGTGGCTCCGACTGGATTGAAAGGACCAGTTTCCTTATAACTAATGGATTGATGATGGGTTGATTTGGAATGAGTGAAAATGGAACTAAATGACTGAAATAAAACTATCTAATTTAATCTAAATACTGATAAAGAAATTCTAAAACTAACCCGGGTATCATATGTGAATACAACTTAAAATTATTCCAATTGAACAATAACCATAAAAATGTATTAAAGATTAATTGAAATTGTGCAGTAACAAATAAAGTTAACTCTGTTTAAGAATTTAAACAGAGTTATATTAGCATATTGTATTCATCATCGTATATCATTTTACATACATTTATGAAAAGTGAATATTTCTAATATAATAAAAAATGATATATAAAGAAATATTGTGAGAACGAAATATACATAAATGATAGAAAATTTAAAAGAGAATATCATATAACAAAAGAAATTAACAGTGAATAGATAAAAATACCTTATCCATCTTGAAAGTTTCAAATGAAATCTGATACTCTGATCTAGTAATTCCAATGCAAAATCAAATCCAAGGTACAGAAATGAAACTCTTTAAAAATAATTCCGCATAGAATCACTAGATGTGATCCTTTATAAAATATAAGAGCCAGTGGAGTACAGAAATGTAATCTCCAAGTCAAAAATATTACAACTCAGGACCCCTTCTCCAATGCATGAGAGGGGTTTAAATATGACATTACATGAAAACAAAATCCTATTACTACTGCTACAATCTATTAACAAAACATAAATTCTATCTTTATGTAGAACTGATTCATTGCTTTTCCTTCTCGCTCAATGTAGCCAGGTGGCAAATTTTCAGCATTTCCTGGACTTCCGATGGATGACTCATCTTGGAATGTAACTGTTCGACGTATGTGGCATCAGAGAATTATGGAATCAAACAATCAACATCATTTGATAAGCATTTAATAGCTAATTTTTGATTGAGTGGCTTAATCAGATAAATCCACATATTGTCCCAAGATATTGTTTGAAGTTTGTTGATCTGTTGATTTTTATTCATCATTTCTTCTTTCCATCTGCAATCAGTTTCTTTAACTTTGAATAAACTTCCTGGAACACAATCTGAAATGAGATTACATGCATACAAGTTGTCATTGATAAATTGTGTTATATTACCCATCATGCTTCTAGCTCTTGATATAGCTCTCTCAGATTTCATCAACTGTTGTTCCCACTCTGTAAATAGGATTTCCTTATGTCTTTCTTCTATCCTAGGTATATTAGCTTTTCTACCTTTTTCTGTATCTTGCCAAGTAAGAAATTCAGAAATCCTTTCATCGGCATCATCAATTTCTTGCCTGAGAGTAACTATGTCTTGTATTAAAGATGATGTGATATCATAAAATGGTTCTGCTTGTGTCAATTTTAAACAAAAATTATTTAACTGCTGAGACAACAGTTTATTGGCTTCAAGAGCCTCCGTTTTGAATTCATTTAATTTGGGAAAATCTTTGAATTTGTCTAAAGCTGCTTGAAATTATTTTTCTTGCATAATCTTTGTGTTCTTTTCATCTTGCAACAAATTTTGTAGCTTTGAAATCTCTTGATTCAACTGTTGCTGATTGCTTAAAGCTTGTTCATCAACTTTCTTCTTTTCTGTGGCAAGCTGCTCTTCTAGCTCTTTAAACCTGAGATTTTGATCTTGTAATTTTTGTTCTAATTGAACAATCTTCTGCTGATTTACACTAGCTTGTTCTTCAAGTAAAGCTAGATGTAGATCTTTTTGGGTTATCAACTGAGAAACCTCCGCAGCTTTATCAATTGTCGCAGCACTGTATGCTCCTGCATATTGGGACAACTTAGTGAGATCCTCAGATGGATTCACTTCAGCATTCTTATAAACAATATTCATGAACTCCTCCTGTGAAGCAGAAAACATGTCTTGATCGATATTTCTTCGCTTCCTCTGTTTTTTAACAACAGATTTATGTCTAGGACTGTAGAATATATCCAAGGGAGGAATTTCTTCAACCTTCAATATAATCTGCCCTGTAGGATGTTCAGGAATGATTTCAATGTCCTGATCTTCTTGCTCTTTTTCTTTAGGATCATCCTGCAGTCCTAGTTGGTGAGCGAATTGATTATATTGCTTCAACAATTGAGAGGAAACATTAAGATTAGTAGAGTCTACAATTTTATCAGTAGTTTTGTTTCCTCCAAGTTGTGTATCTGATTTCTCTGTATTTATTTCTTGTTTATCAGTTTTGTTGTCTGAACCTTCCTTTTGACTATGCACATTAGTATCAATACTTGTGCATTCCTTCTCTGTTTGAGCTGTGGACTGCTGATCAGTATTTTCTTCGGATTTGTCATCAATGATCATCTTTTCAGTATGTAAAATAGGATCATTTCCTGTTACTTCTTTTTGTGTCTGTAAAATGGGCTGATCAGTAGATAACTGTGTAGTAGCCCTACTGGTAGATGTTTCTTCTGCTGTTTTTCCAGATTTATCTTCTATCTCTGCCTCTTGCATATGAACTCTTAGTTGATCTAGAGGAATTTTCAACAATATTTGCCTTCTGAATAACATAAATTTATTCATTTCTTCTTTCTGAAATTTGGACTTGGCCAAATTATAGACTTGAGAAAAATCATTTAATGAAACAAAAAAATCATCAAACTCATCCGATTCATGCTCGAATCGAGCAATCAAAACTGAAGAAGTAACATTAAAATCTATCTTTTGAGGATCATACTGTCTCCCCGGTATTGTTGCGAATTTAAAATTATTTATTTTGACGGCTTCCTTTTCTGCATGTTTAAAGTCATTCAAATTAAAATTTCCACAATTGAATGGAAATGAAGGCCACATTCTTTTCTTACTATTGCTCAGAGATCTGGACATTCCTTCAACTGTCAATTGATAGGATATTTCTTAGGTTAAAAGCTTATTGGGACAATAACATGGAGAACGTGGGGTTCCACAATACTCCTGAAAATCCTGACATACATGAATTTATCTTCTCCAAACCAGTCTCCTATTGAGGATAAGTCAGTTTTAGCTTTGTCGGAGAATCTATGGGGAAAGCGATTGAAAATGGTTTGAAAGACTGGAATAAGGAAACCATGACATATCCTATAAACATGATTTTTGAAATGAACTTTCCAAAGGAGTTTATGGTATACATGAATCGGGGTAGGATCTTTCGAAGTCCATTTCCATCCTAACAAGGGAAACTCAGAATTGAAGCAAAGGGCGTCTAGAATATAAGCACAAAAGAAAAAGGGAGTGGTATTTCCAGCGGTTTTATCTTCTCTGTATTCGAGTATCCTATTAGATATCCTATCAGAAATAATAACAGCCCAGTCCATAATTTCGGAATTGACAACAGCTAGGATTAAAGGAACCATTTGTATAGAAAACCTAGCAGAATTGTTATTGCCAAATAATCTACACATCATAGCAGCGACGTAGTAGTATGGGGGTAAAAGAGAATCTACTGAATACATACCGGATGATTCATTTTTGTGCTTTTCAGGATTTTTCCTCCATTCTTTGATAGGTTCAGATTGAACTTTATTACTGTCAGCAAACTCTTTGACAAATTCTTTGTTATAAACCTTCTGCAGATCAGGGAGATGATACATTGATTTGAGGTCTTCTGCTTTGAATGATCCAAAAGATGCTCCAGAAGCCGAAATAAACATTCTGTTCTTTATTTCCACATTATCGATGACCCATCGAATCACATCATAATAAGGCATGATGTTTTCTCTGGTTGCAATTCGATGTAGGAATGAATTTGCAAGTGTTCTATCAGTAACTTCAGAGTCGAAATCTGAGTTATCTTCATCAGGAACTGATATCTTAGCTATTGTGACTTTAGGGTTTTCACTCTCTAATAGATTATAAACTCCTTTCCATGTCATTCTGCTGAGCCCTTGACATGATGTATCCGTAACTAGTTTCAGCTTTACTGGCCTTTCCTTCGAGACTGTGGGAATCTCAACAAACTTAGCGGCACCAGCAACCTTCATTCTCCTTGTTCTCTTTGACATTTCGATATCTGGTATTGTTTCTCTCGGTCTGCGAATGACAGGATTTAGTGTTCTTTGATTCTGCAAAGCAATAGGCTATTAGTCGTGATAAACAAGCGAGTGAAAAGAACAATTATGAATGCATGATTCATTATTTATTGATTCCGTATAACACTTAAATGTTCTCTTTGGGTCACACTCACATATTCAAAACAAAATCATAAACCAATATTCATTTGATTTGTTATTGAATGCTGAACGTACAATTGGAGATTTGGCACTCGTGAAATATTATAAAATTACCGATTTTGAATTCTTCCAATGTGATGAATGTAGTATATTAAATATCAATCGCATCGGAAGTATTCAAATGGTACATAGATATCAAAATACATATTTCTCCGATTGCCGATTGCGATTGCAAACTCCTCTGATTTTCGATTAGATGGTGGTATATTGCATCGGGGAGTTTCAATCGAAAAGAATTATCAATGGCTTTCTCCGATTTCTGATTGCGATATGGTGGGGTCTACCATATAGAGATTCTTCTCATTTAAGCGAAACAAATGTTTATTTCCTTTTGAAAAGTGTTTCATAATAAAGCGCGTCACATCGGGGAATTTTCAATTGACCACAAAGAATTTATAAAAAGTGCTTCGATCATGTGATTGCGATTGATCGCATCGCATCGGAGATATGTAAATGAATAACTTAAATCCTTTGCGATTGGTGATTTAAGATTGAACTAATCGCATCGGAGATTTTTGAACATGTGTATCAAACTTCTCTTAAAGATTTCTTCGATTTCCGATTGCGATTACTGTTCATGAGACCTTTTTCAAACTGATTTATTTTATATGATAAATTCTTTTATTATTTGATCGGATCGAAATTTTTTAAATTTTGTTTTTGTTTGTACACACTTGGTAACAAAGATAATGCAAGGAGTCTCTCAAAACAATGAATCTTTATTTCTAAGTCTTTTATTTCTATATGAAAAGAAAAAGGGACCCTATTTCTAAATGAATTTTATTCTAAAATTTAGAAAAAAGGGAGGGTTGTTGTACAGTACAACAATTGGCGATTCACTGAAAGAAACAGTTATCTCTGAAGAAAAAAAAATGAACACTATATTTCTAGTAAGTAAATATTTTTAAAGATAATGAAAACTATCTTAGGATAATAAAAGATAAAATCTAACTATGAAAAAGAATAAAAATTACTTACAATTTCTTTCTAAATTATTGAGAATAAAAACATTTTTGTGTTATCTCAAACTTTGATTGGTGTTAATAATGACGTAAGTGGATTTCTTCAAGTTTGGTTTTTATAATATACTCTATTGTTATAGGTATTGCCTCTGCTGCCTGCAAACATTCATAGTCTCAACAGGGTTACCTTTTAACCATTAACCATTCATTGTCCCATCCAACTAAGATTATGACTTTTTAAAAGATAAATTCATAAGACATTTTATCTCATGTTTTTGTCTTTTATTTATTTTTATTTTTTATTTTTTAAGGGTCATTGTTCTAGTTTGGTAGCCAGTTAATAACAATGCCATTCACTAGTTGTAATTAAACTGAACAAGCTGGCTCGTGATGAGACCCTTTGTCTTATATTTATAAGCCATTATCATGTTTTGATATGCAGTATTGGTAATGTCAGTTTTATTACTTCTTATGAACATGGTAATTCGGCTCATGATGAGACCTCTTATCTCTTAAAATTTTCATATAATTTCTTAGAATTACATTCTAAAAAATCACAACTTAAATGGATGGGGTGAAATAGTTTTATCCTTAAGATTCAATGGATGACAATTTTCAGAGTTTCTTGAGTACCAAGACTTTGAAAAAATCTCTTCTTTTACAGTTAACCTTTCTCTTCTCAATAAACTTATAATGATTTACATTTTCCTCAAGTTTTCAAAAGATCATGCAAATGATTCGAATAATCTTTCAAAGTTTAACATCTTATTTTAAACTATCCAAAAACTGTGATCATCTCTTTAAAAATTCTTATTTACACAAAATAAATATTAATAATATTCTTTCTAAAAAATTTTGTTAATAGTAAACAGTCAATTAGAGACTTATTAACAACCTTTATTTGCAAAACAATTAAAAACTTTGCAGAAAGGAATATGTACAAGTAAGAAGGGGTTACCTCCTTATGAAAAGAATTTCTTCAAGACAAGCCCATTTACAGGAAGAGATTCTCTCTTTCCTATTAAATCTTGGAGTATGAATGTATTTGAGCCTATCTTTTCGGTAATCTGAAATGGTCCAAGCCACATTTTCTGAAACTTGGTATGCTTACCTTTTTCTTCATGTGCTTTATCCCATTTCAGAACAAGATCACCAATTGACAAAATATTTGAGCCGGTAGAACTTGCATCAAAAGAATATTTTACAAGCTGTTGATGTTTATCATGAATAGCTTTTTCTTTATCTCTATTTTCTTCTAGTTTAAGGATTTGATCATATTTCAATTGAATGGATGAAGAAGGATTTTCTTCAATAAATTGCACTAGGGCTAATAATGGAAGAGCTAAATTTGATGGTATCACAACTTCTTTTCCATAAACTAAATTGAAAGGTGAGGTTCCTATTAAAGCTTTTTCAGTAATGCGATCAACCCATAGTGCAAAGATTAAAGACTTGTGCCAATTCTTTTGATTTTGATCAATGGTCCTTTTAATGATTTTGATAATATTTTTGTTAGTGGATTCAACCAAACCATTACCTTGTGGATAATAATTTGCTGAATATTTCAATTTAAAACCTCTTTTGACTGCAAATTCCATTATACTGTTTCCAGAAAAATAAGATGCATTATCAAAGACAAGAGCGTTAGGTACACCAAACCTGGTTATGATGAATTGATCTATGAAATCAATAATTGTATAAGAATTGGCTACCTTCAAAGGGATTGCTTCTACCCATTTCGTAAATTAATCTGTTGCTGTAAGGATGTATTTGTGATGTTTGGAAGAATGAGGTGCTATCTCACCAATAATGTCAAGCCCCCATTTCTCAAATGGTTGCTCAATATTTACTGGTTGCAAAGGAAAAGTTGGTTTCTTTTGTATTCCACTAGCAGTTTGAAATTTTTTTCACTTCCTCACATAATCATGTGTATCTTTAAAAAGGTTAGGCCAGTAATAACCAACATGAATTATTTTGTGAGCTGTGGTATCACCTCCAAAATGACCTCCTGCTGGTCCATCATGCAATTCCTGCAACACCTTTTCAGTTTCAGTCTTTTCAAGACATCTTAATAGGATTGAATCATAATTATTTTTGAATAACACATTATCAATGATCTCATATTTAATAGCCTTCAATCTTAAAGCACATTTGTTATTATAGCTGAGATTAGAAGGAGCATACCCATTTTTCAAGTAATATATGAGATCAGCATACTGAGATTCAGAATCTGTAATACTTATCTGACTAACTTGAATATCATTATTTGGATCTTGATTTTGTGGTATGTTATGAGCTCCTGCCAATAATCTGCAAAAACCTTGTCCTCTAACAATATTATCTGGTTTAATATCAATATCATATTCTTGGAAAGCTGTTACCCAGTTAGCTCTCTTTTCTCCTACTTCTTTTTGAACTAATAATTGTCTCACTGCAGAGAATGGAACAATGATTTTTGTATGCGTTTTCAAGAGAAAAGGTATGAAATGTTTGATTGATTTAAACACAGCAAAGGCTTGTTTTTCAACATCAGAATAATTAAGCTCAACTCCTTGCAGATTTGAGCTAAAGAAAGAAATTGGTGCTTCATTTTTCTGATCATTGAGCTATGTTAAAACAACAACATAAGATGTTTCGGTGGCCAAAGTATACAAAGTAAAATATTTAGAAAAATCAGGGGTATTCAATGCTGGTGCATTAATGGTCACTTGTTTGATTGCCTCAAAGGCTTGTTTCTCTTTATGCCCTCATTTGAATACTGAATTTTTCTTAATCATACTTTGCATAGGTAGAACAATTTGAGAAAAATTAGGAATGAATCTTTTTACAAAATTGATTTTCCCAAGAAATGATTGCATGGATTTTTTGTTATGAGGTAAAGAAATATCAGAAATTTCTTTCACTCTATTTGGATCAATATATATACCATCTTTTGACACAAAAAATCCTAAGAGTTTTCCTTCATCAAGAGCAAAGAAAGATTTCTTTGGATTTAAGGAAATACCAAACTTTCTACATCTTTCAAATATTTGCTTTAGATCATGTAGATGATTGGCTCTCTTTTTTGAAAATACTGTTATGTCATCAAGATAAACAACAACTGATCTATTGATCAGACCTTTAAATGCTATGTCCATGGCTCTTTGGAAAGTTTCTCCTGCATTTATTAGACCAAAAGGCATTTTTCTGATAAGCATAGGTTCCCCATTTGGTTCTAAAAGTTTTTTTCAATCTGTCATTTGGATGAACTAAAATTTGATTATAGCCTGAAAATCCATCAAGAAAGGACACGAGTTCAGAACCAGCTACCTTTTGGAGTATCTGTTCCATAGTTGGCAATGAGAAATTGTCTTTTAAACATGCCTTGTTTAAATTTCTAAAATCAATACAGATTCTTATATCACCATTTTTCTTCCTTACAGGTACCATATTGGAAACCCAATTGGAATGCCTTACAGGAAAAATGATTTTGGCTTTCAAAAGTTTATTAAGTTCTGTTTTGATTTAACTTTCAAGATTTGGATGGATCTTTCTTAACTTCTGTTGAACAGGTTTAACATTTGAAAACATTGGAATTGTGTGTTGAATAACAGAAGTATCATAGGTATTTAAATCCTCATAATTCCAAGCAAAGATATTTTTATACCTACTCAGAAGTTTAATGAAAGCATTCCTCTCCTCTAGAGTTAAATTGAGTCCTAAATTAACATTTTGAGGATTAGAGTCAGAACCAAGATTTACTAATTCAAACTTCAAAGTGGAACTTTGAAGTTTAGCATTGGTAACTTTCTTGAATCTATATTTTATATCGTATAAGTCCTCCAATTTAACAACAGATTTCGGAATGGGATTTTCATTACCTTTTGAGGCAATTTGCAAATCATGATCATCCTCATCAATAATTTGTTCATCATATGATTTCTCTGAAGTCATGAAATTTAAAATATCTTGATCATGGTAAAATAGTCTCCAATTTGTGATATTATCTGGAACAGATGGGCGAAAAATCAATTCTACTGAAAATCTATCAGGACTGCAATCTTAAGCAGGAAGGATCTTGGATGCAACATTAGCTAACAAATCAGCTGATGTATTTTGATTCCTAGGAATAAAAAAAATATTGAATGCTAAAAAATGAGTGGTAAGATCTTGCACTAGGGTTTGATAGTGTTTAAGATGTCCTGAAAGGCAATGGATAGTATTCCTAACTTGTTTTATGACAATTTCGGAATCACCAAATACTTTCAAGTATTTAACATCTAACCCTATAGCTTTATAAAGTCCTTGAATCAAGGCTTCATATTCTGCAGTATTGTTTGTCCACTCAAATTATAACCTACATGATAGCATGGTTTTCTCTCCATCTGTATCAATTAAGATGCATCCTGCTCCTGCTCCATCACTAGATTTTGATCCATCAAAATATAATGACCAAAATAAAGATTTATCTATTGGCTTATCTATAATTACATCAGAAATATTTACAATTCTGGAATAATCAGATTGTGAAAAATTTTCTATTTGAGAAACAAAAGTATTTACAGAAAAGGGTGATTGTGGTGCTTTGAAGTTCCCAAGGAATGACTCAGCAGAATAACCTCCAAGAATATTGTTGTTGAAAGCCACAGGTTCATTATTTTGTTCAAATTCAGTGACAGTGTGCATCATATGTTTTTCTCGTTCAACTTTGATTTGATTTGGTTTCCCTTTGTAAGGAAGCCACATATGTGAATAATCAGTTGCGATATAACCATTAAGTTTTGCAGACCAGTCTCTGCTTAAGACTAATCTAGAATTCAGGAATATCTGCAATCAAAATATCAATTCTTTGGACAATCCTAGGATCAGAAGCTAGGCGGATAGTAACTGAATTAATTTCCCCTACAACTTGAACTTTAGAGAAATCCAATTGAACAATATGAACTACCGATTTTTGTGGTTCAATATTCAATTTGGTACAAACAGAAGTAGGAATTATATTAGAGGATGCTCCGGAATCGATTAAAAAATTATGCATATTCTTATTGTACATTTCATAAGTCAAAAGAAAAGGAGGAGTCTAAGAATTTGATCTTTCTCCAATGAGCACAGTATCAGTAGCATCTACTTTATCTGGTGGCTTTCCAGTGCCTTTAGCTGCTTTTGCAACTACACCACTTGGTAAAGGGGCAATTGGTGTAGCATTTAACTCTTTTAATAGAAACTTCTGCTGGTGTTTAAGTTTGCTGAGTTCGTGTAAGGAAATGTTTGCTTTAATCTTTTTCATGTCTTCAACAATATTATACTCCATAGGATCTGATACCACTAAAGTCTTTGATGTGGATGTAGGAGGATTAGAAGAAGATGGCTGATTTTGAGTAGGTAATGGAGAAGTTTTCTTTGCAGGGGATTTGTCTTTGGTACTTGGAGTTGTAGTTTTCTTTTTAGGAACTGTTTGTACAGGATACGATGTAGATTTACTCCTAGTACTTACAGGCATGGCTTCTTGATCTACCTCACTATCAGAATTAGGGAGAATAAAATCCCACATTCCATGTAATTCAGCTATTTCTTCATTCGTTTCTTCTTCATCTGATACTGGAGGTGTATCTTCTTCTTCTTCCTCTTCTGATTCTGCATTAGAGATTGAATTGGGAGGTTTAGTTTCAACTTGATTTCTTTTGAAATTTCGAAATGGTTTTTTGGTAGAAGATTCAACTACTTGTTTTTTTATTTCAACCATTTCATTTGACATGGTTTTAAGGACTTTCTGTAAACCTTCCATGTCGTATGGGTCTTTAGTCGTCTTTTTCCTCGAATCATCTTTGAAGATGACCTTCTTGGATTTCCTTTCCTCAATTGAATTTTTCTTTTCTAGAGAAATAATTCATTTTTCTACTGCAATGGCCTCTTTCATATTCTCAGCTAAAGTAGGTTTTGCAGCTCTATCTACAAAAATTGTTATGTTTGAGGGCAAAGCAGCTATGTACCATTCACTTATGACTTGTTCACTAGGCTTTGAATCTGTATGGATTTTGTTCAAAAGTTTGTTGAATCTAGCATTGAAATATTTAATGGGCTCCTTGGGTTCTGTCTTCAAATTTGAGAGATCGTTGATTAAAGTAGCTATCGATCTGTCATCTCCAAATTTGGTTAAAAAATGATCTGCAAAAATAGCCCAACTTGTTATGGATCCTGAAGGTAATGAAAAGTACCAGGATCCTGCTGCCCCTTGAAGAGTATAAGGGAATAGTCTGACTACAACATCTTTTTCTATGAATCCATTCAAATTTATAGCCAGCATAAAGTTATTGATGTGTTCTTCAGCTTGAATGTTAAGCTCTGGACTGAACTTTGGAAGCCATTTTCCAGGATTGTCAGGTAAATCATGTAAAGGTGCAGGCATGTTGACAGCCCCTGGACTAGCCCATGGTCTTTGTGCCATTATTGTAACAACTGTTGAAGGAGTAGTAGAGACTGGTGGTGTCGGAATAGAAGTTGTTGAAATAGATGATGTTGAGATTGATGATGATTGAGCAGATGATGTGGAAACAACTGCACTTTGTTGAGTTGGGGTTTTGGAAAAAGGTGATTGAATATGAGATGAGGAACTTATATCACTTTCTGATTCTGATTGAGTTTTTCTTGTCTTGACTCTACTAGGTAAAGGGAATTCTTTCGGAGAAATACCAAGTTTTTCACTTTGTAGCCTAGTAAGAGGTTTTGAAGGAACAAATTTTGAGCTTACATTACCTTCATATATTTTAGACTCATCTAGAGATAATGAGAATCCTTTCAATTTATGAATTAAATCTTGTACTTCAGGAGACTCGGGATTTTGGTTGTCTGATTGTTTTGAGATTTTGGTAGTGGGTGTCTGAATATTCTTCTCAATTCCTTCTATAGGATTTTGTAATTCAGAAGAAATTGAAGAAGTCAATGAGGGTGTTTTGCTCTCAGAATGTCTTGTGGGTAAATATTTACTTGCCATTCATAGCTCAGGCCCTCCTTCTAGCGCCAAAAATGTTGAAGCCTGGAAAATCTTTGCTTCAAACATTGGGGAAAACCACTCGGTCGGGACCTTAGGACAACTCCTTATCCGTTTGGTATGGTGGCTCTGACTGGATTGAAAGGACCAGTTTCCTTATAACTAATGGGTTGATGATGGGTTGATTTGAAATGAGTGAAAATGGAACTAAATGACTGAAATAAAACTATCTAATTTAATCTAAATACTGATAAAGAAATTCTAAAACTAACCCGGGTATCATATGTGAATACAAGTTAAAATTATTCCAATTGAACAATAACCATAAAAATGTATTAAAGTTTAATTGAAATTGTGCAGTAACAAATAAAGATAACTCTGTTTAAGAATTTAAACAGAGTTATATTAGCATATTGTATTCATAATTGTATATCATTTTACTTACATTTATGAAAAGTGAATATTTCTAATATAATCAAAAATGATATATAAAGAAATATTGTGAGAACGAAATATACATAAATGATAGCAAATTTAAAAGAGAATATCATATAACAAAAGAAATTAACAGTGAATAGATAAAAATACCTTATCCATCTTGAAAGTTTCAAATGAAATCTGATACTCTGATCCAGTAATTCCATTGCAAAATCAAATCCAAGATACAGAAATGAAACTCTTTAAAAATAATTCCGCACAAAAATCACCAGATGTGATCCTTTATAAAATATAAGAGTCAATGGAGTACAGAAATGTAATCTCCAAGATTAAAATATCACAACTCGGGACCTAATCAAAAGGCATAAAAGGGGTTTAAATATGACATTACATAAAACAGAATCCTACTACTACTGCTACAATATATTAACTTTAAAAACAGAAATGCTATCTTTATGTAGAACTGATTCATTGCTTTTCCTTCTTGCTCAATGTAGCCAGGTGGCAAATTTTCAGCATTTCCTGGACTTCCGATGGATGACTCATCTTGGAATGTAACTTTCCGGCGTATGTGGCATCAAAGAATTATGGAATCAAACAATCAACAGCATTTGATAAGCATTTAATAGCTAATTTTTGATTGAGTGGCTTAATCAGATAAGTCCACATATTGTCCCAAGATATTGTTTGAAGTTTGTTGATCTGTTGATTTTTATTCATCATTTCTTCTTTCCATCTGTAATCGGTTTCTTTAACTTTGAATAAACTTCCTGGAACACAATCTGAAATGAGATTACATGCATATAAGTTGTCATTGATAAACTGTGTTATATTACCCATCATGCTTCTAGCTCTTGATATAGCTCTCTCGGCTTTCATCAACTGTTGTTCCCACTCTGTAAATAGGATTTCCTTATGTATTTCTTCTATCCTAGGTAGATTAGCTTTTCTACCTTTTTATGTATCTTGCCAAGTTAGAAATTCAGAAATCCTTTCATCGGCATCATCAATTTCTTGCCTGAGAGTAACTATGTCTTGTATTAAAGATGATGTGATATCATAAAATGGTTCTGCTTGTGTCAATTTTAAACAAAAATTATTTAACTGCTGAGACAGTAGTTTATTGGCTTCAAGAGCCTCCGTTTTGAATTCATTTAATTTGGGAAAATCTTTGAATTTGTCTAAAGCTGCTTGAAATTTTTTTTCTTGCACAATCTTTGTGTTCTTTTCATCTTGCAACAAATTTTGTAGCTTTGAAATCTCTTGATTCAACTGTTGCTGATTGCTTAAAGCTTGTTCATCAACTTTCTTCTTTTCTGTGGCAAGCTGCTCTTCTAGCTCTTTAAACCTGGGATTTTGATCTTGT
Source organism: Pinus albicaulis (assembly GCA_034641835.2). Lineage (NCBI taxonomy): Eukaryota > Viridiplantae > Streptophyta > Pinopsida > Pinales > Pinaceae > Pinus > Pinus albicaulis. The sequence continues at coordinate 1,976,879,731 of CM076578.1, forward strand.
AATTTTTGTTCTATTTGAGCAATCTTCTGCTGATTTACACTAGCTTGTTCTTCAAGTAAAGCTAGATGTAGATCTTTTTGGGTTATCAACTGAGAAACCTCCGCAGCTTTATCAATTGTCGGCAAAGATCGTATGCTCCCGCATATTGGGACAACTTAGTGAGATCCTCAGACATTCACTTCAAGATTCTTATAAACAATATTCATGGAACTCTCCCGTGGAAGCGTAAAACATGTTCCGATCGATCTTTCTTCGCTTCCTCTCGTTTTTTAACAACAACTTTATGTCTAGGACCGTAGAATATATCCAAGGGAGGAATTTATTCACCTTCAATATAACGCTTCCTTGTAGGATGTTCAGGAATGATTTCAACATCCTGATCTTCTAGATTTTTCTCTTTGGGATCATCTTCCAGTCCTAATTGATGAGCAAATTGATTGCATTGTTTCAACAATTGGGAGGAAACATTAGGATCAATAGGGCCTACAACTTTCTAATTAGTTTTGTTTCCTTCAAGTTGTGTATCTAATTTCTCCATATTCCCTTCTTGTTTATTAGTTTTGCTGTCTGAACCTTCCTTTTGAATATGCACATTAGTATCAGTACTTGTGCATTCTTTCTCTGTTTGAGCTGTGGATTGCTGATCAATATTTTCATCGGGTTTTCCATCAGTGATTTCTTTCTGAATATGTACAATCGGATCATTTCCTGTTGCTTCTTTTTGTGTCTGTATAATGGGATGGCCAGTAGATGACTGTGTAATGACCTTACTGAAAGATGTTTCTTCTATTATTTTTCCAGATTTATCTTCTATTTCTGCGTCTTGCATAGGAACTCTTAGTTGATCTAGAGGAACTTTCAACAATCTTTGTTTTCTGAATAACATAAATTTATTCATTTATTCTTTCTGAAATTTGGACTTGGCCAAATTATAGACTTGAGAAAAGTCATTTAATGAAACAAACAAATCATCAAATTCATCTGGTTCATGCTCGAACCGAGAAATCGAAACTGAAGAAGTAACATTAAATGCTATCTTTTGGGGATCATACTGTCTCCCCGGGATTGTTGCCAATTTAAAACCCTTTATTTTGGCGACTTCCTTTTCTGCATGCTTGAAGTCATTCAAAGTAAAATGTCCACAATTGAATGGAAATGAAGGCCACATTTTTTTCTTACTATTTCTCAGAGATCTAGACATTCCTTCAACTGTCAATTGATAGGATATTTCTTGGGCTAGAAGTTTATCTGGGACAATAAGAGGGAGAACGTGGGGTTCCACAATACTCCCAAAAATTCTGACATATGTGAATTTTTCTTCTCCAAACCAATCTCCTATTGAGGATAAGTCAGCTTTAACTTTGTCGGAGAATCTAGGAGGGAAGCGATTGAAAATGGTTTGAAAGACTGGGATAAGGAAACCATGACATATCCTATAAACATGATCTTTGAAATGAACTTTCCAAAGGAGTTTATGGTATATATGAATCGAAGTGGGATCTTTAGCATTCCATTTCCATCCTAACAAGGGAAACTCAGAATTGAAACAAAGGGCGTCTAGAATATAAGCACAAAAGAAAAAGGGAGTGGTATTTCCAGCGGTTTTATCTTGTCTGTATTCGAGTATCCTATTAGCTATCCTATCAGAAAGAATAACCATCCAGTCCATAATTTCGGAATTGACAGCAGCTAGGATTAAAGGAACCATTTGTATATAAAACCTAGCAGAATTGTTATTGCCAAATAATCTACACGTCGTAGCAGCGACATAGCAGTATGGGGGTGAGAGAGAATCTACTGAATACATACCGGATGATTCATTTTTGTGCTTTTCAGGATCTTTCCTCCATTCCTTGATAGGTTCAGATTGAACTTTATTACTGTCAGCAAACTCTTTGACAAATTCTTTGTTATAAACCTTCTGCAGATCAGGGAGATGGTACATTGCTTTAAGGTCTTCTGCTTTGAATGATCCAAAAGATGCTCCAGAAACCGAAATAAACATTCTGTTATTTATTTCCACATTATTGATGACCCATCGAATCACATCATAATAAGGCATGATGTTTTCTCTGGCTGCAATTCGATGTAGGAATGAATTTGCAAGTGTTCTGTCAGTAACCTCAGAGTCAGAATCTGAGGTATCTTCATCAGGAACTGATACCTTTGCTATTGTGAATTTAGGGTTTTCAATCTCCAATAGATTATAAACTCCTTCCCATGTCATTCTGCCGAGCCCTTGACATGATGTATCCGTAACTAGTCTCAGCTTTGTTGGCTTTTCCTTTGAGACTGTAGGAATCTCAACAAACTTAGCGGCAACAACAGTCTTGGTTCTCCTCATTCTCTTCAACATTTCTGTGTCTGGTATTGTTTCCCTCTGTCTACGAATGAAAGGATTTGGTGTTCTTTGATTCTGCAAGGCAATAAGCTCTCAGTCGTGATAAACAAGCAATTGAAAAGAACGATTATAAAAATTATGGGTTCATGATTCATTATTTATTGAATCCGTGTAACACTTAAATATTTTGTTTGGGTCACACTCACGTATTCAAAACAGAATCATAAACCAATATTAATTTGATTTTTTATTGAATGTTGAACGTACAATTGGAGATTTGGCGCTCGTGAAATATTATAAAATTACCTATTTTGAATTCTTCCAATGTGATGAATGTAGTATATTAAATATCAATCGCATCGGAAGTATTCAAATGGTACATAGATATCACAATACAGATTTCTCCGATTGCCGATTGCGATTGCAAACTCTTCTGATTTCCGATTAGATGGTGGTATATTGCATCGGGGAGTTTCAATCGAAAATAATTATCAATGGCTTTCTCCGATTTCCGATTGCGATATGGTGGGGTCTACCATATATAGATTCTTCTCATTTAAGCGAAACAAATGTTTATTTCGTTTTGAAAAGTGTTTCATAATAAAGCGCGTCGCATCAGGGAATTTTCAATTGACCACAAAGAATTTATAAAAAGTGCTTCGATCATGCGATTGCGATTGATCGCATCGCATCAGAGATATGTAAATGAATAACTTAAATCCTTTGCGATTGGTGATTTGCGATTGAACTAATCGCATCGGAGATTTTTGAACATGTATATCAAAATTCTCTTAAATATTTCTCCGATTTCCGATTGCGATTACTTTTCTTGAGACCTTTTTCAAACTGATTTATTTTATATGATAAAGTATTTTATTATTTGATCGGATCAAAATTTTTTGAATGTTTTTTTTGTTTGTACACACTTGGTAACAAAGATAATGCAATGAGTCTTTCAAAACAATGAATCTTTATTTCTAAGTCTTTTATTTCTATATGAAAAGAAAAAGGGACCCTATTTCTAAATGAATTTTATTCTAAAATTTAGAAAAAAGGGAGGGTTTTTGTATAGTACAACACACTGATGGGGAGAAAAATTACAAGGATCACTACAATTAGACATGTCATATGCTACCATTTTTGTGTTTGGTCAACAAAGGAAGTTATATAGAGAAACTTTGATGAAATACATGGTAATTAATTCATAAAGACCACAAAATTTTCCTATCTATTCTATGAATTCTGATCTAGACTCATTTATCTTATGTAATTCAGACAATGACAAAGATAAAATCACAACTTTAGAAAAATAACACAAAGAAGTTGATTCTGAAAATATAACACATGAATCTTTGTGGCATCTAGATTTTTATGGTTCTCTAAATAGATTAGGAGTAGGAGCTAGAGTATGGATCTAAAATTTAGAAAATGATCATTCAGAAGGACATGCTTTCAGATTAAATTTCCAATGAACTAATAACATGGCAGAGTATGAGGCATTAGTGATAGGCTTTCAAATTGTAATAAAACTTGGAGCTAAGAGAGTTTCCATCATGGGAGACCTTAAACCTATCATAAAACAGGTCAAGGGAGAATACATTATTAATAACCCTAGACTTATCTATTACAAAGAAACCATCCTGGACTTAATAAGATGTTTCCTTGAAACCAACTTTGTTGTTATTCCAAGAAAGCTAAATATGCAAGCTCATAGTTTGGCCACTTTTGCCAGCACATGTAGGTTACCTTTTCAGCCAAATCATTAGTACACAGTTGAGGTAATACATAGGCCAACCATACCTAATAATTTGAAGTATTGGAAAATATTTTCACAAGACTCACAAATTTATGATTTTATGAAATGTGAAGGAGAATTTCAGAATTGTAATATAGACATTGACTGTACAATAGATTATACCATGAATAAAGAACTAGATATAAATGATTTAAATAAGATAGAACCAACTAAATTCACTAAATTATAAATAGAATAATTAGAAATAATAGAAATTGAGGAATTAATCAATGATGAATCAGAAGTTTTAAACCTCAAAGATAACATTTTTCCTAAGGGATTAGCCCCACTAGAAGATCTCTTTGACTCTAATGATGTAGATGAAAAACCTAAAATGAAGCCTCTAAGGTTAGATATAGAGGAATGCAACATAGGAACAAAGGAAAATCCCAAAACTATCAAAATATCTAAGAAATTACCTCCAGTTGAAAAGTTGAAGTACATTAGCTTGTTTAAAGAGTTCCAAGATATCTTTGCATGGAGTTATAAAGACCTAAAGTCTTATGATACTAGCATTATCCAGCATAAGATAAAAATTAAAGAAAATCAGAAGCCCTTTAAACAAAAGCTTAGGAGAATTAATATAAAAATAAGTTAAGAGGATGTATGATGCTCAAATCACAGCACCCATCAAATATTTTGATCGGGTCTCTAATTTAGTCCCCACTAGAAAGAAAATAGGAGAAATCAGACTCTATGTTGATTTCAAAAACTTGAACAAAGTATCACTAAAGGATAACTATCCCCTCCCTAAAATGGACCACATTCTCTAGAGGGTAGTAGGGTCATCCAATATTTCATTACTTGATGGATTTTCTGGATACAACCAATTCCTAGTCCAACCTAAAGATCAAGCTAAGACTACATTCACCGCTCCCTAGGGAACTTTCATGTACTTTAAAATGCCCTTTGGACTGATGAATGCTAGAGAAAATTTCGAAAGAGCCATGGACATTTCCTTTGCAAAGGAAATCCATGAATTTTTAGTCAATTTCCTGGATGATATCACATTGTTTCCCAAATCAGATAATGAACATCTAGATCATCTGAGAAGAGTATTCATAAAATGCAGAAATTTTGGTATATTCTTAAATCCTAAAAAGTCAATTTTTGGATTAGAATAAGGAAAACTCCTGGGATACATTATACCAAAATATGGAAGTAGAATTGATCCAGCTAGAATAGAAGCAATCTTGAATATCAGTCATCCTAGAAACATTAAAGAATTACAATCATTTTTAGGCAAAATAATTTTTCTTAGAAGATTCATCTCTAACTTAGCATAGCTACTTAGAAATGTAAACATGGTGAAAAAGGATTCAATACTTAAATGGACAGTATAGGCTAAGAAGTATTTTGAAGCAGTCAAAGAACCCCTTACTAAAACACCTGTCCTCATAAGTCATAATTTAAATAGAGATTTCATAATTTTTTCATTTTCTTCAGAACGCAGCATTGTAGGAATCTTGTTGCAAAATAATGATGAGGGTTATGACCAATCCATTGCTTTATTTTGTAAATTCATGAGAGATGCAACACTAAAGTGTAATATCATGAAAAAAAAGAAATTTCTTTAATGAAATCCATAAAATATTTCAGATTATACATTCCATACTCTCACATTATAGCATATGTTCCAAACTCAGTTGTAAATGACATTCTAACTCATAATGGGCCTGATGGAAAGAGAGGCAAACGGATTGCCACAATACTAGAATATGACATTGAAATCAAGCCTACAAAATTGATCAAAGGCCAAGGTTTAGCCAAAATAATGGCTGAATCGAACTGTCGGGCCTTAAACATAAATTTCATTGCTGCCCTAGACAATTAGGAAGAGATGGTGACACCACAAACCACTGAAGATTTTATAGATTCAACCTGGTATGTAGACCTTATATTTGTTATACTCAACTTACAAGCTCCTCCTCATTTATATAGAAGCAAAAGTAGATTCTTGAAAATGAAAGCAATGAAATATTACATCTTAAATAATGTTTTATTTTGGAAATATCATGGTGGCATTCTGTTAAATTGTTTATTGAAAGACAAAGCTGACAAATTCATGCAGGAATTTCATGCAAGAGATTGTGGAGGACATGTGTACTGGAAAACAACTGCTGACAAAATTTTGAGGGAAAGTTTTTACTGGCCCACCCTTTTTGCAGATGTCCGAAAGTATGTGACCTCCTATCACAAATGTCAAATATTTGAAGGGAAGAATAAACACTTACCACTATCCCTCAAACCTATCTCAGTATAAATTCCATTTCAACAATGGGGTTTAGACTTCATTGGTGAAATTCACCCACCGTCCTCTGCCCATAATAAATGGATATTGACAACCACTGATTACTTTACCAAGTGGATAGAAGCCATCCCTTTTATAAAATCCACATAATTTTTCATTATTTCATTTCTTGAGAACAACATCATTTCTAGATTTGGGTGCCCAAAAAATATCATTAATGATAATGTTGATGCCTTTAATCCAATAAAATGATAGATTTTTGTAACAGATACCATATCACCCTAGGCCATTCCATAGCCTATTACCCTCAAGGTAATGGACTAGCAGAATCTTCAAACGAAAGCCTAGTCAATATCACCAAGAAGCTATTAGAAGATAACAAGAAAACCTGGAATAAAAGGTTGGTTAATGCCCTATGGGTAGACAGAATAACTACTAAGAAATCTATTGGTACATCTCCCTATCAATTAGTATATGGATGGATGTTGTTTTTCCATATTCATTAGGAGTACCGGTAATGAAAATGATTCAAGAGCTGCAAGTAGAACCAAATTACATCCAAAAGAGGATAAATCAAAAAATTCATTTGCAGCAAACAAGGGAAGAAGTTTATATCAAATCCCAATTAATTCATGACAAAATAAAGAAAATATTTAATAAGAAGACTAAAGCAAATGATTTCTTCATAGGTGATCAAGTACTCAAATGGTATTATACAAGGGAAGAGAAAGGAAAAAATGGGAAATTTGATTTTCTCTGGAAGGGCCCATACATTATTTATGGTTATAGAGACAACAATGCATTTTTCTTGAAATAAATAGATGGAACAGATCTACCAGGTGGACCAGTCAATGGGTGAATGCTGAAGCACTATTTTTCACTAAGACTATTCAATAGTTCATTTGTTTTATTTTTCTCAATGTAAATATCATAGCAAAGTTTAGATTGGGTTGGATTTTTATCTTGCAAAAATGAAGCCTGAATATAAGGCCCTAAGCTTTAAAATATATAACGTCATATGTTTGAATAAAGGAGATCACAGAAAGTAGTTCCAAGCAAAGAAAAGCCAAATTTCCAAGGCCACTATTCAGAAAGTTCTTGACATCTCACAACGAGATGCCATCCCCAATTGGAGCCACTATTAGGGTACTATAATAATAGGGATCTTAATTTTGAATTGGCTATAGTCTAGTCTAGTAATATTGTACATACCTTTGCTTTTCTGCAAATTTTTTCCCATATTAAAAAATGAAAAGAGGCATGTCCTAAAAGAATAATCAAAGGACCAAAAGAAAAGAAGATAAAAAAAGGATATAAAATATGAACCCCACCAAAAAGAAAAAAAAAACAATTCTGAAATTGTTGCACATTAAAATGCCACTACTCTTAGTTTACTTTACTTTTGCAAATAAAATTGTGTCCAACTTGTCCAAAATGCCACAATTCATGATGATCATAAAGTTTAATCTTGATCATTCATGCCTTTCAATTTCATGTTATGATAGATATTGAATAAAGATCTGAACAAACCATTTAATCTTGGCAAAATAGTAGTTAGGTAGAGAATAAAATGATCAGCTCATGAGTTTAATATGAGCCATTAGAATATTTAAGGTTTGAAATAAGATAGTTTGCTTATCAAAAGAAAATAAAAGGGTCAGAAAATTCAAATGCACCCAATAAAGGAAATAAAAAACTTTAGGATGAATAAAAAGGGTAGGTAGAGTACTTTTCAAAGATTATATAAGCCTCATTATGCATATCCATGATAATAAATATTTTCTAACACCATTTCCCCTTGATAAATCTCTTTTTCCTCTTTTTGAGACAATTTCCCCTTATCCTAACCCTTCCCCGATTCCTAAAAACCATTTTCCCTTTGAAAATTCCCTTCCCCTAACTAAAATCCCCTTTCCCTTGCTAAAAACCCTATTCCCCTTCACTAACGTTATGTTTTCATAAAACAAGAAAAAACCCACTTTTCATAGTCTAAAATAATAAATATATTATCAGGCCCCACTTTCCTTTTCACTTAAACCCCCCGCTTAATATATTTCATAAACCCCATTTTACTTAGCCCCCACTATCATTTAAACCCTCCTCCTATCAAATACCCGACCCCACCTCTCTTTGAAAAGCCCATGACTCTTCCTACCATCTGATCACAACCGATGAGATCTAACTGCCAATATGTTATTGCGCATCCCCCGACATTCAAATTTTTAAAGCCGGGGGGGGGGGGGGGGGGGGTGCGAAATGGGTGGTTTCATCTGCCCACTCCCCTGCCACGCGGTGCCACCAAATTCTATCTCACCCCCTTAGCATAAAACCACCAAACCGCTCCTGCATCGTGCGATAAACCACTCAAGTTTCAAAACCCCACAATATTGTTATTCTAGTTATCTCTGCTGATATGTGAAAGAGACAAAAAGCATTGCTAGCCAGATATGAAGCCTCATTGCACTCTGGACCCCTTCATAGACGCACCAAGACTGAAGCCATCGCTCACCTCCCTGAAAACCTTTGTTTTCATTTACAACTTTTTTAATTTTGTAGGTGATTAACAGAACTAGGAGATGGATAAATAGTTCGATACTAGTTCCAACCCGTTTACTCTAGACCCACATGATATTAATTCGAAGGATTTTACTCAGAAAAATATTATGTACAACAAGAGAGAAAAAATAGACAATTGAAATGGAGATAGTGATTGTTACCAGGGACAAAACATCTACATCAACAACAACAAACTACATACAAAGTGCTCTCGAGGACACATTTTTATTTTGCATGAAGTTAAAACATGTCTTTTTATTAAAAATCCACTTTTACTAAATACACAGAAAAAGAGGAAATTTATCATAGGATAATGAAAGTAAAAATCACATATGAAAGGAGGCAGCGTGAAAGAAACAAACAAATGAAAGAACATGCAAACAAACAACAAGAAAAGAAACATGGCCAAATATGAGTTAGCTATTAGGTGTCACTATCTTTTTGCATAAAGATATTTTATTTTCCTTGACTAAATCCTAGTGACTTGACAGGATATTTTTGTAATGTTATAGTATAAATACTTCATCATTAGAAGTATCAATGGTTGGTCAAGTGTGGACTTCTGAACATTTTGTTAGCTAACTAATCTTCTTGCCAAAGGGTTATTGTACCAATTTCCAGTCGACAGACTGAACCAGTAATAAAGAGACTTTTGTACAGAATTCATGTAACGAGCCATCTCAGTGAAGTACAAATTTCAATTGTTAATGTTCTCTCTTTAAGAATTCCATAATCTTATATGTGTATGAATTTGAATGTTATAACAGGAGTTTTACTGCAGAATTTGTTTAATTACACTATGCTTTTAATTGTTGTACATTTCTATGTTTTCTTCTGATATCCGGTTTAGAGAATTCTTAATTTCCCTCTGATCTTGATTGACCCCTTCATCCTTATTTATTATCTGGTTTAAGGAATTCTTAATTTCTCCTTGATCTTGATTGAAAAATTACTTCACCATTCAGCCTTGAGATTTGTAACACTTTCCTTATAATCTGATTCAGTTCTGTTTCAAAGCACTTTGACTCCATAACCCAATGGAAAGTTGATTAGCACCTATTCATATAAATCATTAATTCCACCTACCTACCAAATCCAATCAAACATACATAACTAGCCTAAAATCTATTAAAAAACAAAGTTAAATCATTAAGAGAGAGCCCTCTCTGAGTTTAGGAAGGCTAGATCCTAATATCCAAAAATGGATGATATTTACCTCTGATATTTATTTTAAACACATTGAACAACCTTTGTAAATTTTGGATTGAGAACATATTGGCAACCATACTGGGGAAAAATCAGTTCCTAGTTTAAACAAATCTTAAAAGAAACAATTCTTCTCATTTTTTGCATTAAGATTTCAAAAGCTTGTTTGAATTTATCATAGAAAGTTAAAATTTTGGCTTCTAAAAGAACATATTATACTAGGGCTCATCCTGATCTATGGCCTACTACAATTGTTGATGATCCTCACAGAATTTTAATAAAACCTAAAAAAGTAGAAATTCAAGGAAGTAGTATTCAGTTAATCAAAACAAATTCACTTCCTAAGCGGTTGTCAAGCATAAAGGATATTTAGTTTCATTTATCATTTGAAGATTATTTATTTTGTACCAATTCTGAAAATTCAGTCCATGATACTATAATAGACCCCAATTTTATTCAATTTATTGAATCAAAGAAGTATACTATACAACTTGATTTAGATCAACATGTTCTAGATACTTTTGACAAACTTGATTATTTAACCTCAAATTTGATTAAATATATAGACGAAGCCTTTTCTAAAAATTTATTTCAATTAGATGCCCTAACTACTACTACCCCTAAGCACTCTACAATATCTTTAGAAGCTGTAAATAAAGCTCCATTCAGTACCACCTCATCCATAGTATCCACCACAGTTCATTCCAGAAAACAATTCATACCTAAAATTCCTCTCCAACCTAAAGTTTCGATTCCATCTTCAAGAACCACTAATTTACCTCCCAGTCAAGCTAAAATCTTATCCATGGGAGCCATATTTTCCCCTTTGGTATTACAGGCCCCATTACATGCCATGCCACAAGATTACCAAAGTAAAATTTTTCAATTTGATGGTATTGGTTAGTATACTGCTCAACAACATGTAGATAAAATGACATACTTTTTTGAATTACATGAAATTGATGAAGCATATGTTCAAATGAGATTATTTGCACAAACACTAGTAGGATATGTAAAAAAATGGTTTAAATCTTTACTTGTTGGTCATATTGTTGATTTAGCTTCTTTCCATCGATTGTTTATCAGTAGATGGGAAAGAGATAAAAACCCTCTCCACATATTATCTAAATATGAGAACATTAGAAGAGCTCCTAATGAATTTGTTCAGGATTATTGTATTAGGTTTAACAACAGTTATAATGCAATTCCAGTGAATATCAAACCTCCACTAGACTTAGCCCTAATTAAATTTCTAGATGGTTTTGACACTAATATGTCCTATCAATTAAGAGAAAAGAAACCCTGAAACTTCAGAACAGATGCAGAGTGATGTAGTTAGTGTAGAAGATAACTTACTAGCTAAAAGAGCAAGGATGAGGAACTAGAGGAGAGTGACCTTTAAGGAAGAACCAACCACTTCAGATAATAAGATAGATAGTTTATTTAAAAATGTAGAAATTATAATGGATAGATTAGATAGCATGTAAATAAAACCTCAGTGGGAAAATCAACAAGGTCCCGAAATTAGAAACCCCAACATTAGGAAAAATCCTAATACTGGTATAAATCAAGAGAAGTAGTACCTGATCAATAGATTATACCACATTTCCAAGAAAATTATGCTGAAAGTTCACAACAACATGAAGAAGAAAAGGGCACCTAGATAAACTTGATGGGAATAAACAATGAAGATGCCATTTTTCTTACCCAGGAAAAACAAGAGTTTTACATGTTACAACAATTACAATTAGAATCTGGAGAATCCTTTGACTACAAACAAGGCTATGAATCTGTTATCTATGAAGTTCATAAACAATATAGCCTTAGAAGCAAAAAGAACATAGAGGCTCCTATCAAGAAATCAGTCCAAACCCAAACTAAGAAAACAATAAAAGCTCCTGTGACCAAATTTCTACAAATCCTCCCTATGGAAACTCAGAAATCTTCCACCCCAAATATTGTAGACATCACATAAACTGCCACTCAAACCATCCTAGACAAGGAATTTGAAAACAAAACAGTTGACACGCAAACTGAATTACCAAGCGTTGATAAAGAAGACAAAACTACACAAACCACAATTGGTAAAAATGAAATGATTAAATTAGACAAAACTCAAATGCCATTCAATATCAAAAGTGAGATAGAAAAATTGAAAATACGAGTTCCGTTAATAGAGCTGGTGAAAAATGACTCATACAGGGGCAAAAATTACTGAAACATTAAGAAAAGTTGAAGGTGAAGATGTTGTCAACCTCAATGATGATCAACCTGAGTTTTTATTTGGTCCTGAAGTAGATGCAAAAAATCAACAAGGGGGTGTCCCTCCATTCTACATTAGCTTACACATTCATGATAAAACCTTACATAATTCTATGTTGGATTCAGGAGCATCTCATAACTTAATTCCTAAAGCAGTCATGGAAAAATTAAACTTAGACATCACCATACCATACAACAACCTTTTCTCTTTTGATTCTAGTCAAGTCAAATGCCTTGGCCTGATTAAAGATATGTTTGTAACTCTAGTCCAGTGCCCAAAAAAGAGTATTTTCATGGACATAGTAGTTGATGATATCCCTCCCAAATATGGTATTTTATTATCTCGCTCATGGGGAGAAAAATTAAAGGGATCACTACAATTAGACATGTCATATGCTACCATTTCTGTGTTTGGTCAAAAAAGGAAGTTATATAGAGAAAATTTGATGAAATACATGGTAAGTTGTTTAGAAAGACCACAAAAATTTCCTATCTATTCTATGCATTCTGATATGGACTCATTTATCTTATGTAATTCAGAAAATGACAAAGATAAAATCACAACTTTAGAAAAAGAACACACAGAAATTGATTCTGAAAATATAACACATGAATCTTTGTGGCATCTAGATTTTGATGGTTCTATGAATAGATTAGGAGCAAGAGCTGGAGTATGGATCTACAATTTAGAGAATGATCATTCAGAAGGACATGCTTTCAGATTACATTTCCAATGCACTAATAACATGGAGAAGTATGAAGCATTAGTGTTAGGCCTTCAAATCGTAAGAAAACTTAGAGCTAAGAGAGCTTCCATCATGGGAGACTCTTAACTCATCATAAAACAAGTCAAGGGAGAGTACATTGTTAATAACCCTAGACTTAGTCGTTATACAGAAATCATCCTGGACTTAATAAGATGTTTCCTTGAAACCAAGTTTGTTGTTATTCCAAGAAAGCAAAATATGCAAGCTCATAGTTTGGCCACTTTTTCTAGCACATACAGGTTACCTTTTCAACAAAATCATCTGTACACAGCTGAGGTAAGACATAGGCCAACCATGCCTGATAATTTGAAGTATTGGAAATATTTTCACAAGAATCACAAATTTATGATTTTATGAATTGTGAAGGATAGTTCAAGAACTTTAATATAGAAACTGACTGTACATTATATTATACCATGAATAATGAACAAGATGTAAATGATGTAAATAAGATAGAACCAGCTAAATTCACTAAAATAGAAATAGAAAAATTAGAAACAATAGAAATTGAGGAATTAATCAATGATGAATTAGAAATTTTAAACCTCAAAGATAACATTTTTCCTAAGGGATTAGCCCCACAAGAAGATCTCTTTGGCTCCAATTATATAGTTAGAAAATCTAAAATGGAGCCTCTAAGGTCAGATATAGAGGAATGTAGCATAGGAACAAAGGAAAATCCCAAACTTATCAAAATAGCGAAGAAATTACCTCTAGTTGAAAATTTGAAGTACATTAGCTTGTTTAAAAATTTCCAAGATATCTTTGCGTGGAGTTATGAATACCTCAAGTCTTATGATACCAACATTATCGAGCATAAGATACCAATTAAAGAAAATCAGAAGCCCTTTAAACAAAATCTTAGGAGAATTAACCCTATTCTTATGCCATTAATAGAAAAATAAGTTAAGAGGATGTATTATGCTCAAATCATAACACCCATTAGATATTCTGATTGGGTCTCTAATTTAGTCCCCACTAGAAAGAAAATAGGAGAAATCAAACTTTGTGTTGATTTCAGAAACTTGAACAAAGTATCACTGAAGGATAACTATCCCCTCCCTAAAATGGAACATATTCTCCAGAGGGTAGTAGGGCCATCCAATATTTCATTACTTGATGGATTTTTTGGATACAACCAAATCCTAGTCCAACTTGAAGATCAAGCTAAGACTGCATTCACCACTCCTTGGGGAAATTTCATGTACTTGGGGCCCTTTGGAATGATGAATGTTGGAGAAACATTCCAAAGAGCCATGGACATTGCCTTTGAAACGGAAATCCATGAAATTTTAGTCATTTTCCTGGATGATATCACAGTGTTTTCCAAATCAGATAATGAACATCTAGATCATTTGAGAAGAGTATTCATAAAATACAGAAAATTTGGTATATTCTTAAATCCTAAAAAGTCAGTTTTTGGATTAGAAGAAGGAAAATTCCTAGGATACATTATTTCAAAGGAGGGAATTAGAATTGATCCATCTAAAATAGAAGAAATCCTGAATATCAGTCATCCTAGAAACATTAAAGAATTACAAGCATTTTTAGGAAAAATATTTTTTCTTAGAAGATTCATCTCTAACTTAGTAGAGCTACTTAGAAATTTAAACAACATGTTGAAAAAGGATTCAATAATTAAATGGACAGTAGAGGCTAAGAAGTCTTTTTGAAGTAGTCAAAGAAGCCCTTACTAAAACGCTTGTCGTTGTAAGTCCTAATTTTAATATAGATTTCTCAATTTTTTCATTTTCTTCATAAAACACCATTACAACGTTCTTGTTGCAAAAGAATGATGAGGGTTATGAATAACCCATTTTTTTCTTCAGTAAATCCTTGAGAGATGCAACACTAGGTATAATATCATGAAAAAACAAGCTCTTTATTTAGTTAAAGCCATAAAAGATTTTAAATTATACATTCTATACTTTCACATTATAGCATATGTTCCAAACTCAGTTGTAAAGGACATTCTAACTCAGAATGGGCCTGATGGAAAGAGAGGTAAATGGATTGCCACGATACTAGAATATGAAATTGAAATCAAGCCTACAAAATTGATCAAAGGCCAAGGTTTAGCCAAACTCACAATTGAATCGAACTATCAGTCCTTAGACATAAATTTCATTACTGCCCTAGACGATCAAGATGCGATGGAAACTCCACAAATTAGTGAATCTTTTATAGATTCACCATGGTATGTAGACCTTATATTTTTTCTAATCAAATTACAAGCTCCTCCTAGTTTATCTTATTGAAAGATGAAGCTGACAAATTCATGCATGAATTTCATGCAGGAGATTTTGGAGGACACCTATACCGGAAAAAAACTGTTGAAAAAATTTTGAGGGTAGGTTTTTACTGGCCCACCTTTTTTGTAGATGTTTGAAAGTATGTGACCTCCTATCACAAATGTGAAATATTTGAAAGGAAGAATAAACTCTTACCATTACCGCTCAAACCTATCTCAGTAGAAATTCCATTTCAATAATGGCGTTTAGACTTCATTGGTGAAATTCACCTGCCCTCCTCTGCCCAACATAAATGGATATTGACAGCCACTGATTACTTTACCAAGTGGATAAAAGCCATCCCTTCATTACTGATAATGTTGTTCCTTCAAATCCAAGAAAATGATAGATTTTTGTAACAAATACCATATCACCCTAGACCATTCCACTGCCTATTACCCTCAAGGTAATGGAATACCAGAATATTCAAACAAAAGCCTAGTCAACATCATCAAGAAGCTATTAGAAGATAACAAGAAAATCTGGAATAAAAGATTGGTTAATTCCCTATGGGCAGATAGACTAACTACTAAGAAATATATTGGTACATCTCCCTATCAATTAGTATATGGGATGGATGTTGTTTTTCCATCTTCATTATGAGTACTAGTAATGAAAATGATTCAAGAGTTGCAAGTAGAACCAAATGACATCCAAAGGAGGATAAATCAAACAATTCATTTGCAACAAACCAGGGAAGAAGTTTATATCAAATTCCAAGTAATTCAAGACAAAATCAAGAAGATATTTGATAAGAAAACTAAAGTATATGATTTATTCATAGGTGATAAAGTACACAAATGGGATTCCATAAGGGAAGACAAAGGAAAACATAGGAAATTTTATTTTATCTGGAAGGGCCCATACATTATTTATGGTTATAGAGCCAACAATGCATTTTTCTTGAAAGAAATAGATGGAACAGATCTACTAGGTCGACAAGTTAATGGTCTAATGTGGAAGCAATATTTTACACCAAACTAATTAATAGTTCGTTTGTTTTAATTTTCTCATTGTAAATATCATAGCCAAGTTTATATTGGATTGGATGTTTATCTTGCAAAGTTGAAGCCCGAAGAGAAGGCCCTAAGCTATAAAAGATATAACATCATATGTTTGAATAAAAGAGATCACAGAAAGTAGTTCCAAGCAAAGGAAGACAAAGTTCCAAGGCCACTGATCAAAAATTTCTTGACATCTCACAAGAAGATGTCGTCCCCAAGTGGAGCCACTATTGGGGTCCTATAATAATGGGGATCATAATTTTGAATCGGCTATGTTTAGTCTTGTAACATTGTACATACTTTTTCTTTTCTGTAAATGTTTTCTCATATTAAAAAATGAAAAGAGGGCATGTCCTAAAATAATAATCGAAGGACCAAAATAAAAGAAGATAAAAAAAAGGATATAAAATATGAACCCCACCATATAAAATATAAAATATAAGATAAGTTAGTTTTCTTATCAAAAGAAAATAAAAGGGTCGGAAATTTCAAATGCACCCAATAAAGGAAACAAAAAATGTTAGGATGAATAAAGAAGGTAGGTAGAGTACTTTTCAAAGATTATATAAGCCTCATTATGCTTATCCATGATAAAATACATTTTCTAACACCATTTCCCCTTGATAAATCTCTTTTTTCTCTTTTGGAGACCATTTCCCCTTATCCTAACCCTTCCCCTTTTCCTAAAAACCATTTTCCCTTTGAAAATTCCCTTCCCCTAACTAAATTCCCCTTTCCATTTCTAAAAACCCCTTTTCCCCTTGACTAACGTTATGTTTTCATAAAACAAGGAAAAACCAACTTTTCATAGTCCAAAATAATAAATATATTATCGGGCCCCACTTTCCTTTTCACTTAAACCCCCCACTTAATATATTTCATAAACCCCCATTTCACTTATCCCCCACTATAATTTTAACCCTCCGCCTATCAAATACCCGACCCCACCTCTCTTTGAAAAGCCCATGACTCTTCCTACCATCTGATCATAATCGACCAAATCTAATGTCCAACATGTTATTTCGCATCC
This sequence comes from Pinus albicaulis, assembly GCA_034641835.2. Lineage (NCBI taxonomy): Eukaryota > Viridiplantae > Streptophyta > Pinopsida > Pinales > Pinaceae > Pinus > Pinus albicaulis. Next base: position 1,976,897,234 of record CM076578.1, read on the forward strand.
CCCGACATTCAAATGTTTAAAGCTGAGGGGGGGTGAAAAATGGGTGGTTTCATATGCCCACTCCCTTGCCACGTGGTGCCACCAAATTATATCACACCCCCTCAGCATAAAACCACCAAACCAGTCCTGCACCATGCGATAAACCACTCAAGTTTCAAAACCCTGCAATACCATTATTTCAGTTATCTCTATTGATTTGCGAAAGAGACCAAAAGCCATTGCCAACCAGAGATGAAGCCTCACTGCACTCCAGACCCCTTCCATAGATCCACCAATATTGAAGCCATCGCTTACCTCCCTGTAAACCTTTACTTTCATTTACAGTAGTTTTATTTTGGAGGTGATTAACAGAACCAGGATATGGATAAACAGTTTGATACTAGTTCCAATGTTAAGTCCCTATATTAATAGTGTAGTCCCTTATTATGTTAGTGTATCCCCCCTTATTGTTATTGTTGTACCCCTGTAACCCCCATATTGTTATTATTGTGCCCTTAAATTATTATTGTTAGGTTGGCTAGGATTACATTGTGGCCCCATGGACTCCTATCTATAGAAAGGAGGTTTTGTAATTTGTATCATCCAAGAATGGTTAATTCATGTAATGTATTAGAGGTTTCCCCCTCGAAGTGGCTTATTTCTAAGGCGTTGATATCTCTTTTCTTCTATTTTTGGAGCTAGTTTCACAACATTTGGTATCAGAGCTTTGGATTCTAGGGTTTTTTCTACTCTAAACTGATCATTGTGGCATTTTCAGTATAATTTTTTTTCTACGAAGGTTCAGAAGCTGAAATATTTAGAGTGTGAAGCTGAACTCCTGAGGAACATCTTTACAAAATTTCAGAGCTTGGTTCGCAATATTTTCGAAGATATGATATGTGGAATTTAGGACTTTTTGCAGGCTCCTGAATTTAACCTAAACAGGTCATCGCGGAATTTGCGCTATAACTTGTTTTCTACAAAGTTTCAGAAGATGAAGATTTTAGAGAGTGAAGCTGAAATCCTGAGGAACATCATCGCAAAATTTAAAATCTTGGTTCGCAATATTTTCAGAGATATGATCTATGGAAGTTAGGTCTTTTTCAGGCTCCCAAATTTCATCTCAAAGAGGTTATCGTGGGAAAGCCTTCATAGCTGTCTCTCTGAGCATCGGATTGGAATGTTGTAAAAATTGGCCGCACATACATGGATGGTAGTTTTATGTCTATAAATTTCAAAGCTAAAGGAGGAAACAGTGACACGTGGCAAGTCGTACAAGTTCGCTCTACTGAACTAGTCCATAATTGGGTCATTGTGGGAGATCAAACATAACTTTGTCTTAAAGAATCAAAATCAGATCAGACCTGTGGAATTTCAAAGAAGCTTCAGAGGGATACTGTTACACCATTTTTTGGTCATCTAACTTATTATCATTAGATGGACCCAAGTACACCATGTAAGACCAGTTTTACCCTAAGTAAAATTGCTTTCACTATGTTAAAACAGGAAACCCCAAAAGGAAATATTAAACAAACCCATATTTGTTTGATTTTTCTCATGGAATAATTAATTAAACCATAATTTAATTATTATTCCCAGTCATGTTTAACCCAAAATCAAAGAAATTAATTAGATAAACCTTTATTTATCTTATTATTTTCTAGGAATAATCATTTAAACCTTATTTAGATGATATTCCTTGTTAAGTATGACCAAATCACCCATCAATAATTAAATAAATCACTATTTATTTAATTATCTTTCAACCACTTCCTTAAATAATTAAATAAATCATTATTTATTTGATTATCTTCTAACCCCTTCCTTAAAAAGATAAATAAATCATTTATTTATTTATTTTTAACAAATTAAGGGATTTGACCCAAGTCAAATACCTTTTCCCTCCAACAAATATAATAAAATATTCCATAAAAAGTGGATCCAAATCTGGTTAACCCATGCACCAAGATCTAGAATGACCCAATATTTTGTTATAAATAGGAGGGTTTTCCCTACCATTCTTCACCTTTTGTTGCCTATTAGATCACTCTGGATCTATACACTTGGTCACCATTTTCTGCCATTTGCTCCCCTTGAGCTCTACTCTTTGCATTGGGTTTTCTACATCAACTAGAGAGAGAAATCTTAGATCTGAAGTGCTGAGGACTTCCAAGAACCCATCCCACTGAGGGGAATTGGATACTCCTTCTGGTTTTCCTCACAGGTGCCCCATTTAATACAAAAATTCTTTCAAAAATTGTTCTTGTCTTGTCTATTGGTATATGGAGCAAACCCTTATTTTTACTGTTTAATGTCTTTCCATACATAGATCTGGTGTTTTGCAGCTATTTTCTTGTCTAACTAATCGCAGATCTGAAGATATTGGCAGCCACTTTTGTTGTTAGGGCTATTAGTTATGCGTAGCTAAAGTGGTCCTTTTTCGTACACTTCGACAAAGGATTCATATTAACAAATGGTGACTCCACACGGGTTTTAAATTACGACCGCTGTCGTTTTTCATATTCCTGCATATCCAGCTACTTCAGACCCTAGGGTTTCTTTTCAGCTATTCATTTTTCCTATTTTTATGTTGTTTTTCTCACATAAAACCCTAAAACATTAAAATTTCTAACTTCCGTGTGTTTCTGGCCCTATTGCGCAGGTAAGCGACACCAGCCGCAACTGAGACGACAACTTTTCTGAAAATCTGCCGCCGAGACAACCGGAACGGGGGGTCGCACTTTTTGGCCCATAAACTGTGACCTGGACCTCCAGGTCGCACTTTTCTGCCCTTTTTCTGCGACCTGCACTGAAATCAGGTCAGAAACTGCGACCTGCCATTTTTTCAGCAATTTTTCTGCAATTTTTCTGGGTTTTGCTGCAGCTTCTGCCAGGGTCTTCTAGCCTCTGTCTCAGCCCGTTTTGACCAAGTTCTGATCTATTTTTACTCATCTAAGTGGGAACCTAGCCCCTTAGGGCTTTAGTACCCTCCACTTTTTGTGGAAGAGTTTTAAGCTGTTTCAGCCGTCTGTTTTTCTGAGCTTCAGCCTCCTTTTCCAGATCTGTTACCTCCCTTTCAGATCCTTTGAAATCAGCCTTTCTTCCTTTCAAATCACCTCCTGTCGTTTTTTTTGGACCTCCTTTGAAGGCCTCTGCCTAGCCCCCTCCGGCTTTTGCTGGTGCTTCGCCTTTCCATTACCTTGCCTCTTGCTTGGCCTTGATCATACCTCTTTTCAGCAGCTTTATCCTTTAGATCCTTGTCCCTTTTGACCTTAGATCTATTGGCCTCTTTTCCATGTGTTTTGCCTAAATTTTTCCCCTTTTTTAGATTAGTTTTGAGAGACCCGCCTTCTTGGGTTAGATAGATGCACAAGTAGCTGTTATTTTTCTGTTATTTCGGCATTATATACTGTTCTCTGCAGATTTATTTTCAGTTACGCAGTACACTTTTTTCTTGCTCACAAAACGGAAAGGGTTTAAAAATTAAAATTAACGCACGCCACACACTGACCCTAAGTGAAGAAGCGCCTGGTTAACACCGCCTGGAAAAGACTCTAAAATCAATTGTCACTACACCTTTTCTGCCCTTGACCTCACTTGATTCTGTCCCTTTCTGCCCTTGTCGGTTTCCTTCTTCATCATTGCGCCCCCAAGGTGCCTTTCCCGGAGACTTCTTGGCCTTCACCCTCAGTTTCCGGGCGATCGACCTGCTCTGCCCCGCCGTCGTCGAGCCAGTCCTCCTCCGAGTCCACACTCCGACTCCTCTCCTGATTCATTGGGTTCTCCTTCTCCTCCTGGTTCTCCCCCTGTCACCTTCACCATGTCTGGTCCAGGGCCTAACGCTGGTGGTGCTCCAGGCCCTAATGTCGGACCTCCTACTAGCGGAACCGCCACGGGAACTACCTCGGCCATACCCTTGCTGCCGTACATTGCAGGCCTCAGCCTCCCCGATTTCAATCAGTTGATCAACGACCCTATTCGCCACGATGTTGGTTGGCCTGCTATGCCAACCAAGCTCCCCTCTGACATCCCTAAGTTCGAAGGCCTTGCTGGAGAAGATCCAACCAATCATGTCCGATATTTCCACATGTGGTGTTCCTCCAATTCCATTACTGATGACTCCATCCGTCTTCGTTTGTTCCAACGCACGCTTACCGGCGAAGCTTCTAAATGGTATGTCGAACAAGCCACCTCTACCCATACCACCTTTGAGACTCTTGCCCAAGCCTTTTTGTCGTACTTCCAGCTCCCTCTCCGATACGATACTGGCACGGAGCTCTTGACTTCCTTTAAGGAATCCTCTTCAACACGCCTTTCTGCCCATGTTCAGGAATGGCGAAGAAGACAGAGCTTATGTCGAGCCCCTCCCTTCGAAGATCGGGTTTACATGGACTGGTTCCTTCGCACCCTTCCCGCTCCCATCGGCAAAGATGTCACCTCTCATTTTCCTCAAACTGAAGAAGCCGCCCTCCAAATAGCCTTGAAATATGACCTGATCTACGCTCAATCTGGTTATGTTTATACCGTTCTTCCTGACCTCCCCAGGCCCGATGGCGCTAACGCCCCGGGGGCATCTCATTCCGCCAACGGTATCGTTGGAGCCCTTTCCCATCCATATGCTCAGCCTCCTATGGGCTATGGTCCCCCTCAGGGAGGGGCCAGCTCCTCCAGCACTCTCCCCCCTCTCGGTAGCATGTATCCAGGATACGGCATGCCTCCTCCTTTTGCCCAACCTCCTGCTTACCTCAATGTTGCCCAACCTACCCATTACCCTTATCCGCAGCCTGGTGTGCCAGCTCCTCCAGCATATGCGCTTCCTCCTCCCTTGCCTCCTCAACCCTAGCACCAGCACCTACAGCCCCCTCCAGGGCAAGTATTTGCACAGCAGGGCGTGACCAATCCCCCTTCTTCTCAACAAAGGCGGAGAGGCAATCCAAACCAATCTGCCCCTGGTACCCGTGGAACCAATCCTGGTGTGGACCCTAGCACTGCCAACCAGCAACAGGGCACTCAGCCCAAGCCGGACAGGCCGCTTCGCACAAGCAAGCCTTGTTCGTGTTGCGGTGTTTATGGTCATTACACCCACGATTGTCCCCTATTACCCCAGATGCGGCAGATGTGGGAGTCTCAAGCCACATTGCGCGGACAACACGCCTCCCCTCATGCTCCTCCTAATGTGGCCACTACCCAGCCAGCTGTGTTTACTGATCCTTTCCCTCACCAAGGATTCATGGCTACCCAACCGCCCGACAGCCAGGTAGCCGCCCCCCCTTCCCTTTCTGGTTCCTCTGATTACCAGATCCTTATGATGCACTCCGATCCTAACCCGTCCATCGATCTTCACCTTCAAACTCGGTCTCGCCAGTACTCCAAGCCTCCTGCTCAGTCTGCTCCCGAGCCTCCTTCTTCAGGTTCTCCAGAGCCTCTTTCGTCACCCAGTGGCCCCTTACATATCCCTCAACCAAAATTTGAGGTTCATACCAAGATACCTAAGGGCCCACTACGTCGAAACGCTGCTCCCAGTCGAGCTGCCCATTCATATAGCATAGTAGATGATTTGGCGCAATCTCCTACCGCCATTTCCACACTGGAGCTCCTCCAGTCGTGCCCTTCCCAAAAGAAGGCTCTACTATCTGCCGTGGGCGTTGTAGATCCTGTTGATGACCAAATGATTGTTTTCGACACCACTCAATCGGACCATCCTCCTCTCCCTCCTTCCGTCGCCTTCCAAATCCTAGTCAAAATCCGGAACGCCAACGTGTCCCGATGTATCATTGATGAGGGGGCATCCACATGCGTGATGTCCGCTTCGGTTTGGAAGCAACTCGGATCTCCTGAGCTGGCCCCTTCCACGATCACCCTTCGAGCGTGGGACGGTCATGCCTCCCAGCCCATTGGCCTGTTTCGTAATTGTCCTATCACCCTCGCCGGTAAGACTATTTGCGTTGACGTCGAAGTCATCGACGCCCCGCTAGATTACAACATTCTATTGGGGCGAAGCTACACCTATGCTATGTCTGTTGTCCCATCCACGGTCTTTCGCAAGATGTCTTTCCCCCATAATGGAAATATAGTCACCATTGACCAGTTGACATATCATGAGCCAAAATCTCAGACCTCCCCTGAGACGACCATCTCTTCTGTAGCCAACAAGCAAACCGTTGATTCCTTGACCAGTGTCTCCCCCGGCGTTTACAAATATTCCTCCCTGCTTGGAACTTTCCCTAACCTTCCCCCCCCTCCTGTCACCGATCCCAGCTCATCGAATGTTTGCATGATGCAATCGTCTCAGGCTGCCCGTAAGCGGCCTGCCTCAGCTAGTCAGCAACCTCCTCCTCGCCCTCCGCAACCTGCTCCTAGCCATTCATCTCAGCCAGCCGGACCTCCTCCTTCTGGCCCTACCCCTACAGCTAGTATCCCTGAACCCCTTTACCCTCCTGGATCGGTTCCTCCTAGCCTTAACCATCTCGAAGCCATCCCTCCTGGTCATTACCCTGCTGGGCAGATCCCTTTCCTAGCTCCCCCTCCCGGAGTATATTCTGTCCCCGTCATGGCCACCCTCTCTCTCCCTAACTTGACCTTGGGCATACCGGTCTGGTACCTTGATCCCCCGGCCGCCACCCCTCCTGGTCACCCCAAGCCCTATATGGCTTTGACACCAGTTCAACCGGTCCCCCTAGCTTCCTTCGTTGCCTCCGTGCCCCCAGCACCTCCACAGGACCCTTCTCTTATCGTGCCAGCACCTGGGAAGAAAGGCAAAGCCCGCAAGGGGGCACCCCAAGACAAGACTACCACGACTGACCCGGCCCCTCCACCACCCGCAAAGCCTTGCGCTTTATGTGATGTCACCGGTCATGCCACCCATGCTTGTCCTGAGTTGCCCCGTATTCAGCCCATGGTTAAAGTCGTGTTCCCCGAGTCTACGGTCCCTGAAGCCCCCATTCCTTCTCCGTCCGTAACCAAGAACCCCAAGACTCTCCGCACCAACAAGCCCTGTGCTTTGTGCGGCGTTCATGGCCATTACTCCCACCATTGTCCTCACCTGACGCACTACCGCACCTCTTTAGAGGTAATCCGAGAGTATGAGGTTGAACAAAATCAATCTGCCTCTCCTATCCTCGCGCAGTACGCTTCAGGTCAACCTGAGGATCCCCTCGCTCCCATCGACATTCCCCCCCCCTGATGTTTAGATGACGGAGTCTACTGTAACCATCCTTTACCTATCTTCCTCTGCGAGACACTCGGAGCCTAGCCCGTCTGCATCCTCCCCTGTTGTGTCCCTTGATCACCCTGTTCCTCCTCATACCCGAGATCACTCCACTTGTGTCTATGTTGACCTCCGCAGCCCGAGTCCTCACCATGCTTCCGATAGCCCTCATATACCACCCTGTCTGAGTCTTGGTCATCCTGCCCTTTGCACTCCCTCCTGCGGTTGCCGCCCAATGACTTCTGTAAACTCACGCTGCCGTCATTTCCTTTCATCCCCTCATTTATTGTCTTGTCACACCATTCTGCAGGACCCCCCGTCCACAACCTTTATCGGTTACGCCGATGGTGCAAGTCGCTACTCCAGGAATCTAGCCTCGGCAGGTTGGGCCATCTTCACCCCCTTGCATGCCCTTGTTCTTTCTAACGGGGTATGCATTGGTTCTACCACCAACAATCAAGCCAAATATGATGCAGTGCGTGGTCTCTTAGCTGATGCCCTCTTTCATCGCATCCTCCATCTGCACGTTCGTTTGGATTCCCTGCTTCTTGTAATGCAACTAAATGGTGTTTATCGTGTGCATAACCCTATGCTATTTAGACGCTATTTACGAGTGAAAATCTTAATACGTTCGTTTGAAACCATAACTTTCAACCATGTACCTCGAGAACAGAATCACTATGTAGATAGTATTGCAAACCATGTTCTAGATTGGCATTTATCACACACATTTCATACAAGACAATAACATTAAATCAACCATCAAAAAACGATGCATATCCATAATATGTGTCGCAAAGCATGTGTTTAGAGTCCATCTACTCTGATACATACGACATGCCCATAGCATGTTACAAACAAAAACCCAAAACTGGGGGCACCACCTGCCCCTACATACATCATAGGGGGCACCACATGCCCCTACCCCTAATCACTATCTAGAGGCTCCCGGGCCAATGGCTCTGCCCCTGCAGCATGTAGATCACACATAGCCTGACCGGCCATCGCCATGCGCCGCATGACACCTCGCCACTCCGAGGGTAGACCAACACATGGCTATATGAACTGGTCGTCTAAGTCCTGCCACCCGCGCTCTGATACTCCGGTCAACAACCTTTCGCATCTACGGCGGATGTCCTCCAGTAGGGCGGCTGCATCCTCGTTCTGCGCCGCTCTCGACCTACTTGGACCTGTAGCTCCAGACGCTGCCGGTCGTCCCATATATCCGGCCGGTTTTACCGGTGCTATATCTGCATACCAAAAGTACATGAATCAGTGTCATCAATTACTATTCAAAAAATTTAACATACCCACACAAGAATAGCAATTTGTCACTTACCATCGGGCCCCCAGACTCGACCAGGCGGAAGTGGCAAATCCGGATCCCCACAGTAGCTCATCCTACTATAAGGATAGTCATCTATGTACAGTGGCATCTGATCCCAATGGGCAAAAAACTCCGGTTGAAACACCCGCCCGACCGCCCCTCCTCCTCCTCTGCACAGTAGCCGTCCCCAACGGCGCATCCTGGGCTCCCTCGAGCCCCCATCTGGAAGCTGTACACGAGGCCTCAAGGTCGGGATCTTCTCAAAGAAGAAGGCGCACAACAAAGTCCCATATGAGCAGTCATGGTTCACCTGCCGCCTGCATAGTGACACCAATAACATCTGGGCCCACCCATAGTAGGTCCCACCCAACACACTTTCCACTATCATCATCTGCCCCCCAGTGATGTGATGGAACGCCTGGATGCCCAGGATTCGCAGCACAGCTGCGGCCACTGCACGGGTTTCTAGCCTCTCTAGATCCCCGATTGGTATTCGAGTCCCCTTGACTTGGAGACCCGGTCGACAATGGTGTTCCACGAACTCCATGATATGCCGCCCCCGCGGCAACACTGGATGTGTGTTTCCCACCATCCCCAGTGGCGGGAGACCAGTCAGGAAGTACACGTCCTGGACCGTCAGCTCGATCCTGTGCCCCTGCACTACAAAGATCACCTGATCTAGATCCCAGTAACTGATAATCTGGGCCAGTAACGGTTCCCCTGCTCTCATCAACAGGTTCTCCAAAAACTTGAGAACCCCAAATCTGGCCAAAACACGATGGACGCCCTGATCCGCCTAGATCTCTATCCGTAGTGTCCCTAGATCTCTCTCTCTCCAGTTGACCCGTAACTCTGCCATACCTGCACAAACACATCATTTTTGTCAGCGTACAGATCGGGAAAACCATAACCAAACACCAAAACCCCCTCATCTCCCAGGTCACAGTTTTCTGCTCTTTTCTGGAACAAGTCGCACTTTTTGCCCTGATACCTGCGTCCTAGGTCGCACTTTTTGCCCCAAAAAGTGCGACCCGGCCGTAGAGATGAAGGAGGGGCTATTTCTGGGATTCTGGGCCCTAAACTGAAAATGTAATCCATCAAAATGCAAGAGAAAAGTTAGACCTCTTACCTGCAACTGACGGATCGCGATTCCAACGGTCGGTTTGTCTGCTACGTTTGCCGCAAGATTTAGGGCCTTCTCTCCTCTCTACATTCACCACAGCAACAATAGCAAATGAGTGATTTTGGAGGGAAAACTGCCTTATTAAAAGAGAACCCATGTTTCTTCTTTCGACTGTTGTGACCACACCGTAGCCCCGTTTGATGAACTGTCTGCACCGTTGGAAAGCTCTCACCGAGCCCTCAAATGGGTATATGTTAGTTTTTTGAGATCTAACACTCCACCAGGACACATTTTGTCCAAGAAGGGTCACTTCACCCCTCCTAAAAATTGAATTTCCTCACTTACGACACTTGTACTTGGGGCACCATCTTGCCCCCTTACTTGTCCTTGTTCGTGTCGATTTTCGTCATGAGTTCCCATCATGTACTCATGTTTCCACGGTTCCCCCATTGGGGCCTTTACTATGTGGCAGCACCATCGAGTCGCCCTTGTTTAGAGCATCCAAGTTGAGTCATCATTCCCTCCATGGAGTCTATGCCGAGTCCCTTTGTACCCCACTATAGCCCTCCATCCATCATTAATTGGTCTCTCTCTTGTGTCGCACATTATGACCTTCAGTTTCACTGCCCCCCATCCCTGATGATGTTGTGTGAGTCGCTGCCATGTCATTCATGCCCTTTATGCTCTAGCAAGGGAAGTCATCCATTAGCTACTCAGTCCTTCCCACTTCACTATCATCCTTAGTGTCAGTCTGTCCGTCGCTCTACTCTTTTCTCTCATGCCTTGGTTGAGGGTCTCTCATTGCCTCAACTATGGCGGACCTCCTTCTGTCGACATCAGCTCATTTATTCCAGAAGTCAGGTCTAGAGGGCAGTGTACCTTGGTCCCAGCTTCCACTCTTGTTCGGTGCCTAGGATCAGGCAAAGGGATATCTCCTTTCCCTTTGGCTTGATTGTTTCTCCAGCTCCTTCAGCATGATCGAGATTCATATACTTGATGGTCCAGTGATCCAGCAGCAGCTCTTGATGATTCTCGGGTGTGTGTGAGATGTTTCAACCCTCATGAGGGGGTGGCCCTGCAGGTAGCCCCCCACATGCCCGGATGACCTCTTCTTTGCAGCCTTCGATGCAGCTCCCGATATTTGATGATGTTGGCCATAGCCACTTGCAGCGCCTCTTCGATTTGCATGTATCAGTCAGATTTTGTGAGCCCTTCCCCATTTGCAGGGGGCATTTCGGTTGTATTTGTATCTCATGTACTCAGATATTATTGTACAAGTCCTGGCTATTATCCCAGGCACAGCATGTATGTGGGATTCCTCATTGTATTTTTATCTGGCTCATGATTATGCCAGCTGTATTTTATGGTTCGGTCCCTTGTTTACTAGACACACTATTCTTTTGTACTTTGTCTCGGCGGGCATAGGTATGCCTCCCCCGTCGCCTTCAGCACAGGTACCCTCTCATATAAAGAGACTTGTTGCACCTGCGAGTCTCGTCTCCTCAGGGTCTAGTCCTTCAGCACACTATCTACCTCGCACTTCTCTCTCTGACACCCCTTTTGTTGTCTAGTGATTGTGTTCTTACAACGTACTTCGGTCATACGATTTGCTCCTGACACTCGCATGCTGGGGGGCAATCTGTTACACCATTTTTTGGTCATCTAACTTATTATCATTAGATGAACCCAAGTACACCATGTAAGACCAGTTTTACCCTAAGTAAAACTGCTTTCACTATGTTAAAACAGGAAACCCCAAAAGGAAATATTAAACAAACCCATATTTGTTTGATTTTCCCCATGGAATAATTAATTAAACCATAATTTAATTATTATTCCCAGTCATGTTTAACCCAAAATCAAAGAAATTAATTAGATAAACCTTTATTTATCTTATTATTTTCTAGGAATAATCATTTAAACCTTATTTAGATGATATTCCTTGTTAAATATGACCAAATCACCCATCAATAATTAAATAAATCACTATTTATTTAATTATCTTTCAACCACTTCCTTAAATAATTAAATAAATCATTATTTATTTGATTATATTCTAACCCCTTCCTTAAAAAGATAAATAAATCATTTATTCATTTATTTTTAACAAATTAAGGGATTTGACCCAAGTCAAATACCTTTTCCCTCCAACAAATATAATAAAATATTCCATAAAAAGTGGATCCAAATCTGGTTAACCCATGCACCAAGATCTAGAATGACCCAATATTTTTTTATAAATAGGAGGGTTTTCCCTACCATTCTTCACCTTTTGTTGCCTATTAGATCACTCTGGATCTATACACTTGGTCACCATTTTCTGCCATTTTGCTCCCTTTGAGCTCTACTCTTTTGCATTGGGTTTTCTACATCAACTAGAGAGAAGAATCTTAGATCTGAAGTGCCGAGGACTTCCAAGAACCCATCCCACTGAGGGGAATTGGATACTCCTTCTGGTTTTCCTCACAGGTGCCCTATTTAATACAAAAATTCTTTCAAAAATTGTTCTTGTCTTGTCTATTGGTATATGGAGCAAACCCTTATTTTTACTGCTTAATGTCTTTCCATACATAGATCTGGTGTTTTGCAGCTATTTTCTTGTCTAACTAATCGCAGATCTGAAGATATTGGTAGCCACTTTTGTTGCTAGGGCTATTAGTTATGCGTAGCTAAAGTGGTCCTTTTTCGTACACTTCGATAAAGGATTCATACTAATAGATACTATAGGGATGAATTTCAGATATTTATAATTCGTAATTATAGAGATAATTCAATTTCAATATCGAGCTCCTCAAAAGCAAGAAAAGGTTGTGTATTTGGTTTTTAAAATTGCATAACATTTGTTTGAAAAAGTGGTTTGAAGTGATTCCAAGGGCATATTTTAGAATTTTTATCAATATTGGGTTCGATAATGCCTCCAAAAGATAATTCCATACCCGTTAATTCCTCAAAAATCTATACTATGATGCATGAAGAGGAAGAATTGAAGTATGAGATATCAAAATTACGGTACCAAGTCCAACAAATTTCGATCTTACGAAGAGCAATCAAAGATGACATAGATGGTTTAAAAGTATAAATGGAGGCTAAGTTGGATGGTTTGAAGGACCAAATAATAGCTAATATGGATGATAAATTAGTTGAATATCACATCGAGCATCAACAACAAGTTCTCCAATTCTCAAAGGATAACCTAACTTTGGTGCAGAATCTAATGAAACAACGGGAAGATCAACATGACATTGAAAGAAGTTCTGAAGCAGTCACAGAAAAAAGAACTCAACAAGTACAATCAATTTTAGAGTATCTCATCAAGTGGAAGAAAGTTCTTGTAGAATATTCCACATGGGAGGATGATAATTTTATATAGAAGCATCAAGAAATAATCAAGCGTTGAGGACAACACTTGTTTGAAGGAGAGGGGCATGTTAAGTCCCTATATTAATATTGTAGCCCCTTATTATGTTAGTGTATCCCCATTATTGTTATTTTTGTACCCCTGTAACCCCCATATTGTTATTATTGTGCCCTTAAATTATTATTGTTAGGTCGGCTAGGATTACATTGTGGCCCCATGGACCCCTACATATAGAAAGGAGGTTTTGTAATTCGTATCATCCAAGAATTTTTCATTCATGTAATGTATTGGAGGTTTCCCCTCGAAGTGGCTTATTTATAAGGCGTTGATATCTCTTTTCTTCTATTTTTGGAGCGAGTTTCACAACATCCAACCTGTTTACTCTAGACCCATAGGATATTAATTTGAAGGCTTTTACTCAGCTGAAGATTATGTAGAGCAATAGATCAAAAAGAGACAATTGAAACAAAGATAGTGATTGTTACCAGGGATTAAACATCTACACCACCAACAAAAAAGTGCATACTAAGTGCTCTCCAGGACACATTTTTATTTTGTATGAAGTTAAAACATGTCATTTTAGTAAAAATGCACTTTTACTAGATACACAGAAAAAGAGGAAATTTATCACAGGATCATGAAAGTCAAAATCACAGATGAAATGATATAGCGTGAAAGAAACAAATAGATGAAATAACATATAAACAAACAGCGAGCAAAGGAATAGGGCCAGATATCAGTTAGTTATTTGGTGTCACTATCTTTTTGCATAAAGATAATTTATTTTTCCTGGAATAAATCCTAGTGAGTTGATAGGATATTTTTGTAATTTTATAGTATAAATACTTCATCATTTGAAGTATCAAGGGTTGGTCAAGTGTGGATTTCTAAACATTTTGTTACCTAATTGATCTTCTAGCCAAAGGGTTATTGTACCAATTTCCAATCAAAAGACTGAACCAGCAATAAAGAGACTTCTTTACAGTATTCATGTGATGAGCCATCATAGTGAAGTAAAAATTTCAATTTTTAATGTTCTTTCTTTATGTATTCCATAAACTTATATGTGTTCTGAATTTGAATGTTATAATAGGAGTTTTACTACATAATTTATTTAATTACACTCTGCTTTTAACTGTTGTACATTTCTACGTTTTCTTCTAATATCCGATTTAGAGAATTCTTAATTGCCCTCTGATCCTGATTAACCCCTTCATCCTTCTTCATTATATTGTTTAAGGAATTCTTAAATGCTCCTTGATCCTGATTGAAAAATCACTTCACCATTCAGCGTTGAGATCTATTATTTCTCATCTATCTTGCCCTGTAACAATTTCCTTATAATCTGATTCAGTTCTATTTCAAAGCACTTTGACTCCATAACCCAATGGAATGTTGATAAGCACCTATTCATATAAATCATTAATTACACCTACCTACCAAAACCAATCAAAAATCAACCCAATCAAACATACATAACTACCCCAAAATCTATTAAAAAACAAAGTTAAATCATTAAGAGAGAGACCTCTCTGAGTTTAGGAAGGCTAGATCCTAATCTCCAAAAGTGGATGACAATTACCTCTGATATTTATTTGAAACGCATTGAACAACATTTGGAAATTTCCGATTGATAACACTGTCCAATCTTAGAAGGTTACATTTTAGGCTAGGTACATAATAGACATTTGGCACAGACTTCTTTTCTCCCTTCCTTGTTAGTATTGATACTCTTCCTTTCCCCATGATAGAGACTTTACTATCAATCCCAATTGTCACTTCAGATTTCACATACTCATCTAGATTGGAAAACATTGCTATGTTTCTAGTCATATGGTTAATACAACCTGAATCTAAGGACCATACATATTCTTGTTTTTCTTGTGCTACATTACAAGTTAAAAGCACATTTCCTTGGTTCTGATTTTATTTTGTAAAATTTACACTAGGTCTATTAACCATATCATTTTGTTTCTTTCTACATTCATTGGCATAATGGCCATACTTTTTGCAATAATGACATTGGAATTGAGATTTATCATACCTCTGTCCTTGTGCTTGATTTTGGCTTGAGCCTTCGCTTTGATTTTGGTTTCTACCACTTCCACTTGTGCTTGCAAGGTTTCTTCTTTCACCTCCGTGTGGGCTTCTTCCTCTTCCTCAGTACTTTGATCTTCCTTGACCTATACCTTGACCAAAAGACATTTGTGTCTTGAATGCATTCTCCAATGAGGAGTTCGTTGTTATGTTCAATCTATGTTCATGAAACATCAGTGATGCACAAAGCTCATCCACTAAAAATTGTGAGAGGTCCTTTGTCTCTTCTAGGGCGACTACTATGGCATCAAATCTTGATGGTAGACTTCTTAAGATTTTCTCCACTATTCTCCTTTGATCAAGTGCCTCTCCATGAGACCTTATCTGGGTAACCAACCCAATCACATGTGTGAAGAATGAGTCTATGTTATTAGACTCCTTCATATAGAGAGTTTCAAAATCTCTCCTCACCATTTGTAATTTTGTTGTCTTCACCTTCTCCATGCCTTGATAGGATGTCTTGAGAATATCCCATGCCTCCTTGGACTTCGTTGCTACTGCAACTCTTGTGAAAATACTTTCATGTAATACTTGGAAGATATAGAAGAGGGCTTTGGAGTCCTTCTTCCTATTATCTTTCAACAAGTCTCTTTCTGCTGCTGTCAAAAAATTAATCGTTGTTGCATCTGCTAGTTCTTGGAAACCATGTTCCACCAGCTCTCATATATCTTGTGAATCAAACAGGGCCCTCGTTGTAATGGCCTAATAGTCATAATTCTTCCTATTTAATTGTGGTAGTTGGGGATTTGTTAGGCTTGTGCCTACTACTGGCGTTATGACTATGTAAATAAACAATCTCCTTGACTGTGTAAAACAGAAGCCTTCTCACTGCTGGAGAAATCAACTTCTCAAACCCATCTTACAGCTTCTTCAGTAAAGAGTAAACTCATGCATCTTTCACTGAGAGCCTAGACCTTCTCTGATACCATGTTGGAAATATTGAATAAACAAAACACAAAGGGATGTATTCCCCCTTACAACATAGAGAATGCACAATACTGTGGAAATAAAAATTCACAGACAGGCATCGTAAAAACACAAGAGAGGAACAAATCTTATGTTTCTATTCAACTCAAAAAACTTATGGAAATTACATTAGTTACAAAAAATGGCCGAAGCTTGAAAACCTAATGCTATCAATGCAGATTTAATTTTGAACATACGTGTAACAAAAAAATCGTCCTCTGCTCTGTTTTTGTTGTTTCTACATGAAAATGGCATATAAAACCATAAAATCTATATCTGGTTCTGAAATCACGTCGCATTGCATCCAAAATAAACTACTTTGTGGGCATTTAACGGTAAACTCAAACTTCAGCAATTGTAATACACGACGGTGTTATCACATCGCAACCCAAATAACATTCCTTGCGAAAAACTTAATGGAACCCATAAAGGTTTGTGATTGCAATGTGCGTGGCACGATCGCATCATGGCTCAAATAAGATAGCCTGCGGGCGGTCTTAATGGTAAGTGAAAATCGCTATGGATGTGATGTGTGATAACACTATCTCAATGCAAATAACATAACATAGCTTGCGGATGGCAGAAAGGTAAGGTGTAAACATTGCGAAGTGTGGGCACGATGCGGCTTAAACTCGGTAAGTGAGGTAAGCGGATAACAGAGGGATAAGCGGAAATACGATGCGGTAAGGATATGTGGGTCCTGCCGATATCACATCAGCGGAAACATAACATCTGGTGAGGGCTTAAGGTTGAGGCTTAAGATTTTTGAAGTGTGGGCGACGATGCACTAAGTTGTGGTAAGTGCGAAATACAAAAATCAAAGGGATAAGTGGAATACAAGGGAAATAGGAAGAAAACAAGATTTGGTTCATGCAGTAAGGTTTAAGGTGGGTCCCACCAATATCATATCGATGGGGAAATTACATTGCAACGAAGGGCTTAAATGGTAAAGCTTGAAACATGTGGTTGTGGATATGTGCGCAAAGGTAAGTCAAAGGCGGTGGGTAAAGAAATAACGTAGAATTATAGTCGTGGTACTCGACTTCTGGATTTTGCGTGGATTGAGTGAAAATGCCTGCAGATTAAAAATTCATGCTGCTTGTCCTTCCCTATTACAAAATTTATTGAAGTGTGGGCTACTTCCACTGTCTTATTCATGGCGGTGGTTGGGAGTTAATTCCAACATCGAGGTCGGGAAAATAGAGCTCCATGTTGTCATATGCCTCATTGGAATTAGTCCCATAACTCCTATTATACTCTAGAATGTCGAGATGGTAATAGGGATCGATACAATTCTGAATATAGGTCCAGAATGATTTAACTACTTGTGGAGGCAGGATATTGAGGAGGAGAGTGAAGAGGCCTATCAATGACCATATCTGTGATTCCTGTCTGCATATTCTCAACCTTCACTCTACAAGGGAGGCAACTAGATGGATCTCTTCAAAGGAAGGGAGAAGAGGAATGAAAAATAATGAGGATACTTTCTTTCAGTACCACATTCTGAACTGTGGACCCAAATCTTATCTTTAATAGAAGAAAACAATTGTATCTCTATCATCCCACCCACGTGGAAGTTTCGCCCAAAGTACAAGCATGTGATTAGAAAGGTTGAATCTGCCAATAAATTGAACTTCCATTCACATGTAATAAGCCAAAGTTCAATTTTCAATGTGTACTTCAAATCCACAAGTTGCAATGCTTCTCGCAATATTTCACTCTATACCAATATTATTACTTGGTGCAATTTTTATAGCAATATTTTTTTTTATGTACACATTTTCTAATTTCTTGTTAGGCAATATTTCTATAGGGAGAGAGGTGCGTTAAATATTCTACATATATAAAATAATTTAAAAGGGAGAAAACACATAATTGAAGTTTGAAGTTTATCAAAACTTCTAATAAAAGGGAAAGGACGCACCTTATTCAAGGTTAAAGTTTTACCACAACTTCCAATAAATTTAACATTAAGTGATATGCCATTTTTAGTCAGACAAGGTAACATCTATAACTATTCACCCATCAATTGTTTACTTAAAATATGTAAATTTGGGATTTTTAGACAGCTGAGAAAAATTTATAACGATTTACCGAGTTTACTTTAAATAAATAAATTTGATATTTTCTAAAAATAATATTTTTTGTATAATAGTATATATATTTTATATTTATTTTTTTAATTTCTTTAATTTCATATCCACTCACATTACACTTATAATAAGTATTGACCATTCACTATTTACTTAATATAATATTTTTATTTATGTAAATTTTTTTTTTTTTTTTTAAATCATAATTTTATATGATGTATAAATATAAAGTTAGATGTAACTATTGACCATTTAGTATTTACTTATTATAATATATCTATTTATGTAAATTAGTTTTCTTTTTAAATTATAATTTTATATGATGTATAGATCTAAAGTTAGATGTAACTATTAACCATTAACTATTTACTTAATATAATTTTATATCATGTATAGATCCAAAGTTAAATGTTCTAAAATCGTGATTTGGTCAAAATTCAATGCATACTCTAAATCCAAAAGGGGCAATGCTTCTAGCAATGCTTCTAGCAATACTTCTTTACATACTATTTTCTAAGGGGTTGCTTCTAGCAATATTTCTTTATATACTAATTTTCTAGTTTCTTGTTAGGAAATATTTCTATATATAAATTCTTAAGGGAGAGAAAAAGGTACACCCAATATTCTTGTAACCACCCTCTTAGCCACTAAAAAATGGTTAAGTTTTTTTTTAATTAATTAAGAGTTAATTATGACTGCTGTTATTTGGAATTTCTGAACAAAGTTAATTTTGATAAGAAATAAAAATTTTACTGATAAATTAGTTTTCTTGAGTAAAAATTTATGGTAAAAGTAAAACAGGACCTGGAGTTAGTTGGAACAGAAAAAAAAAAAACAGTTCCACAGTTCTTCCCAAAGAAACTCAGGAATAAAGGGGAAATTCCAGGAGAGTTTTGGGGTTCTGTGGCAGAAGAGGAAAAAGAGGACTCTGCGTTTTTCTGGAGAGAAATTACCAGAACAGAGTGTTTGCTGGGTTGGAGACTGGACCAGACTGTCCCGAGTTCTCCCCAAAGTTCTGTTCCACTGGAGTTGGAGGGTTGGACCGGATTGTCTGAATACCTCCTCCAGAATTATCTCAGTGGATAATATTTCCAGGCGTGAAGCTCGGGGGAGAACTGTGGTATGTATTTGCCCAGTTCGTGGTTGGGAGGAAACGGGCACCTACAGTTGTCTTGAATACAGATGAGTTTACTACCACAGTAATTTATTAACTGCAAATATTATTTCTGCATTTCTATTACTAAGTGGAATTATCAAATTACAGTAAGTAAAATAGTCTTTCTGCGAAAAAAGTAGGATTTATGGTAATATGACAGACATTATTTAATTTCTTTCTTTACAGTACTGCTGTGAAATAAGTTGTATACTTTTCCTTTTGAATAAATAGGAAGAAGAGAAACCGAACACATATTACTGAGAAGGATTAATATTGCAGAAGTAATGTAGAATTAAACACAGTGCACAATGAAAAATGTAGTATTTAATAAACTCATACTTTTGTTCTAGACCAAGAAAGAAGGTCATACAAATTTAAATCTTGTTTCTGAACTATGCAACTATTAGGGGGGGGCGTTAACCCGTAAGGCAGGAAAGTCTGACTTTCTGGCCCTGGATATGTCGCCTTTAGCTATGATAACGCTCGGACAGAGAAGGTGGTCTGGCCACCCCGCTGCCTGGTGATAAGGAAGAACCAGGAGCGGAAACTAACAAGCATAGTATAGTAGTAGCTGTGAAATAAATGAAATACAAGACATGATAAACAAACGTTGTACCCAAAAGATTCATGGAAAAACAACAAAACGCTACCAAATAGGCTACATTCAACGAGTAAATACAATGCATAGATTTATAAGCAGATACTGCAATAGAAATCTCTATATAATTATATATGACGTGACAGAGAAACTCAGGTAAGTCCATAAACATTTCATTTAACAGTCTTGAAAGGGAATCGCATCAAACTGTTCCAACCACAAGAAGTTTATACAAATATTTCCTACACTCCCATTTACCAACTGTCACGGTACCGAAAATTGTATGAGCAAATAAACCATGGTGTCTATTCCTGAGACAGACATTTCCTCTGTCGAGGATTTAATAGCAAACGAAGGCGGAAGAACTAACAGCGGAAGTGCGGACTCCTTAGTTCCTCGGTGGGAATTGTCCATAGTTTAAATAAATTAAAATAGACTCAAACCCTGAAACACAAGCTATGCTCTAAAACCCTAAGCAGTGAATCCTGAGATTCTCTTGATCGATTAACATAACCACTGTGACTACAGACTCTAGAGCGTCTGGCTAATCAGTAGAAACCCTCCTTTGAATGAAGAAAAGACAAAGCCCTTGAAGATTTTCCTGAGAGACTGAACTGTTGACTCGAGGTGTACCTGTGAATGGGTGCCGAGTTAAAACCCCTTTCTCGCAAGCCAAAAAACAAAGATGGAATTCAAAGCTTCAAGTTTCGGAAGCAAGGAAAGTATACCTGCCATTCAAAACAGAGAAGTTATAAAATAGTAGGAGAACGAGTAAATATATTTCTGTAAGATGACAAAACAAAACAAAAGGGATAATGCACTACTGTAAACGCTCTATACAATACCTGAGGAGGATGTTTGTGGGTACCCGAGCGAGGAAAAATCCAGAACAACCTTCATGGGAGCGGGTGAAGCAAATTGGACAGCTACAATCCTCTCGAGGTGCGCCATTGATAAAGCAGTGGAACCCCTGAGATGAATTTTGATAAACCTCAACACTGTAAAAATTATTCAATCGATAACCCACAAGCTGTTAAAGCACAGAACAAACAGGAAGAAAAGCAGGACATTTACCCATAAGCGGAAGCGAGGGAATACTTTCCATTTACAGAAACGAACCAGGCGACATGCTTGGCCAAGTTCCTGTTGGGCCGGAGAGCTCCAGAACCTCCGTCGAAGGAGGAAAAACAACAAAATGAACTGGGAAGCTGGTATGGCTCGAAGGTCATTACTCCACCCTCGAAGTCTGTGCACCGTCGGATCACTGGTAGATCAAGGGCGTGGAGTTTGCCAGATGGTGGATGCAGAGATCAAGAGCTTCTAACCAGAACATTCGCGGGTAATCAATCACAACATATTAAACATCACACAAAAGATCCACATTCCAATGAGCGGAATACCCATAACCTCATTTAATAAGTGATGTCGTGGCAGCTGAGCACATAAGTGCCAGGTACACGAAGTAAACCGGAATCAATGACTTAAACCATATCGTGGAGCAGAGTTAAGATTCTTCACATCAAAACCATTAACCAAACCATAAGCATGTACAGAGTTGTATTAAATAAGAAATCCGGAAGGACACAGGTCATAAATACTATGTGTCAAGTTGTGTTTATTTTATATTGAAAACAAATAAAAATGAATTTTGCAGGGCTTAGGACTTGGTTAATAGTTGTTAACCATCAAACTTAATTTTTTTTTATTAAGAGTAAATTTGTTTTACTTTTCTTAACATGAATGTTACAAGTAGTATCAGAGCAGCGTTACCACGCTGGGCCCTATTAGGGTCAACTGACATTAAACTGTATGTTACTCATGCACAATCCAGTAATTAGGTGGAAGGACAAATGAGGTGGACACCGTCTCAACCGCCACCTCGAAGTGGCAGAGAAATGCCGCCACCACCAAAGGGTAACCCCGAAATGTGGGTTCAGCTGGGAATAGAGCAGCATCAGCGATCGAATAGGCTGATTGAAGAGCAACAACAACAGACTCGCATTTTAGTACACACAATACAACAATTGCAGGAAGAAATGGAGAGGGTGCGAAGAGAAAATGCAAGAATGATGCAAGAACAGGAGAGGATCTTGAAGAGCCTCTCTGATAAACAGAATCACAGGAATGAAAACCCCAGTGCTGGTAGAGAATTCCAAGAAGGGAACGAACAACAGACAGATGAACAAGATATGAATCGGAAGGAAAGAAGTCTGTCGCAGCGAAGTAATCTAAACAGGAATTTTCATGAAGCTGAATCTGAAAACGAAACCGAACGGAAGGCAGGTAAGAGACAGAGGGTGGAATTACATTGAGAATTCAGAAAGATTAAGCCACCTACCTTCGATGGAGAAAAGGAAGAAGTGGCAGAAGCTTGGTTGATTAACATGAACAAGTACTTCCAGGTGTATGACTATGACAGTGGTCTTAAAGCTCGGTTAGCCATCTACCAGCTGAAAGATAAGGCCACCTTATGGTGGGAAGAAGTGAAGAATGTGCGGGGGATAGAGGATCAGGATGTGACATGGGACAAGTTTCAACAGTATTTCAAGGACAAGTACTTGACTGAGCGTTTTTATGATGAAAAGGCTCAAGAATTCCATGATCTGCGGCTAGGACAGTTGACCATGGACGAGTTTATTGCTATGTTTACATCATTATTGCGCTACGTACCATACTTAAGGGACGAGAAGGCCAAAGTCCAA
Source organism: Pinus albicaulis (assembly GCA_034641835.2). Classification (NCBI taxonomy): domain Eukaryota; kingdom Viridiplantae; phylum Streptophyta; class Pinopsida; order Pinales; family Pinaceae; genus Pinus; species Pinus albicaulis. The sequence goes on from CM076578.1 coordinate 1,976,919,840, forward strand.
AGATTCCTGAGCAGTTTACCCTCCCACATGAAGGAGCGTATCGAATTTGTAAATCCCAAGACAATGGATGAGGCCATTAGAAAAGCGAGGCTATGTTATCAGCAAGCGAAGACCAAGATGGACCAAGGAAAAGGGTGGCAATCAAGGAAAGAAAACAGGAGCAGTGCTGGTTTTAACATAAGTAAAACCAGCAAATTCAGAAGCTCCGCCAGGAATTCAATTAATAAGCAATTTGGTAGGAACCATCAGAGGATAAGATGGCCTGGGGAGGACAAAACTGTTGAGGCTTCTAGCAAACCTGAGCAACCTCAAAGTCAGAGGCCACCTCTGCAGTGTTGGGGCTGTGGAGCAGCGCATTACTATCGAGATTTCCCACAGTGGGGAAAGACTGAAACAGTAGCCAATCTACAGGAGGCCTCTACGGTGGGAGATGTGGCACGAAGCATACCCAGAATTAACGCAGCATTGGAGGGCTGGCAAGCTGATTTTCAACCTACCATGATAGAGCTGGAAGGTAAACTGTTATCTCAAACTGTTTCTGTTTTGATAGATCGAGGAGCAAGTTTAAGTTATATAAGCCCTAAATTAGTAGAAACATGTAAGTTGACAAGTCAAAAATTTAAGAAGACCTAGTTGGTTCAGTTAGCTACAGGAGCTAAAAGAAGAGTTAGTGCCAAAATACCAGAGTGTGCACTACAAATCGGTGAACAACAATTAATAGTAGACTTAAATATTCTACCTTTGGGATCCTATGATGTGTTGCTAGGAATGGATTGGCTGGAAAAGCATTGGACTCTCATAGATTGTAAGGAAAAAGTAGTTTATTACCGAGACCAGAATGGTAACCACCAAGAAATTCAAGGCATAAGGAAGCCTATACACTTGCGCCCAATCACAGCTTCTCAACTGGGGAAATGTGTAAGGAAAGGATGCCGCTTGTATGCTATACAAGTCAGATTAACTGAGTCTAAGGATAAAGCTGCCTTGCAAGAGAATATACCTGTGGTGCAGGAATTTAAGGATGTGTTTCGTGAAGAAATACCAGGATTACCACCCAAAAGAGATGTGGATTTCACAATCGAATTGCTACCAGGAGCTTCGCCAGTTTCACGGACCCCTTACCGAATGAGTGTGCCAGAACTGACTGAACTGAAGATGCAACTTCAAGAATTGTTAGATAAGGGGTATATACGACCCAGTGTGTCACCTTGGGGGGCACTAGTGCTGTTCGTTAAAAATAAGGATGGAACCATGCGCATGTGCATGGATTACCGCCAGTTAAATAAGTTGACTGTTAAGAACAGGTATCCTCTACCCCGTATTGATGACCTGTTCGACCAAGTTAGAGGAGCTACTGTGTTCTCAAAGATTGACTTGCGAACCGGCTATCACCAGATTAGAATTAAGGATGAATACATACACAAAACTGCTTTTCGCACAAGGTATGGCCACTATGAGTTTGTGGTACTGCCTTTTGGGTTAACCAATGCACCAGCCACTTTTATGAGGCTGATGCATAGTATTTTCCACCCTTATTTGGACAACTTTGTGTTAATTTTCATTGATGACATACTGATTTATTCTAAGAATGAGGAAGAACACAGGGAACATTTGCGAATGGTACTGGAAATGCTTAGGAAGCACCAGCTGTATGCAAAATTTAGTAAATGTGACTTTTTCAAAGGAGAAATACAGTATCTTGGACATGTAATATCTGAAAAAGGTATAGCAGTGGACCCGGAGAAAATTAAAACTATTATGGAATGGAAGGTACCACAGAGTGTGGCAGATATAAGGTCTTTTATGGGTCTTGCTGGCTATTACCGGCGGTTTATAAGAGGATTCTCCAAGTTAGCCTTTCCCATTACCTCTTTGCAAAGGAAGGGGAAGATTTTTAAATGGACCAAGGAGTGTCAGGACAGATTTGAAAGACTGAAGCATTTATTGACAACAACACCTGTGTTAAGTGTAGCAGATCCGAGTAAGGAATTCGAGGTTTGTACGGATGCGTGTAAGGAAGGTGTTGGGGCTGTGTTATCGCAAGAAGGGAAGGTAATTGCATACGAATCCTGCAAACTGAAGGATCATGAGCAGCGATACTCAGCCTATGATTTAGAGCTAACTGCAGTTGTGCACGCTCTCCGCGTGTGGAGACATTACTTACTTGGAAAGAGGTTTGTATTAAAAACTGATCATAGTAGTCTAACCAGCTACTTTAAGCAAGCTGACTTAAACTCCCGGCAAGCCAGATGGAATGCTTTCTTGAGTGAGTTTGATATTGATCTACAGCATGTAAAAGGGAAAGAGAACAAGGTTGCGGATGCATTGAGCAGGAAATTGCATAACATTTATGAATTATATGTTAATCAAATTGAGACCAGGTTCCTAGAACAAATCAGAGAAGAAGCAGACAAGGATCCTGAGTATAAATATTTGTGGCAGCAAGCACAAGCATCTGGAGAACAAGGTGAGCAAGGGGAATATGAGATTAACCAGGACGGGTTGTTAATTTTCAAACAAAGGATAGTCATTCCAAACAGGGTAGAATTGAAAAACATGATACTGGATGAATATCATAGGAGCAATTATGCGGGACACCCGGGATATCAAAAAATGATGACAGCTATAAGAAAAGACTACTGTTGGCCAGGCATGAGGAAGGATATAGAAAACTATTTAAACAAGTGTTTAGAGTGCCAACAGGTGAAGGTAGAGCATCGGCATCCAGCTGGATTAATGTAGCCTATACCTATTCCTGAATGGAAATGGGAGGTGATCTCATTGGACTTTATCACCAGATTACCAAAATCAAAGCGAGGTAATGATTCAATAATGGTAGTTGTAGATCGACTGAGTAAGTCAGCACATTTCATACCTGTCCAATCCACCTATAAAACAGTTCAGATAGCAGATTTATTTATGCGTGAGATATTCAGACTGCATGGCATTCCTAAGACCGTTATCTCGGATAGAGATGTAAAGTTCACATCTGCCTTTAGGAAGACCCTGTTTACAGGATTAGGAACGCAGGTACATTTTAGTACTGCATACCACCCGCAAACAGATGGTCAAACCGAGCGAGTGAACCAAGTGTTAGAAGACATGCTGCGAATGTATGTCATGCAGCAACCAGTGAAATGGGAGGAGTATCTTCACTTGATAAAGTTCGCCTATAACAATGGCTACCAAGAATCATTAAGGATGAGTCCATTTGAAGCACTTTATGGGTGGCAGTGCAGAACTCCCATTAATTGGAGCAGTCCCGAGAATAGACTCATGTTGGGACCAGACATGCTAGCAGAGATGGAAGCAGAGGTGAAAAAAATTCGACAGAATTTGAAGGCGGCACAGGACAGGCAGAAAGTGTATGCAGATAAAAAGAGGTCATGCCGTGAATTTGAAGTTGGAGATCATGTTTATGTCAGAATTAAACCAAAGAAAAGCACGTTAAGATGGGTGTCTTGTGCAAAATTGGCACCCCAGTTCTGCGGCCCTTTCCAAATACTGGAAAGAGTGGGACCGGTAGCATATCGTTTAGCTCTTCCCAGTCATATACGGGTGCATAATGTTTTTCATGTATCGTTACTAAAACGATATATTCATGATCCAAGACACATAATTCATTAGCAGAACATTCATGTAGTGGATAAGCCTAATTGATAAATACTAATGCGATGATAAAGACTTGTTTATTAACTTAAGTCTACTGTGTGCAGGTAGAACCAGACGGGGAGTTTCTAGTCGAGCCCCACAGTATAATCGACCAGAGGGAAATCATGCTCCGGAAACGAGCCATCGCCCAAGTTAAAGTGCAATGGAAGCACTTTGGACCCGAGGAAGCTACCTGGGAAGACGAGAATTTTGTTCGTGGAGCTTATCCTGAGCTTTTTTCTGAACTAGGATAAGAACACCGGGGACGGTGTTCTCTTCCAGAGGGGGAAAACTGTAACCACCCTCTTAGCCACTAACAAATGGTTAAGTTTTTTTTAATTAATTATGAGTTAATTATGACTGTTGTTATTTGGAATTTCTTAACAAAGTTAATTTTGATAAGAAATAAAAAGTTTACTGAGAAATTAGTTTTCTTGAGTAAAAATTTATGGTAGAAGTAAAACAGGACCTGGAGTTAGTTGGAACAGAAAAAAAAACAGTTCCACAGTTCTTCCCAAAGAAACTCAGGAATAAAGGGGAAATTCCAGGAGAGTTTTGGGGTTCTGTGGCAGAAGAGGAAAAAGAGGACTCTGCGTTTTTCTGGAGAGAAATTACCAGAACAGAGTGTTTGCTGGGTTGGAGACTGGACCGGACTGTCCCGAGTTCTCCCCAAAGTTCTGTTTCACTGGAGTTGGAGGGTTGGACCGGATTGTCCGAATACCTCCTCCAGAATTATCTCAGTGGATAATATTTCCATGCGTGAAGCTCGGGGGAGAACTGTGGTATGTATTTGCCCAGTTCGTGGTTGGGAGGAAACGGGCACCTACAGTTGTCTTGAATACAGATGAGTTTACTACCACAGTAAGTTATTAACTGCAAATATTATTTCTGCATTTCTATTACTAAGTGGAATTATCAAATTACAGTAAGTAAAATAGTCTTTCTGCGAAAAAAGTAGGATTTGTGGTAATATGACAGACATTATTTAATTTCTTTCTTTACAGTACTGCTGTGAAATAAGTAGTATAATTTGCCTTTTGAATAAATAGGAAGAAGAGAAACCGAACACATATTACTGAGAAGGATTAATATTGCAGAAGTAATGTAGAATTAAACACAGTGCACAGTGAAAAATGTAGTATTTAATAAACTCATACTTTTGTTCTAGACCAAGAAAGAAGGTCATACAAATTTAAATCTTGTTTCTGAACTATGCAACTATTAGGGGGGGCGTTAAACCGTAAGGCAGGAAAGTCCGACTTTCCGCCCCTGGATATGTCGCCTTTAGCTATGATAACGCTCGGACAGAGAAGGTGGTCCGGCCACCCCGCTGCCTGGTGATAAGGAAGAACCAGGAGTGGAAACTAACAAGCATAGTATAGTAGTAGCTATGAAATAAATGAAATACAAGACAGGATAAACAAACGTTGTACCCAAAAGATTCATGGCAAAATAGCAAAACGCTACCAAATAGGCTACATTCAATGAGTAAATACAATGCATAGATTTATAAGCAAATACTGCAACATAAATCTCTATATAAGTATATATGACGTGACAGAGAAACTCAGGTAAGTCCATAAACATTTCATTTAACAGTCTTGAAAGGGAATCACATCAAACTGTTCCAACCACAAGAAGTTTATACAAATATTTCCTACACTCCCATTTACCAACTGTCATGGTACCGAAAATTGTATGAGCAAATAAACCATGGTGTCTATTCCTGAGACAGACATTTCCTCTGTCGAGGATTTAATAGCAAACGAAGGCGGAAGAACTAACAGCGGGAGTGCGGACTCCTTAGTTCCTCGGTGGGAATTGTACATAGTTTAAATAAATTAAAACAGACTCAAACCCTGAAACACAAGCTATTCTCTAAAACCCTAAGCAGTGAATCCTGAGATTCTCTTGATCGATTAACATAACAACTGTGACTACAGACTCTAGAGCGTCTGGCTAATCAGTAGAAACCCTCCTTTGAATGAAGAAAAGACAAAGCCCTTGAAGATTTTCCTGAGAGACTGAACTGTCGACTCGAGGTGTACCTGTGAATGGGTGCCGAGTTAAAACCCCTTTCTCGCGCAAGCCAAAAAACAAAGATGGAATTCAAAGCTTCAAGTTTCGGAAGCAAGGAAAGTATACCTGCCATTCAAAACAGAGAAGTTATAAAATAGTAGGAGAACGAGTAAATATATTTCTGTAAGATGACAAAACAAAACAAAAGGGATAATGCGCTAGTGTAAACGCTCTATACAATACCTGAGGAGGATGTTTGTGGGTACCCGAACGAGGAAAAATCCAGAACAGCCTTCATGGGAGCGGGTGAAGCAAACTGGACAGCTACAATCCTCTCGAGGTGCACCATTGATAAAGCAGTGGAACCCCTGAGACGAATTTTGATAAACCTCAACACTGTAAAAATTATTCAATGTTAAAGCACAGAACAAACAGGAAGAAAAGCAGGACATTTACCCATAAGCGGAAGCGAGGGAATACTTTCCATTTACAGAAACGAACCAGGCGACATGCTCGGCCAAGTTCCTGTTGGGCCGGAGAGCTCCAGAACCTCCGTCGAAGGAGGAAAAACAACAAAATGAACCGGGAAGCCAGTATGGCTCGAAGGTCATTACTCCACCCTCGAAGTCTGCGCACCGTTGGATCACGGGTAGATCAAGGGCGTGGAGTTTGCCAGATGGTGGATGCAGAGATCAAGAGCTTCTAACCAGAACATTCGCGGGTAATCAATCATAGCATATTAAACATCACACAAAAGATCCACATTCCAATGAGCGGAATACCCATAACCTCATTTAATAAGTGATGTCATGGCAGCCGAGCACGTAAGTGTCGGGTACACGAAGTAAACCGGAATCAATGACTTAAACCATATCGTGGAGCGGAGTTAAAATTCTTCACATCGAAACCATTAACCAAACCATAAGCATGTACATAGTTGTATTAAATAAGAAATCCGAAAGAACACAGGTCATAAATACTATGTGTCAAGTTGTGTTTATTTTATATTGAAAACAAATAAAAATGAATTCTGCAGGGCTTAGGACTTGGTTAATAGTTGTTAACCATCGAACTTTATTTTTTTTTATTAAGAGGTAAATTTGTTTTACTTTTCTTAACATGAATGTTACAATTCTACATTTATAAAATTCCTGGAGAAGAAGCACATAATTCAAAGTTTAAGTTTTACCACAACTTCCAATAAAAAGGAGATTCCAATAGAAGGGAGATGAAGCACATTATTCAAGGTCGAAGTTTTACCACAACTTCCAATAAATTCAACATTAACGACTTCCAATAAATTCAACATTAAAGGACATGCCATTTTTAAGTATAATAGCTCACCCATATTTGGGATTTTAGATTTTTGCGGATATATAAAATCTGGGGAGGGGGAGGGAGTTCAAGCAATATTTTACATATATAAAATTGATGGGAGAGGAAGCAGAGTTTTAGCACAACTTCCAATGAATTCAACATTTAAAATATGTAAATTTGGGATTTTTAGAGAGTGGAGTAACATTTACACTGATAGACTGTTTACATAAAATATGTAAAATTGATATTTTTCTAAATATTTTTTTTTTAATGATGTACGGATTTATATTTATATTTACATGTTTTTTTTTATTTCTTTAATTCCACACCCACTCAAATTACTCTTGTATTATTGATCATTAACTGTTTACTTAAATAATATTTCTATTCATGTAAATTGGTTTTTTTTATATGATGTATAGATCTAAAATTAGATGTTTTAAAACTGTGTAAAATTTTAAAGTGCAAATCATATAATAAGTCAAATTTCATTCTGTACTGCAAATCCATAAGGGGCAGTGTTCTTGCAATATTTCTTTATATACTAATTTTCTAGTTTCTTGTCCAACAATATTTCTTTATATACCAATTTTCTAGTTTCTTGTTAGGAAATATTTCTATATATAAATTGTTAAGGAAGGGAGGGAGTGATAGAAATAGCTAAAACAACTAAACATCAATTAGATGTTAAGTCTGCTTTCTTAAACGGTGATTTAAAAGAAGAAGTATATTTAGTACAGCTCTGATACCATGATAGAAATAGCTAAAACAACACAATTACAGAAACACAATCATATATTATGCACAAATGGTGTATGTGCAAAGACACTCACACACGGACTTACATTCAGATTACTCTATTAAATAGAGTTTCTGAGATCCAACTTATTCCTAAATTAGACAGAGAGAGGTTGAGAGAATTTCTCAACAATCAAACCAACTTCTCAAATATGGAATGTAAGCATTATCTCCAACAGGGAGGTGCACACAATATTCTACCTATATAATATTCAAGAAGGAGGAAGCACATAATTCAAGGTTGAAGTTTTAACACAACTTCTAATAAATTCGACATTAACTAACATGTCATTGTTAGTCAGTAGAGGTAACATTTATAACGATTCACCTATCCATTATTTACTTAAAATTTTTAAATTTATGATTTTTTTGGTTATATAAAATTAGAGGGAGAGAGATAGAGAGGGAGAGAGAGGGAGGAGGTTCCCGCAATATTCTATATATATAATTCAAGGGAAAAGGAGCATTTGATTCAAGGTTGAATTTTGAATTTTTAACACAATTTCCAATGAATTTAGCGTTTGCTAGCATGTCATCCATCGACTGTTAAAATAAATTTGGGATTTTTATAGCATTTATAGATTGTTTATATAAAATATGTAAATTTAGAATTTTTTTTTAAAATAATAATTGTGTATGATCTATGGATTTAAATTTAGATGTTCTTTGTTATTTATTTAATTCCACATCCACTCAGATTACACTTGTAATAAGTCGATGCACCACACTGTTTACTTAAAATAATATTTCTATTTATGTTTTTTTTTTTTTTTAATCATAATTTCATATGATGTATAGATCTAAAGCTAGATGTTTTAAAATTGTGTAATATTTTATATTGCAAATCATATAATAAGCCAAAGCCCAATATGTACTGCAAATCCAAAAGAGGTAGTGCTTCTACCAATATTATATTATATACCAATATTCTAGTTTCTTGTTAAGCAATATTTCTACATATAAATCTTTGAGAGAGTGAAGTGAACCCAATATTCTACATATATAAAATTCTTGAAAAATTTTCGAAAACTAATATATAGATTTAAATTTAGATATTCTTTATTATTTCTTTAATTCCATATTCACTCACAATCCACTTGTAATAAGTGGAGACACCATAAATATCTATTAACCACTAACTATCCCAAGGTGCAGTGTTTCTAGCCATATTTCTTTATATACAAATTTTTTATTTCTTGTTAGGAAGTATTTCCACATATAAATTCCAAAGGAAGAGAGAAATGCAACACATATTCTATATATATATAATTAAAAAAAAAACACACATTGAAGTTTTACCGTAACTTTCAATAAAATGGAGATTCCAACCCAAAAAAACAAAAAACAAATTTTTTTTATTAAAAGTTGAAGTTTTACCACAATTATATTGAAGTTTTACCACAACTTCCAGTAAATTCAACATTGACTGGCATTTCATTTTTAGTCAGTCCTTGACCATGGTAACACTTATAACTATTTACTAGTAGCCTTTTTACTTCAAATACCTAAAATTTGTAGCAGTAGTCTAAAAAAGTGAATCTGACAAAGATTTTGAAAAAATCTGGCAAAGATTTTATTAGAATTTTATTGAACCAGATTTCGACAAAAACCTGTCCTCCGAGCTATTCTCTTGGCTGAAAAGACAACTCCAAATTTATAACGATTCACCCATCAACTGTTTACTTAAAATATGTAATAATTTACCATACGTAACATTTATAACGATTTCATTTTTAGTCAACCGATGCAACATTTATAACGATTTACCGGTTGATTGTTTACCGAACATAAAGCAAATTTGGGATTTTCAGTAAGCGAGGTAACATCTATAAAGATTCACCCGTTCACTATTTACTTAAATTATGTAATTTTGGGATTTTAGTGAGCCGAAGTAACATTTATAAAAAAAATTCATAGACTTTTTACTTAAATTATATAAATTTGGAATTTTTTTTTGTAAAAATAATAATTTTGTATGATATATGGATTTAAATTGAGATGTTTTTTATTTCATTTACTCCACATCCACTCACCTTACATTGTACTATTAATGATTGACCATTATTTTGTGTTTATTTAAAATAGTTTTTCATTTTTTAAATGATAATTTTATATGATGCATAGATTTAAAATTAGATGTTCTAAAACACTATAAGAATTCATTAAGATGGGCTTATAATAAGTCAAGGTAACATTTATAACTATTTATGTTTGATATTTTTTGTAAATAATATTTTTATATATGTAAGTTGAGATTTTTTTTTAAATAATAATTTTATTAGATGTATAAATGTAAAGTTAGATTTTTGTGTAGTTAAGAGTTGGAGATAAGGAAATTGGTTAATCAAAATTTAATTCTAGGTAGTGTAGGTTTTTTTTGAATAAGAATGATGCATCTACCTGCATTCACGGATAGTAGCTAGTGATGATTGTTGTAGAAAATATATCAACGAGATTCAATCTGCTCTTGTAATGTATTAAAACAAAATACTAAATCCTTCTACAATTTGCGGAAACAAAACACGATCGCACAATCACATAACAAGTAAGAGAAATAAACAATTAATCACACACCACAAAATGTATTTGGAGAAAGCACACTCGCTCAAACCCCTCTATTTATATATTGTATAAATTCAAGACCATTAAACAATGCAATGTTTTTCTCTCAATGAGAAACTCCTTAATTCTACCAACTGTCTCACACTCATCTAGGAAAAATCAGTCAAATACTTAACCTATTTCCAGCCTCTACCCAGCTAGCCTTACTCACCATTTCTGGAGAAATTGTTGCTATATTAAATAGGAAAATCCTTTGAAGTGATTGACCAATGCATCATAGGCTTCCACATGAATCTATAATTCACACGTACAATTTTCTAACTATACAATTGATACTTATCATCCCTTTAATAGTGAATTATCAATTAACTGATTGATCAATATTTGTCAATAAAAACATATTTAATTCACTGGACCTCTCATTAGCTCATATCTCAGTGTAAAATCCCTATTTTTATGCTTTCACTTTAGGCAGTTAAAAATTCTAAAGGTCAAATGGACTTATAGGAAATTTATCTGTGGACATAAATTAAATTTGAATTTAAAAAAGGAGAAAATTAATCATTGTGCAAGGACTAGAGTAAGTTATCATCCAAGTCCATGAGGATGGATAATATTCCAAAGACTTTCCCAAATTCTCCAAAAATGCTTGGAGAAAATAAATTAAAATTAAAATATTATATTGGAGATAAAAATATAAAATATACCTCAATAAAGTGGAAAGTTATTGGGAAGAGGTGGAATAAAACTAGAAATAGGAAAAATTTAGTTTTAAAGTACTTTTGTGGAAAAAATAAAAGGAAAGTCTAGGCCAAAAGGAAAACAATATCCTAATTAATTAGACGTAGTTATGGAAACAAGCTGGTCGGAAAGCATGCTTAAATAAGCCATTCCTGGGTCGACAACAGGTTGTCTACACCTTGGAGAAATTGGTCTCTGCTCGGGGGAGCTATGGAGACAAAGCTCAAGGTTGGGTGGAAAATAGTCTTACCTGAAGTGGTATGCACACTTAAATTTATTTTGTATTATGACTGTGCTTTATGATTTGAAGGATAAATTTGAGAAATGATGTTTATGCAGAAAGATAAGTGGGAAGTTGTATTTCTGAGTTAATTAGTATAATGAAGTTATATTAGTTTAAAGTTTATAGTCTGACGTATTTAACAAAACATAACTATAGTGAATATAGTTTAGTCTGTATACTTACATAGACAAAATAAATTAGTAAACCAACAAACAGAAATTATAAACCCAATTATAAGGGTCTAAATCTGTTGTTAGGTTGGGAGAAATTATATGTTCGATTCAGAAAATAGATCAATGGATTAGAACAGATGTTAACACAATTATTTTGCAATTCAAATGGGAACATAATTCAAGATACAAAAAGAGATGATAATCTAGAAAGAAACATAATTAACATAATTGTATAAATAACCTTAAATATTTCTATTGTATTTTCATTTCAAACATAGTTTCTATCCATTCATTTCTATGGACAAACAAGAAATTAAATATCAGATATACATAGATATACATTTCAGTTGTACAAAATATTTATAAAAATTCCTATGAAGAGGAACTCTTCTTATTATAAAAATAGGAACATGATTTTGTAGAAATGACTATGCAAAATATATTCTTATAAATTGTCCATAGTACATTAACCAAATACAAGTATTATTTCTATTAATTTCCATATGTAGATAGGTATAAATATTCTGAAATTCTTGGAATTGAGTGGATTGAATTCTAGCAAGTTATCGACCAACCTGTACATAGAATGAATAAAATAAATTGTCAATGTTGATGGGAGGAATTCACAAATTGAAGAGAAGTAAATTGTACAAGGCAAAATATCTGCAAAATATTTGTACAATATCCCAGAAGATAAGGGTTAGAATTTAGTTATTTAGATAAATTAATATGTTAAACATAAAAAAATAACTACATGAAGTTAATATCCAATTACCTTATGAGTTAAAGAAAATGCCAAGATTATTCTTGTGGTCAAAAAGGAAAATAAACTAATTCCCAAGTTGGAAATATACCAGTAGATTTACGGTAAATGAATAATCATATGGAAATAAGAGAGAGGAAATTACCTATATTAGGATAGAGTAAAAAAACATGGAAATTATGATTGGGGTCAGAACATGAAGAAGAGAGCCTGCAGAGAATGATTTTGATTAGTTGAGGGAGTTAATTAAAATGCTAAGTACTTCCTGAAGGAAGAATTTGAAAATATTTTATAATGCGATTTTAAGAATGCAATTATAGAAACTCAAACTTCTGTAATGAAAAATAGAGGAACCAAAATTACCTCTCTGCATAAAACCAGACAATTTAGCCTTTATATTCCATTCGGTTAAAGTTGTAGGGAAAATCAAGGAATTCCCTTTTTTGCACGGTTGTGAAGAAAACCTGAAACTCTTAACGAAGATATTTTCAAATTGGAATGAGAGAAACAGAATCAGAAAGAGGATAAAATTCTTAGTCGAGTTAGACTTCATATGGAATATTATTAGATTCACGAAAATTATAATACATTGGATATTCATGGAATTAGATTAACCTGAGATCAATTTCCCTAAAAACGGAGTGAAAATTAATACATCAAATTGTACTGAGTTATTGAATAAACTGCAGATGCGTACTCCTAATCCCGAAATGAATTCATAATAATAATAATAGTGAATTTCATGCTAATATTCTATTATAAACCATGAGAAGCACCCGAAATGCTAAAATTATCTTAGTTGGGGGTTAATATAAAATGAGAAATAAAAAATATAGAAACCCAATTCCCGGAATTAATATCCAAGTTTGAAAAAGAACAAATAGTAGACTTCTGAAAAAACCCTCTCAAATTTCAAAAGAGGGATACAATGCTTAATTATGAAAATGTGGAGAAGTATTACCCATGATAAATCGTAATAAAAAATTGAAACCAATGCAAGAAGGAGAATAACCAGTTATATTTTTATAAGATAGAATTTGATTACAAATATTATGATAAGTGGGTGAATTTCTCCCTTCAGGTACATCTAAGAATGGTTACATTTTGGATTGCATGCACCTAAAAGTATATGGATAATAATAACCTTTATAAAACGTAAACCCTCAAGCAAAACTAATGGTTTATGGATACTTAACTGTTGCAACGTACAATGGTTCACTTAACCTAGTTCAAAACGTTAGAAGGGTCGGATACGTAAACCCCACCAATAAAGAGTAATGGGTTGAAAACGATTTTTGAAAATCATGATCAGAGTTCGCATATTATTTAATGACTGAAGTGTATAAAGAAAATGAAATAACAATAAACTGAAGAAATGAAGGTTCATAAATAAATAACGAGATGAAAAACTCATAAAATGCAAATAGTGGAAAAATAGTTTCCCTTACAAGAGATAGATCTTCATAGAAAAAACGATAACGATATAGATACTTATAGAAAAAACGATAACGGATTTGGCATAGTGATCATCGTATATCCATATTCTCTATGAAAACCTTGGAAAACGTAGTTTTCGTCTAAGGTTGCGTGGTGCAAGCTCAGTAAGAGAACCGAACGAGAAATTTCAAAAATGAAAACTGGTAGAACCAAATTAGGGTTTCATCATGGTAAAACCCTCCAGAGAATAGGATTCAATCCACATCGTCCACATGGATGGCATCGGAATGTAGAAGATCGAGAAGCCATGTGAATGAAATAACGTAAACATACTGGAGATTTAGTGAAATCCAAAAGTTTCAATAGAAAGCACCAATACAGACAACAAACTTAAATGTCAAACCCAATTTATGTGTATGATCCCTTCCTCATTAACGGATGACAGAGATATCTTTACATTGTGAAATTTTATGTGATAAACCCACAAACCCAAACGAAATGTTATGATCTAATTCGAATATTGAACTATTTAAACATAGGGTTAATAACATTAATGTGGTACTATGTAGCTCGAAAGGGAATACATAAATATGTATATAGTATGCTTAACCAAGGAGTATAACATTTGAATTATTTAATATGGTATATAAAGCATATAGCAGCCTTCAAATGGAATCTAATAATAGTTGCCTAAAATAAGGTTGTATTGAAATAATAATAATTGTAGAACTTTAATATCAAATGGTAAGTTCAACTATATTGGTAGAAATTCAAATGAATTATTATCAAATGTTATAATATTCTACAATTCATAAAGTTTATAAATGTCTAGGGATATAGTATATTCTAATAAGGAAAAGAATTCCTTTGTATAGATTAACAGTAACCCTAGAATTATGAAACTAAGAGTATGAATAGATAATTGCATTAGGGTAAGATAATAGAATATGTAATATAGAATAAATGTAATAAGGAGAAATTTCTATTACAACATTTATTCACATTTAAGGTTATAAATAAGATAAGATGAACCTAAATTTATTCACATTTAAAGCTATAAATAAGATAAGATGAACCTAAATTATATGATGAGAAGGATGATAGAATGAAATGAAGAGGAAATGGTCCAACAAATACATGGTGTTGTAATTATAAAGTACAAAAAGTATAATGAGGGAACTTGTCTAAGCATGATGATAGTATAAAAAGAATTTCGTTGAAAATTGATGAAATAATGATGAAGGAATAAGAACAGAATTCGTTGACTAGTGACGAAGATAGAAATTAATGCATCTAAAGTATGTAGTCATACTATAATTAGAAAAAAAAACAAAATTGAGGTAAGTGGAGTTGGTACAAATGGTATCAGAGCCCATGTTGAAACACTAGGCCTATATGTGTCCTCACACGAAAATAAAAATCCAAGATTTTTGCTACTGTAAATTATTTTTTTATGAAAAATTTTACATTAATTTCAATTCTATGTACAGTTAATTAATGTAGAAAAGTATAGTTGAAATTATTAATGAAGGAGAAAAGTTGTATGTACATTTGGGTGGTGTAGGAAATTCACCAAATCAAAATGTTCAATTGCTAGATACGTCACGGGAAATACAACAAGAATTAGTTCATCTACGAACTATAAATTAATGATTGCTACAAGTCAGCAAAGAACAAGGGAGGTTGATGAAAGAATTAACCTCAAGGTCTAGTCACGAAAGTGAAGACTTGAAGAAAGAGAAAATAAACTGAAACCACTCAGAAGGGTCTGAGAATGGTAAAACATCTATACATGATCCTAAAAATAAAAATGAGATGGATGAGAAATTCTGAATCCTGAACTTAGAAAAACACTTTCGGGTTTACCAAAATAATGTGAAAAATGAAAATTTGAAATCTACCAATGGCAGGGTAAAGCTAACTATGGTAGGAAGAAACCAAAGTGATACAAGTGTGGAATGGAAAGACCACTAATTGAGAAGACCCTCAATTAAAGTTCAAGTTATATACTTGAAGGATATATGTAATGATGATAAAACAAGGAAACAAAAGAACCATTAAATTGTTGAGGTGTTGGGGAATCTCACCACATGGTTCACACATGAAAATTCAGAACAATTAAGCGATTCGAGTGATAGAAAATGACCAGGCTCGAAATATTTCAGGGATGCAGCCAACCATGGTTAGTATAGTAACCATAGGAAAAGAGACATGCAAAAATATTGCAATGAAGGGTAAAAATTTGAGGAATATGAAACATAATTCAAATTAAAATATTCTATCAATAGAATGATAAAATATGTTAGTAATAGGAAGAGGCTGGAAAAATTGAAATCGAAGGTAGGATTGCTAAACAACGTGTTTCGGTTTGATAAATTCAGGAGAAAATTTCAGCTATATAAGTCCACATATGGTGGGAAAGTGTAAATTAACATAAAAAAATAAAAAATAAAAAAAAATCGGCAAGCTTGGTTAGTTCAATTAGCTACTAGAAAAAAATAAAGTGACTCATAAATTACCAAAGATTGCTGTAAATTTTCATGGGTATGAAAATGAACTAAAGTTAAATATTTTTCCTCTAGGTTCCTATGATAAGTTAGTAGAAATGGATTGGTTAGAAAAACAGAAAGAAATAGTCAATTAATTAGATAAAACAGTTCACTGTATAGATGGTGAGGGAAAAATAGTGATAGTGAAAGGAGAACCCAAACCAATATCAATCAGACAAATTTCAGTAATACAGTTAAAAAGGACAACAAGGAAAGGCTATCAAGTATATGTTATACAAGTGGAGGAATTGAGACAACAAACCAAAAAAAAAACTATATAAAAGTTAACAGAAACCAAAGAATTCAAAGATGTGGTTCCAAATGAAAATTCTCCTAAAAGAGAAATTGAATTTTGTAATTTAATTAATAACTAGAGCTACACCTGTCTGTAGAGCACTGTACAGAATGAGTACCCTAGAGTTTTTATAATTAAAATTTCAATTACAAGAGCTACAAGATAGAGGTTATATCCGGCCAAGAGTGTCTCCATGAGAAGCACCTGTACTGTTGTTAAAAAGAAAGATGACACTTTTAGAATGTGTATAGACTACAGACAACTAACTATAAGGAATAGATATCCTCTAACCCGAATAGATGATTTAATTGATCAAGTGAGAAGAGCCACTATATTTTCAAATATTAATTTAAGGATAGACTATCATCAACTGATAATTAAGGATGAAGACATAAATAATACTGCATTCACAACTATATATAGAACCTATGAGTTTGTAGTTCTACCTTTTGAGTTAACTAATGCCCTGCTATCTTTATGTTTTTAATGAATCATGTCGTAAGCAAGTTCTATACATGTTTTTTCTAGTGTTTATTGATGACATTCTAGTATATTCTAAGAATGAAGCAGAACATAAGGAACATCTCAGAATTGCCTTACAAAAAATTAGAAAACATAAGTTGTATGCCAAACTTAGCAAATGTGAATTTTATAAGGATAAAATTTAGAAATTCGGTCATGTAATTTCATGAAAATGATTGGCAGTGGATGCAGAAAAGATACAAGCTATTATGGATTGGTTGGTGCTTACTGATGTTTCAACCATAAGATCATTCATGGGAATTGTGGGATACTACAAGAGATTTGTAGAAGGATTTTCAACTTTAGCTTATCCTATTACATCTTTACATAAGAAAGGAGTGAAGTTTGAGTGAACAAAAAAAGGTCAATATAGTTTTGAATAGTTAAAACTAAAACTAACAACTACTCTTATTTTGAATATTGTTGATTCAAACCAAGAAATTGTGGTATGTACAGATGCTTGTGTAGAAGGATTAGGAGGATTATTATTACAATAAAACTCAGTCATAGCATATGAGTCAAGAAAATTAAAGAGACATGAACATAATTTCACTGTGTATGACTTAGAGTTAGCTGATGTAATGCATGTTTTGAAGATATGAAGACAATATCTGTTAGGAAACAAGTTTGTGTTGATGACTGATCACATAAGTTGAAATACTTTTTCATATAGCCTGATTAAATGCTAGACAAGCAAGGTGGTTGTCTTTCCTTAGTGATTTTGATATAGAAATCAAACATATTAAAGGAAAAGAAAATAATATTGTAGATGCCTTGAGTAGGAATGCTCCTGAAACTTTGAATAATGTTGGGAGTAGTGAAAATTTTGACATTGAAGGATTGATACAAGAAGTAATGAGTCAAGATTTAACCATGAAAAACTCCATGAAAAATTGCAGAATATTGATATATTGGGATATACTCAAAACCAGAGAGGGTTGATTTGTTATGAAAATAGATTGTACATCCCAATTGTGAGCTCATTAAAATGTGAAATTTTAGATGAGTATTATAAGCGACCTTATGTAGGACATCCGGGCTATCAAAAATTAATTTCAACCTTGAGAAAGAATATGTTTTGGCTAGGTATAAAAAAATATGCGGCTAATTATTTAGATAGATGTTTGGAATTTCAACAGGAGAAAGTAGAGCATCAGCATCCAACAAGATTGTTGAATCCTTTACATATCCCAAAATGGAGAGGGGAAATAGTTTCCATAGATTTGATAACTGGTTTTCCTAGAAAAAGACACTAACAAAATCAGTACATTTTATTGGTTCAAGCTACTTTGGTCACAGCTCAAAGTAGTCAATGTGTCCAAGAAAGAAATTGTGAAATAATACAGAATTCCTTGATTGATTATATCTGACAAAGCTAACAAGGTTAATTTCAATTGAGTTTTGAAAACTTTGTTGCAGGAAAAAGAGTACCAAGTTGAACTTTAGTACTGCTTGTGATCAGCTAGATAGATTGAAAGAATCTATCAACTTTTAAATACATGATTTTCATTTATGTGATAAACAAGTAGACAAAACCACAAGTGGGAAAACTACATATGAGAGAGTTGTTTTTTTTATACAAATTAGTAAGATTCTAATTAATATGTATTTAATTGTGAAGCTTTGTGTAACAGGAAATACTACACTCAAATTAAATGGAGTCCATTTGAGAAGACGTGCAAAAGGGAAAATAATTCACAGACAATTCCAGATGGGCGACCATATGTACTTGAGGAGTAAGCCTTGCAAAAGTACATTTTATGCTGATAGTTGTGCTAAGTTAGCACTATACAACTATGAATCATTAAGATTCTTGCTACAAAGTGACTCTATTGAAACATATTAAGGTTCAAAGTATTATCCTGATTCGTTATTATAAATGTATATAGGTGACTCTACTCATGTGAATTCATATGATGTGTGAACACATGGAAATATGAATGAAAATTTCTTCCAGATATACTTCTTATACACAAACAAGAAGAAATATAGCTCCAAAGTATAACAATAAGTATGGTAAAAGTGTGGTGGATGCACTTTACCTCTGAGGAAATTACTGGGAGAAAGAGGATGAGATGGAGGAAGAACATCCATCCCTGGTTGAGAAATCAACAAAGTGTTTCGCAACACCGATGACGGTGTTCTGTTTTAGAGGGGGAATATGTAATATCCCTATTTTTCTTCTTTTATTTTAGGCAGTTAAAAGTTCTAAAGGTCAAATGGACCTATAGGAAAGTTAAATGTGCACATAAATTAAAGTTTAATTTTATAAATGAGAAAATTAATCATTGTGCAAATACTATAGTAAATTAGAGATCACGAATCCAAGTCCATGAGGATGGATAAGATTCCAAAGACTTTCCCAGATTCTCCAAAATTCCTTGGAGAAAATAAATTAAAATTAAAATATTAGATTGGAGATAAAAGATACCTCAGCAAATTGGAAAGTTACTGGGAAGAGGTGGAATAAAACTAGAGAGAGGAAAAATTCTAGTTTTAAAGTACTTTTGTGGAAAAAACAAAAGGAAAGCCTAGGCAAAAAGGAAAAGAGCATCATGATTAACTAGACACAGTTATGGAAACAAGGTGATGGGAAAGTAGACTTAAATAAGCCATTCCTGGGTAGACAGGAGGTTGTATACACCTTGGAGGAATTAGTCTCTGCTCAAGGGGAGATGTGGAGATAAAGCTCAAGGTTGGGTGGAAAATAGTATTACTTGAGGTGGTATGCACAATTAAATTTATTCTATATTATGATTGTTTTATGATTTGGAGGATAAATTTGAGAAGTGATGTTTATGCATAAAGATAAATGGGAAATGGTATTTATGAGTTAATTAGTATAATGGAATTATATTAGTTTAAAGTTTGTAGTCTGATGTATTTAATACAACATAACTATAGTGAATATAGTTTAGTCTGTACAATTACATAGACAAAATAAATTAGTAAACCAACAGACTGAAATTCTAAACCCAATTATGAGGGTCTAAATGTGTTGTTAGGTTGGGAGAAATTATATGTTCGATTCATAAAATATATCAATGAATTAGAACAGATGTTAACATAACTATTTAACATAATTATTCTACATTTCAAATGGGAACAAAAATCTATATACCAAAAAGAGAAAAATTACAATCTAGAAAGAAACATGGTTGTATAAATAAACTTAAATATCTATGTTATACTTTCATTTCAAACGTAGTTTCTATACATTCATTTCTATGGACAAAAAAGAAATTAAATATTAGATATACATTTCAACTGTAAAAAATATGTATACAAAATTCCTATGAAGTGGAATTATTAATATAAAAATAGGAACTGGATTTTGTAGAAATGACTGTGCAAAATGTATTCTTATAAATTTTCCATAGTAAATTAACCGAATAAAAGTATTTTGTCTATTAATTAAAATATGTAGACAAGTATAAATATTATGAAATTCCTGGAATTCAGTGGATTGAACTTTAACAGGTTATCAACCAACCTGTACATAGAAGGAATAAAATAAATTGTCAATGCTGGTGGGAGGAATGCACAAACTGACGAGAAGTAAATTGTACAAGGTGCAATACCTGTACAATAATCCAAAAGGTAAGGGTTATAATTTAGTTATTAAGATAAATTAAATATGTTAAACATAAGAAATAACTACAAGAAGTTAATATCTAATTAACTTATGAGTTAAGGAAAATCTCAAGATTATTCCTATTGTCGAAAAGGAAAATAAACTAAATTCCCAAGTTGGAAATATACCAGTAGATTTATGGTAAATGAATAATCATATGGAAATAATAGAGAGGAAATTACCTATATTAGGACAGAGTAAAAACAAAATGGAAATTATGACTGGGGTCATAACATGAAGAAGAGAGCCCACACAGAGAATAATTTTGATTAGTTGAGGGAGTTAATTAAAATGCTAAGTACTTCTTGAAGGAAGAACTTGAAAATATTTTATAATTCTATTTTAAGAATGTGTTAACGGGAAAAATGTCCGGAAAATAGTAAGGGATGTCCCTGATAAAAATTCCTAATTAGACTCTAAACCATTTATGATAGGGATCTCGTTCGGGGTGTTGGTCCGGCTACCGTTGAATACTCCCTTTTCTTGGACACAAACGAGACCTGCGGTCCTATGAACACATGATTATTCAGATGGTATAAGACAAATGGTTGATAAGTCTCAATAAACATAAAACACTACAAATAGCAAGATGAGTTAAAGCATGTGGCTAAAGGAATTTTTGTTAGTAGCACATCATCAGGGTCACACTTGTAAAAGATGTTCAAACCATGAAAGAAATAGTTCTTTATGGTTAGAGCACCCTTCACTTCCTTAAGCGATCTCAAGAGATAAGATAAATGTTAGTAACGGAGTTTCTAACATCTTCTAAAAAAACAACCTAAAATCATTAACACATTTAGTGAGCTGAACTGTACAAATGATATAAGAAGAAAACGCAGATTATTTAATCATAAAGATATCAGATACATAAGACAAAATATTCACAGTGTTAACACATTAATCCTCATCAGATCCAAGAGTGGAATCAAAACAAGTGCTTGTATTCATTCTTAGAAAAGTGCATTCAATGCTATACAATTCTTTTTTCTCTTTTGGAGTCCCAAAAGAAATATCTTTTACAATTTCCTGAAGGGAGTATTTATAGAACAAAATTAACCCTTGGGTATCCCTGACTTTTCACCTTCCTGACCGTTGACATGCCCTGCGACTTGAGGGAATTCACGACTTGCGACCTTGGCTTTGACTGCGACCTGCGACCCTTTCTGTTTGCTGCAATATGTGACTTGGTCATGGGAGCAGTTGGGTGATTGAGAGATCAGGGACATCTACCTGTTCCTGATCCTTGAAGTAACTCTGCCATGCCCGATAATCTACAGCCACTGGGGAGACCTGAGGCATATCTTCTCTCAACCTATGAAGACACTCAAGATCATTTGGAATAAAAGTGTCTCTCTTGATTGTGATCTGGTTGGACATGGAAGCCAGTTTGGTATAGATCCAGACCGGTGTCATGATGAATTGAACCAGGTTTTATTTTGATGTCGGCAGGTCTTGAGAGGCGGTTTCTTGCCTTATGGGATGTAGAAATGCTTGAATATCTTTGGTGACTTCTTCCCACATTTTCTCTTTTCCCAGAGCACCCAGAGAAGGAATGTGGTGTACTTTGGCCATTGAGTCAATGTTGCTAATCAGATGTTCATATGCGGACATTACATTTTCCAAATCCTTGATGATTTTCTCCTTGGATTGTACCTTTATCTGTATTTGAACCTTGTCATTTTGGGTGCCAATCCAATCTTTTCTAGGCAAGGTGTCTGGAGCTTATGGATACATGCTCGACCGTTCCAGTATTTTGTCCAAAGTAATAGAGGCTTCATTTAGCTGTGTGTTCCTCCTCTTGGTTTCTGCCTGTGTTTTCAGTAGTGGTGCAACGCTTTGTTTTATTAGAAACAATTCTTCATATACTTGCTTCATGGTGGCCTCCAAAGTGACCAGCTCTCCTTGAATAGTGAGTGTTACTTCATTAGTAGGTGCATTCCTAACCTGAAGTTGTTGGACTTCTTCTTGTAGCGCCTTATTTTCATGTTCCGACTTAGCTGTCTTTTGTTAGAAGGCATGTAGTCTATTCTTCAGGGACAAAATTTCTCTACTCATTCTGCTTACGTTCTCCTCGGTGGCTGCTGCAAAACCGGTACTAGTTGATGCAATCATAACCGGATTGGTCTTGGTATCCAAGACTATATCCTTCTCTGTGGTGGCTGTAAGGGGTGCAGTAGGGTTCTGTGCCAAGCATATTCTCTTCTCTTGCCTAATATTGTGTGTGAACTGATCATAGGTAAGTCTTCTTAGATCAAGCACTCCCTCATCTAGATCCTCAGAGGTACCCAATTCTGAGAGAGAAAAACGCACATTGGTTGCAGGAGATGTTTGGGGCACCTCGATGTGTGGCAACTCCCTTTGTTTCTCTGTCTCTGGAGGAGATGTCTTGCTGCCTTCAGTTCCCTTGGAGGAATATTCCCTTGACTTCCGACTTTCTTCCTCCCTCCTCTTTTGCTCTACTTATGCTCTATATTGTTCTTCCTTTAGCTGGCGCTTAGCTTCTGCTTTTTCTTAATCTTCCTTTAGCTGGTGCTCAGCTTCTACTCTAGCTTGATCTTCCTTTAGCTAGCACTCAACTTCTGCTTTATCTTGTTTTATCTTTAGCTAGCACTCAAATTCTGCCTTTTCTTCCTCTTCCTTCCTTTGTTGTTCCTCTTCCCTTTTCTTGTGGGTTTTCTTCGCCCGCTTCTTCATTTGTTCTTCTTTCAGTTGTTTCTTTCGTTTATCCTCCTCCTCCTTTTCCTTCTCCTCAGATTCTTGTTGAGCTTTGGCCTCCTTTTCTCTTCACTGGGCAGAAGATTTATGGCCCGTATTGGTTCTTTGCTTCTTGGCTTTGGAAGACGAGGCTCCTCCCAGCGTATGGATTCTTTCTTCTAAAGTCTAGTTGTCTTGATCTTCCTGATCGGTTGACTCCTCTGGAGTGGCCTCAGTGTCTTTTTTGTACCATTTCTTGATTCTATCTTTAGCTGGAAAATCAATATGTTGGTAAATCCATTTAAATTTGGCCCGTTTGAAGTGGGTGGGGATGATTCTCTTAGGATCATATGTTTGGTGTGACATGAGACGTAGACAAAATCCTTTGACTTGCTTAGTCTCTGCCTCTACTTCCCTGAAATATTCCACTGTGTAGGCGCCGATGGTGAGTGGCAGAGTGGGCCATGGCTTCTTTTTACCCTTAGTGAGAACCTTTGAAAAACCCCCCGACATCTAGTAACATGTTTCTTGGAGGAGCAATTTTTCGGTGACAAACTGGAGTAGTGTGTGGGGGGAATTGAGTGACCTGAAGAATCAAATGAAAGTGCTATCCGTGACAAGAAACCAGCTGGCTACTCATGTTATCGTCTCCATGGATCGCCCAAACATGCAGGGGGTGTCTTTTCCAAAAAAATTCCCGTAGAGTGCGGGGATGAAGCTGTGCGAGATTGACTCCATGTCTTGCTTATATCTAGAGTCCCAGAACACCAGTAAATGTTTTTGAATTGGACTGTCATGCTCTAGATCCCAGTTTTATTACCACCCCTCAAAATGAAACCTTGCGCATACTGCATCCAAAAGATAAGACGCCATATAAAATTCTGATGCATACCCTTCATCAGGTGCTAGTGCTGCAGATATGTTTGATTTTAAGGGCTACCAATATTAAGTTGGCCCAATTGAAGTGGGTGTCATACACAGTGACAACATGCATCAGAGAAACCCAAGCGTCGTTGAAAGTGGTTTCATCTGGAGGACCATACATCCTACATAACATTGCAAATACAAGCTTGTAGACCTTCTTGAGACATTTTGTCTGATAGTCATGGTCCTTCTTGAGCTTGAACTTTTCTAATTCTTCCCACCATCCTCTTAAGGTCTCGGGTATGGGAACTGCATGAGTGGTGGCCCAATCCTCGGTGAAGGTTTGTTCTCGGGCGGGAATTGAATAATAGAATTCTACATCTTGTCCCTTTAGATTTGCAAATGATTTCCCGACATAATCCCAAATAACATAGATCTTGGGGTCAGCCTTTTGTAGGATCACTCAATCAGCTATGCACATAGGAATATAGGTGTACGGGCTCCTGTGTAGTGGAGCTTGGATCTTTTAACCTAAGTATACACCTGCTGGTCTAGGAGGTCCTCTAGAAACTCAGGTTTTGTGAATTCTTGGTAAACCTGATACCAACTCATACTGTCCCCTTTTCTGAATGTGTAGGCGGTGTCTCCATAGATAGGGGGAAGAGATAGAGGTATTTCCTCCTCTGAGATTTCTATCTTAGGGATTTTTTTCCTTTTGCGAACTGCCAGAGGCCCCATATCACTTGAGGCTGACAAGATGGATACGTACTCTAGCTCGGCTTCAAGGTTCCCTGGCATGTTCATAAAACAATCCCGCGATAAGACAGATGGAATATTTATAAATACTCGGGCTGACCCTACCTTTGCTCAACTATTTTCAATGAAATGGATGAACCTATGACCTAGCGACCTCGTGGTTGGGTCGCTAGGTCACGTTGGTTTAAAATTTCATAGAAAAGTGACCTAGAGACTTAGCGACTTGCAACTAGGTCGCGAGGTCGCTGAGTCGCGGAGTCGTGATGGTTTAGATCTTCACAGAAATGCGACCTGATGACTTAGCGACTCACGACCATGTCGTAAGGTCACTGAGTCACGAAGTCGCATCACTTTAATCTTTCATGGATATATGACCTGGTGACCCTGCGACTTGGTGACTAAGGTCGCGGGGTCACTCTAGGGCTTGGCAGACGGTCTATGCGACAATTAAGACCTTCATATTGCTTTTAATAAAAAAATGGAGGTAAGGCGACACATCAAGTGGAAAGAATGCCTGAATTTCCAATTAGAAAGGGCAGGAAAGGAAACCTGAATAGACTAATGCAAGGGAGGCTTCCTAGAGGAGGTACATAGGGAAGTCAAGCTATGGGGAAGGAAAGATATAGCAGCAGGATTCATGGAAGGCTTAAATAGAAGCTAGGTTGATTTTTAAACAGGCTAAGGTGAGGGTAATGGAGGCAACAATCAATCAAAAAGGAAACAGCAGGAGGTTTAGGCAACTTACCCAGGAAAAACGCATGCTAGCTGGCTTGTCAGAGGCATTTTCTTTCTCCGCCGTGTAGGTCGAATGCGACCTATGCGACCCTTATATATATAAAGGGGTTCCACGTGTGGATAATAAATGAGGGTTGCAAAGTTGCAAATGAGTTGATTTGATGCGATATGCGACCTCATGACTCTGCGACCTTGTGATCTGGGGGGTCGTGGGGTCACAGGATCACAAGGTCGCAATTGTTTGGTTTCGGGATGATATGTGACCTTGTGACTTCATAACCTAAGGGGTCGCAAGGTTGCAGGGTCACAAATTAGATGAGTTGACCAATTCTACGACTTAACAACTTCATATTTTGAAAGAGTGAACTTAGGCTTGAGTCTATTTTTCAAAAGGTTAGGGGCTCAAATTTTGGAGGGTGTTGTAGTGGCTACAACAAATGGCGATTCAATGGTAGGACCCAAGATCTTTGTCGATGCTTCATCTTGTGGGGGTTTAGGGGGCTTAGCATGATGATCCTTTCACTTCGTGGGTCCCACTACTTTCATCCTCGGGTCTTGCGTGTTTTATCCACCTATCTGCATGTCCCAGGATGTTGGTCCACCATATTTTCATTCCTAGAGACTAGACGGAAAAGGTTGGAGTAACCTCAGGGATTTCTAGGATCTGATATACTTATTTTTTCCTCATAGTGTTGCTCCGATCCTAGCGAACCTGGTGGTTCCAGCAGAGTCACTACCTAGGAGTCACGGGTGTTGCTCCGCTGCCAGCAAACCTGGTCTGTACCCCAGTGGAGTTGTCTTATCGCCTCTCTGCACAGGAATCCTTTCTCAATCCTTTAACCTCTATTAATGTGCTAATTTGCAATTATTTTAACTGTGCTTAGAGCACTTATTTGATTGTGCTCGAGGCACTTATTTTACTGTGGCAATTATTGCCTGGGCAGATGAGGGATTCCGACTTATTTTTCTTGCAAGAGAGGTTGCTCCTAGTCTATATGAGGACTTTTGGGTTTCTTGGACATCATTTTGTCTCCCAAGGTCTGCCCTGTCCCTTTTCCATCTAGTGACTGATAACACCAAGACTTTCTTTTGTACATCAATCCCTTGGGCCAGCATACTAGGTAAGCTACATGCGCTTGGTTCTTGGGACTTGGTCATGTTTTCCCCTTGGGTGCATATCATAGGCAAGCTTGTGCTATTTTTTGCATTTCGTTTGTAATTCTTCACCAGCATAGATTCTGACACATCATCTGAATTGAGTAACTTCTACATCTCTCCTTCGACTTGAGATGCCAAATAGAAAGGGTCAGTGACAGCCTGCTTGAAACAAGAGATGTATTGAAAACAAAACAAAAATGAGAACCACAACAAAAAAAACAAAACTATGGTATAGGGTATGGTGACGGCCCCCTGGGGCTGTTAGGTAAAATAGTGTTTAAGGTTGTGCCCATTGACTAGGAGGACCTCAATCCTCCCTCCAAGGGTCTGTAGCCTGTAATTATGGGAGTCGACCTTTTCTTTAATTTGGAAGGGTCTTGTCCACAAGGCCTGGAATTTGGAGTGTTTCCATTTATCCTCATGAGCTTTGTCCCATTTGAGGACAATATCACCTACTTAAAAAGATTTTTTTCCGACAGACTTCTTGTCAAACCATCGTTTTATTCGACTCTGATGGATAGCAGATTTTTCCCGGGTTTTAGCCTTTCCTCCTATAGCTTCAAAAATGTGTCTATTCAGGCTTGTAAGGTAGGGCAAGAAGTGCCATCAGTTTCTTGAAATAATTGAAGGGTTGGGAGAGACAAGTTGGAAGGAAGAATAGCCTCTTTTCCGTACACAAGAAAAAATGGGGATGTGCCCAAAGATGATTTGGGTGTGACCCGATCAGCCCATAGGGCATTATGGAGTGCGTTATGCCAATTTATTTGTTGGGATAGCAGAGTCTTCTTGATGATGTGGATGAGGTTCTTATTAGTTGACTCGGTTAACTCATTTCCTTGGGGGTAATAGTTGTCAGAGTGTTTAAGCACTATAACATTTTCTAGAGAAAACTCATATAATTTAAATGATGAAAAATATTTTGCGTTATCTAAAACAAGGGAGGTTGGAACACCAAACCTGATCATGATGTGTTGGGTGATGAAATCTATTACCTCTTGATCATTGATTTGACGCAACGATATTGCTTCAACCTACCTTGTGAAGTAGTATTCGGTTGTGAGGATGTTTCTATGTTGCTTGGAAGAGTGTGGCAAGATTTCCCCAATCACGTCAAGCCCCCACTGCTGAAAAGGTTCTTCCACCACGACGGACTGCAACGAGGTGGATGGTCGTATTTCCCTATTGGTGAACTTTTGGCATTATGGGTATTTCTGGACATAAGGGTGTGCATCTTTGAATAGAGTAGGCCAATAGAAACTGGCACGCATGATCTTGTGAGCAGTGGTATCCCCTGCATAGTTCCCACCTACTGGACCATCATGGAGCTCCATCAAAACTTTATGTGCCTCATCATACTCCAAATAGCGTAGCAGGACTCCGCTGTGGTGTTTGCGGAACAACTTACCCTGAACTTGTTGGTAGGATGTTGCTTTCAGCCTTAATGCACATTTCTGCTAAGCAGTTAAAGTGGGGACCGTGGTACCGTGGCTCAGATATTGCTGGAGATCAATGTACCATGAGGAGGTATTCTGTCGGGATACACTATCAGTTTGATACATGTCGATTTCGTGTTCCCAACTCTCTTCTTCACTGCTTCGTGAGTTTGCGGCTTCTGAATCCATCCGACATAGTCCTTGGCCTTTTATAGTATGTGCTGACTTGAATTCCAGGTCATACTCTTGAAGGCACATCTTCCAATTGCCTCGTTTCTCGCCTAGCTCTTACTATATGAAAAGTGAGCGAACAGCTGGGTGAGGTATGAATACTGTGACATGACTCTTCAGAATATATGGGCTGAAGTGTTTGACTGCCCTGTACACTGCGTAAGCTTGCTTGTCAATATCTGGATAATTCAGCTCGACACCTTGCAACCCAGTGCTCATGAATGATATGGGTCGCTCATCATTCTTGGTATCTTTCTAAGTAAGGACGACCACCAGAGATGAATCTGAGGCAAAGGTGTACAAGATAAAGCCTTTTCTGAAATGCAGACTATGAAGAGCAGGTGCTTCTGTGATGACTCGCTTGATGTTATTGAATTCTTCTTTCTCAGAATAATTCCTTTTGAAGTTAGCATTCTTCTTGATCATACCTTGCAACAGTTTCACAATTTGGGAAAAATTTGATATAATTTTTCACATGAAGTTGATTTTCCTGAGGAAAGACTGCATGGCCTTCTTGCCACTTGGGGGAGGAATATGGGTGATGACTTTCTCATGTTCTGGATCCACTACTATTTCGTCCCGAGTTATGATGTGCCCCAATAGGTTTCCTTCGAAGACTGTGAAAATTATTTTCTTCAGGTTTAGTGAGATCTCGTATTTTCGACACCTTTCAAAAATCTACTTGAGGTGATGCAGGTGGTCAGACCTACATTTTGAAAATACGGTTACATTGTTGAGGTATAATACCACACATTTCCCTATGAGGCCTTTGAAGGAAATGTCCATTTCTCTTTGGAAGGTCGCGTCAGCATTGATCAAGTCAAAGCGCATGTGTCTGAATGCGAAAGTTCCCCATTTAGTTTTGAATGTGGTTTTCAACCGGTTGGGTTCAGCCACTAGTACTTGGTTATAACTTGAAAAACCATCCAATAAAGAGAAAATTTCCAATGCTGATATAGCTTGAAGGATTTTCTCCATAGGGGGCACTGGGTAGTTATCCTTTCGAAGCTCCGTTCAAATTTCGAAAGTCTACGCATAAACAGATTTCGCCATATTTCTTACAAACTGGGACCAAGTTTGACACCCTGGTTGAATGCCGCACTTTGAAAATTATATGTGCATCCAAGATTTTCTTCAATTCCTTTTGGATCATTGGCTCTAAGCTGGGGTGTAATTTCCTCAATTTCTGCTGGAATGGCTTCACTTTTCCTTCATGGGTATCACGTGTTGGATGATCCACGTGTCATATGTTCGTAGCTCATTGTATGTCTAGACAAACACATCTCGGTATTTATTAAATAACTCAGTGAAAGTTTTCCTCTCCTGAGGAGTGCATTCGTTACCAAGATTGACGAACTTGGGCTCCTTGTCCGTCTTGAGGTTTATTTGTCAGTGTGATAACATGGAATTTTTCACCTTTGTGTTGGGAGGGCCTCGAAAACAGTTCCTGTAAGTCAAACAAATTTTCGAGCGACACGATCCCTTTGGGTATGGGAGTTTCCTTACGATCCCCTTGTTCCTTTTGTAAGGCCCGATCATGATCCTCTTATTCTATAACTGCATCTTTGAACACATCCGTATTGAGCATGAAATCCAGTACCTGTTGATCATCATTAAAAATGTGCAAATTAGTGACATTTTCTGATACGGATGGCTTGTAATAATTTCAATAGAAAATCCATCTCTAAGTGGGGTGAACCTAGCAGCAGCATTGGCAAGTGTATCAACTACTGCATTGCACATTCTAAGTATGGATTTAATACCGAAAGCATTAAAAATAGAAATTAAATGCCATACCTCTTGATGGTAACCTTTCAAATGTGGAGACAAGCAATGGATGGTGTTACGTACCTGACGGGTGATAATCTCAGAGTTTCCAATTACCTTTAAAAAATGAACTTTGAGATCTATGGATTTTTTTAGCTCGAGCAACAATGCTTCATAATCTGTTGTATTATTCGTACACTAGAACTATAGCTGATAGGAAATTAGAAACTTTTTCTTCTGAGGGTCCAACAGAATGCAGCCTGCGCTAGCCCCAACATGGGTTTTGGAACTGTCGTAGTACAAGGTCCACATTTCATTTTTTGATCTAATAAGGCTATTCGAGCACATAGGAGATGCACTCGGGGCAGCAATTTCTAACGGGTCTTTCATTGAGGCGAAGTGGTTATCAGCGACCAAAAATAGTTCAGACTTGATGTCTTGAGTGACTGGAGATTAGGGGGTTTGGTAGCACCCAAAAATGGATTCTAAGAAACACATACTGAGCTCCTCTTGTGCAAAACTGATTGGTTCGTTAGTTGCGTCCAGGTCGGTCACCGTGTGTTTCATGCAAGGCTCACTTTTAACCTGGATTTGATTGTTCCTGCCCTTGTAAGGGAGCCACAAGTGGGACCAATCAGGGGGAAGGTATCCTTGCAGCTTGCTAGACCAATATTTTCTCAAAAGAAGGCCATATGCCTCGGGGATATCCACAATTACTATGTCAATGCACTGATGTACCCTAGAATCATAGGGTAAGCGGATATTGACATTATTGAATTCACCTACTACAAGAACCTGAGATCTATCGAGTTGAATGATCCTGGCATCAGTTTTCTCAGGGCGGATGTTTAATTTCTTGCATATAGACAAGGGAATAACATTCGTGGATGCACCAGAATCGACGAGGCAATTATGGAAATTGAAGTTGAAAATCTCAAAGGATAGAGGGAAGGGTGGTGTGGATCCCCTGGAGTTTGCGTTCATGGCATTCACGATAGAATGGGGACTAGCAGTAGCTTGGGAAGATATGGTACTTATGGTTTTGGTCATCGATAGGTTGGAAAATGCTTTGAGGATAAGATCTCGCTGGTTAGCAATCCGAGCGAGTTCGTAGAGAGAAATATTGGCTCGAGTATTCTTCATATCCTTGATAATGTTATACCTAGAGTTTGTGTGTGGGATAAGTTCAGTGGCAGATTTCAGAGGAAATGATGAAGATTTAGCCTTTGGGATTTATCAAGGATTGGTTGGGCTAAATTTCTCAGGGGTCTTGGTTTTGTTTTCTGTGTTTGGTGGCAGGATTTTCCTCAAGAAAGCTTTTCTTTTTTCTCCAAATGACTGCTCAGGGACCAGGCCTTTACTCCTCAAGCCATAGTTTCGAGGGGGTTTGGATTTAGGGTCGTCAGCCAAGTTTAACTCAGTTGTGGAAGGGGGGATTTCCCCACAGATGACCTCAAAATCAAGGACAGTGGAACCCATATCTGCATCCGAGGGAGAGGCTTCCTCGTTGTTCGAAAGAGCCTCCTCCTCTAAATCCCCAAGAGTATGGTCTTCTAGAAGCTGATTCACCATGGCGGTCATGCTATTGATCCATTGGGGGAAATTTTTCTCTAAGTGGGAGGCTTGATGGAAAGAAAAAAATTATCCTTGCTGATTTCTTCAACATTGAGGCCAACACTCGAGTTTGACGGAGGTCGGTTAACAACAGAGTTATTCCTTTTGAAGAAATGTTTCTGCATTTTAGCACTTGAGACAAATTCATTGTTCTTCCTCTTCAGATCGAGGAATTCATTGGTTAATATCATGATGGACTTCTTGATACTTTCGAAATTGAAAGGGTCCTTGTCTTTGTCTCCAGATTTATGGTTCGAGGATTGGACTCTCTTCGTGGTCGACTTTTGATAATCCTGGCCATCATGGTCGATGGATTTTATTGATAGCATGTCCCTTTTGACAGCGAGGACGGTGGTGTAATTTTCTGCTAGGGTAGATCTAGCTTCGCGTTTCACGAACACAACAATATCCCGAGGAAGATCTCGGGTGTATTAGTCAATGGTGATTGAATCATCTAAGGCCATATTTGGTGGGAGTTTGTTTAATATAGTAGTGAAGCATTGATTGAAGTATTTGACTTTCTCCTTCTTATGGCATTTCAAAGTACTAAGCTCTATGAGAAGCATAGAAGGATTTTTGCCTTCCAAAAACTTTTGAAGGAAAGTATAATGAAATTGCTCCCAGGAAGAAATGGAAGCAACAGGGAGAGACTGATACCATGCAGCAGCTTTATTCTCTAAAATACGAGGAAAATTTCAGCATGCTACATCGTCAGACTGCACCCTCATCATTTCTAAAGCCAAGTAAAATTTTCTTATGTGATCTTCGGCCAGTGTACCCTTTTCGGGGTCGAACTTGGGGAGGTGCTTCTCAAGGTGTCGGGGCATGTCAGGGAGGGGACCATGGAGATCTAAGGAATATTGTGCCATCCAAGCCAACGGCTGCACGCGCCTATCCTGTTGGTGGCACGATATGTAAACATGCCCTATTTCACTTTCAGATTTTCTCCCTATGCCTGATCCGGATGCTTCACCCTCATGATGGGAGTGCATGTCCTGATTTCTCCCTCGGCTCCCTAAATTCCTAATGTTTTGCCAATTATAAAGGAAATGGAATCTGTTTTGGTTTCAGTTATGGTGAGGGTTTCCCATATTTCGATCTTGCCAATGGCCTCCACCCCGGCCCCTCCCAGTTGCACCCTCAGGTTGGTTATTCGCTTGAGTGTCATCGTTCATAGGTTGATCGGGTTGGGTTTCAGTGATTTCTAGGTTGCCTCCTTCATTCCCTCAGGGACTATCGAGGGGCTCTACTAAATTACGCTCTACGACATCAGTGTAAGCTTCTATCATGAGACCTACCAGCTGAGGTAAAGAATTGACCAGGGCTCCCTGGCAAGTCTGATTGGTTGCAGGAGTTCGAGGGTTGACCAGGGAGCCGGCAGTCGGGACATTTTGTAAGCCTCTGATGAGTTCATGGGAAATTGGGTGCAAGGCCCTTAGCTATTCAGAGGTGATCTCGTAGAAAGGGGGTTCTTCTTCAAGAGAGTGCTCAGGGGGTGGTGGACCAGTGTTTTCATACATGATTTCGCCCTGTGGGGTTTGCAACAGAATTTTTCTTGTGTGCTGGGAGCTTGCCATTCAGGCCCTCCTTCTAGTGCAAAATAATTGTGAAAACACTATAGTAAATTAGAGATCATGAATCCAAGTCCATGAGGATGGACAAAATTCCAAAGACTTTCCCAGATTCTCCAAAACTCCTTGGAGAAAATAAATTAAAATTAAAATATTAGATTGGAGATAAAAGATACCTCAGTAAAGTGGAAAGTTACTAGGAAGAGGTGGAATAAAACTAGAGAGAGGATAAATCTAGTTTTAAAGTAACTTTGTGGAAAAAAAGAGAGGAAAGCCTAGGAAAAAAGGAAAAGAGCATCCTGATTAACTAGACACAGTTATGGAAACAAGGTGATGGGAAAGAAGGCTTAAATAAGCCATTCCTGGGTAGACAGGAGGTTGTCTACACCTTCGAGGAATTAGTCTCTACTCAGGGGGGGATGTGGAGATAAAGCTCAAGGTTGGGTGGAAAATAGTATTACCTGAGGTGGTATGCACAACTAAATTTATTTTGTATTATGACTGTTTTATGATTTGGAGGATAAATTTGAGAAATGATGTTTATGAAGATAAGTGGGAAGTTTTTTTAATGAGTTAATTAGTGTAATGGAATTATATTAGTTTAAAGTTTGTAGTCTGATATATTTAATAGAACATAACTATAGTGAATATAGTTTAGTTTGTACAGTTACATAGACAAAATAAATTAGTAAACCAACAGACAGAAATTCTAAACCCAATTATGAGGGTCTAAATGTGTTGTTAGGTTGCGATAAATTATATGTTCAAATCATAAAATATATCAATGAATTAGAACAGATGTTAACATAATTATTCTACAATTCAAATGGGAACATAAATCTAGATACAAAAAGAGATAATTTACAGTCTACAAAGAAACATGATTGTATAAATAAACTTAAATATCCCTGTTATACTTTCATTTCAAACATAGTTTCTATCCATTCATTTCTATGGACAAACAAGAAATTAAATATCAGATATACATTTCAGTTGTAAAAAATATGCATACAAAATTCTTATGAAGAGGAATTATTATTATAAAAATAGGAACTGGATTTTGTAGAAATGACTATGTAAAATGTATTCTTATAAATTTTCCATAGTACATTAACCGAATACAAGTATTTCGTCTATTAATTACAATATGTAGACAAGCATAAATATTCTAAAATTTCTGGAATTCAGTGGATTGAACTCTAGCAGGTTATCAGCCAACCTGTACATAGAAGGAATAAAATAAATTGTCAATGCTAGTGGGAGGAATGTGTTGGGTCATAAAAAGGTATCTTTTGAACACCTAATTAGCCTACATTAATCATCAATCTGGGAGCGTCTTTTTATTTCAAGAGTGTACTTTGCCTGAGGCTGCAATTGTCTAAGAGAAATGCGGTGAAGATGTAGTAAAAAATAACAAGAACAAAAGTAACCAATGCTTGAAAAGAAACCTAATTACCGTGACATGAATGGAAAGATTAAACTACTTCAATCTTGCAGAACATAGATCAGGGATGTAGTAGCAGTAACTCTTTCCCTTAGAAATCGATGCAAGATGACCAATCTGGGGACTTGGAAGCAAAAGCCTATATCCTCTACACTTGGAGATCTTAAAGCAATTGAAACGAAAGCAGATTCACTGAAAGCAACTTAAAAGAAACGCAAGTTGAAAAGGAACAGCAACATGTAACTACAACTCATCTATTTTCTAATCAAATACTATGAATAAGTAATGAATAGAAATGGAATAGCAATCACAATTCTAACATATTCAAGACACTAGATTTCTATGCTTCAATCCTATCAACAGCTTCTCACCACACAATGATCAATTATAACATATTATAAACTACAGGAACAGAAATTCAAATCAGATACAAGTCAGCGAAGCTTTATAGTAACAGCAAGATAATCGAACTGCGAATTATGCTTCTTGTAAAGAAATGAAACAACAATGACTCTGTATTTGATCCGATCAACAATAAACCAATTATGTAATCAAAACAAACATTAAGCGCACTCCACACGATAATGAGAAAAGATTAAAATACAAACAGCGAAGTTATTCCACCAGACCAGGCCCTTAGCTCCAGTGAAATACTGCTGGGCTAATTCAGAACTGCAGAAGGTAGATAAAACACGTGCCTTGTATCAAACCAACATAAAGTTTTACAGAAAGGTTTCTCTCAAAATAGAGAGTTAATAGAACAGAGAAAATGTAAAGTCTTTCGACCAATTTCTAACTTCAACAACAATCCATCCCCTTGTCACTAAAGGACATGGCTTTATATATCAAATCTCGACGGACCAATCAAGGAACAAGATAATTTTGAACAGCAATCCCTCAGGATTGAAAGATCCTGAGGGATTCACTCCTCTGTGTTTAGTCATCTTTCTGTTTGCGCTGACTAAGGCCGAGTTGTTCCCTGTTCTTTCTGGGCTATTCGTTCAGATCTCCTTGCCTTTGGTTGGATATGATTCAACACTGTTGGAGCAACAGTTAGATTTTTTTCAACCCCGCCTTTGATACAGCTACTCACCTCTCTGAATTCCTGTTTATCAATCAAAAAGTATCTTTTAGTCATATTTTCGTATTAATCATAAACCTTTCCAATTCTATTGTAATTCCTATGATAAATTACCTTTCCAAGGAAAACAGGAGTATATTTATGGTAAAGAATGAGTAAATGCTCAATAATTTCATACCTCTTTCACTGCCCAACAGAATGCACAGAATAACGAGAAGTAAATTGTACAAGGTGCAATACCTGTACAATAATCCAGAAGATAAAGGTTATAATTTAGTTATTAATATAAATTAAATATGTTAAACATAAGAAAATAACTACAAGAAGTTAATATCCAATTACCTTATGAGTTAAGGAAAATCTCAAGATTATTATTGTTTTTGAAAAGGAAAACAAAAACAAATTCCCAAGTTGGAAATATGCCAGTAGATTTACGGTAAATGAATAATCATATGGAAATAAGAGAGAGGAAATTACTTGTATTAGGACATAGTAAAAACAAAATTGAAATTATGACTGGGGTCATAACATGAAGAAGAGAGCCTGCACAGAGAATCATTTTAATTAGTTGAGGGAGTTAATTAAAATGCTAAGTACTTGAAGAAATGAACTTGAAAATTTTTTATAATGTTATTTTAAGAATGTGTTGACGGGAAAAATGTCCGACCAACAGTAAGGGATCTCCCCGATAAAAAGTCCTGATTAGACTCTAAATCGTTTATGATAGGGATCCCGTCTGGTGTGTGGGTCTGGCTACCGTTGAATACTCGCTTTTCTCGGACACAAACGAGCCCTGCAGTCCTATGATTACACGATTATTCGGATGGTACAAGACAAATGGTTGATGAGTCTCAATGAACATAAAACACTACAAATAGCAAGATGAGTTAAAGCATGCAGTGAAAGGAAATGTTGTTAAAAGCACATCATTAGGGTCACGCTTGTAAAATTTAGTCAAACCATAGAAGAAACAATTATTTATGGTTAGAGCACCCTTCAATTCCTTAAGCGATCTCAAGGGATAAGATAAATGTTAGTAACGGACTTTCTAACATCTTCTAAACGAACAACCTAACATCATTAACACATTTAGTGAGCTGAAATGTACAAATGATATAAGTAGAAAATGCAAATTATTTAATCATAAAGATATCAGATACATAAGAAAAAATATTCACAATGTTAACACATTAATCCTCATCGGATCCAAGAGTGGAATCAAAACAATTGCTTGTATTCATTCTCATAAAATTGCATTCAATGCTATACAATTCTCTTTTCTCCTTTGGAGTCCCAAAAAAAGGATCCTTTACAATTTCCCAAAGGAAGTATTTATAGAACAAAATTTACCCTTGGGTATCCCCAACTTTTCGCCTTCCTGACCGTTGACATACCCTGCGACTTGAGGGAATTCGTGACTTGCGACCTTTTCTTAGACTGCAACCTACAACCCCTTGTATGTTGCGACCTGCGACCCCTTTTTTTTGCTACAATATGTGACTTGGTCATGGGAGAAGTTGGGTGACTGCGAGATTAGGGACATCTACCTGTTGCTGATCCTTGAGGTAAATCCGCTATGCTTGATAATCTACAATCACTAGGAAGACCTGAGGCATATCTTCTCTCAACCTGTGAAGACACTCAAGATCATTTGGAATAAAATTGCCTCTCTTGATCATGATCTAGTTGGACAGGGAGGCCAGTTTGGTATAGATCCGGACCCGTATCACGATGAATTGAACCAGGTTTTCTTGTGATGCCGGCAGGTCTTGAGAGGTGGCTGCTTGTCTTATGGGTTGTAGAAATGCTTGAATATCTTTGGTGACTTCTTCCCACATTTTCTCTTCGCCCAGTGCACCCAGAGAAGGAATGTGGTTTACTTTGGCCATTGAGTCAATGTCGCTAATCAGATGTTCATATGTGAACATCACTTTCTCCAAATCCTTGATGAGTTTCTCCTTGGATTGTACCTTTATCCATATTTGAACCTTGTCATTTTGGGTGCCAAACCAATCTTTTCTAAGCAAGGCGTTTGGAGCTTGTGGATACATGCTTGACCATTCCAGTATTCTATCAAAAGCAATAGAGGATTCCTTTAGCTATGTGTTCCTTCTCTTGGTTTATGCCTGTGCTTTTTGTAGTGGCGCGATGATTTTTTTTATTGTGAACAGCTCTTCATATACTTGGTTCATGGCGGCCTCCAAAGTGACCAGCTCTCCTTGAATAGTGAGTGGTACTTCATTAGTAGGGGCATTCCTAACCTGAAGTTGTTGGACTTCTTCTTGTAGTGCCTTCTTTTCCGGTTCTGATTTAGCTGTCTTTTTTTTGGAGGCCTGTAGTCTATTCTGCAAGGACAAAATTATCTACTCATTCTACTTATGTTCTCCTCGGTGGCTGCTGCAAAAGTGGTACCATTTGATGCGATCATAAGCAGATTGGTCCTGGTATCCAAGACTATATCCTTCTCTGAGGTGGCTGTAAGGGGTTCAGTGTTCCTACCTCATCTTGTGTGTGAATTGATCATAGGTAAGTCTTGTTAGATCAAACACTTCCTCATCTAGTTCCTCGGAGGTACCCAATTCCAAGAGAGAAAAACGTACATTGGTTGCAGGAGTTTTTTGGGGCACCTCAATGTGTGGAAACTCCATTTGTTTCTCTGTCTCTAGAGGAGGTGTCTTGTTGCCTTCGGTTGACTTGGAGGAATCTTCCCTTGACTTCCGAATTTCTTCCTCACTCCTCTTTTGCTCTGATGTTCTTCCTTTAGCTGGTGCTCAGCTTCTGCTTTATCTTGATCTTCCTTTATCTGGCACTCAGCTTCTTCTTTAGCTTGATCTTCCTTTAGTTGGTGCTCATCTTCTGCTTTATCCCATTTTATCTTTAGCTAGCACTCAACTTCTGCCTTTTCTTCCTCTTCCTTCCTCCATTGTTCCTCTTCCCTTTTCTTGCGGGTTTCCTCCACCCGCTTCTTTCATTTATCCTCCTCCCCCTTTGCCTTCTCCTCAAATTCTTGTTGAACTTTGGCCTCCTTTTCTCTTCACTGGCCAGAAGAGTTATGGCCCGTACCGGTTATTTTCTTCTTGGCTTTGGAAGACGAGGCTCCTCCCAACGTATGGATTCTTTCTTATAAATTCTGGTATTCCCGATCTTCCTTATCAATTGATTCCTCTAGAGCATCCTCCCTGTATTTTTTGTACCAGTTCTCGATTCTATCTTCATCAAGGCAATCAATCTGCTAGTTACTCCATTTAAATTTGGCCCACTTGTAGTGGGTGGGGATGATTCTCTCAAGATCATATGTCTAGTGTGACAAGGGAGGTAGACAAAATCATTTGACTTGCTCAACCTCTGCATCTACTTACCTGAAATATTTCATTGTGTAGGCACTGATGGTGAGGGGCAGAGTGGGCCATGGCTTCTTCTTGCCCTTAGTGAGAACCTTTGAAAAACTGTCCGCCATCTAGTAACATGTTTCTTGGAGGAGCAGTTTGTTGGTGACGAAATGGGGAAGTGCATGGGGGGCCTTGAATGACTCGAAGACTCGGATGAAAGTGCAATCCATGACAGAAAACCAGTTGGCTACTCGGGTTATCGTCTCCATGGCTTGCCCGGACATGCATGGGGTGTCTTTTCCAAACAGTTTCTCATAGAGAGCGGGAATGAAGTTGTGCAAGATTGACTCCATGTCTTTCTTATATCTGGGGTCCTAGAACACCAGTAAATCTTTGTGAATTGGACCGCCATGCTCCGGATCCCAGTTGTGTGCCCACCCCTCAAAATGGCACCTTGCACTTATTGCATCCAAAAGATAAGATTCCATATAACATTATGATGCATACCCTTCATCAGGTGCTAGTGCCACATATATGTTTGATTTAAGGGCCGCCACTATCATGTTTGCCCAATTGAAGTGAGTTCCATACACACTAACAACATACATCAGATAAACCCAAGCATCATTGAAAGTGGTTGCATCTGGATGACCATACATCCTACATAACATTGCAGCTACAAGCTTGTACACCTTCTTGGGACCCGTTGTCTGATATTACTGGTCCTTATTGAGCTTGAAATTTTTTGGTTCTTCCCACCATCCTCTTAAGTTCTTGGGTATGGGAACTACATGAGTGGTGGCCCACTCCTCGGTGAAGGTCTGTTCTCAGGCAGGAAGTGCATAATAGAATTCTGCATCTTGTCCCTTCAGATTGTGAATTATTTCCCGGCATAATCTCGAATAATTCAGATCTTGGGGTTAACCTTTTGCAGGATCCACTCGATCAACTTTACACATGGGAATATAGGAGGATGGGCCCCCGTGTAATGGAGCTTGGATATTTTAACCTGAATATACTCCTGCCGGTCTGGGAAGTCCTCTGGAAACTCAAGTTTTGTGAATTATTGGTACACCTGGTACAAACTCATACTGTCCCCTTTGCCAAATGTGTAGGCGGTGTCTCCATATGTAGGGGGAAGAGACAAAGTTATTTCCTCCTCCGAGATTTATATCTTAGGGATTTTGTTCCTTTTGCAAACTACCGGAGGCCACATATCAGTTGAGGTCAACGAGATGGATACACACTCTAGCTCAGCTTCAAGGTCCCCTTGCATGTTCATAAAATAATCCCATGATAAGACAAATGGCATATTTATAAATACCTGGGCTGCCCCTACCTCTTCTCAACTATTTTCAAGGAAATGGATGAACTTGCGACCTAGTGACCTCATGGCTGGGTCGCTGGATCGCTAGGTCACTAGGTCACGTTGGTTTAAAATTTCACAGAAAAGCAACCTAGCGACTTAGCGACTTGTGACTAGGTCGCGAGGTCGCTGATTTGTGGAGTCACGCTAGTTTATATATTCATGGAAATGCGACCTGGTGACTTAGCGACTCGTGACTAGGTCACAAGGTCATTGAGTCTCGAAGTTGTGTCACTTTAATCTTTCATGGATATGTGACCTAGCGACCCTGCGACTTGGCGACCGAGGTCACTAGGTCACCAGGTCGCAGAGTCGCGGGGTCGCTCTAGGGCTTGGCAGATGGTTTATGCAGCAACAAAGACCTCCAGCTTGCTTTTAATCAAAAAGGGAGCTAAGGTGACACATCAAGTGGAAAGCATGTCTAAAGTTCCTCATTGGAAAGCATGTCTAAAGTTCCCTGTGTACCTAAAGGAGGTACACAGGGAAGTCAAGCTATGGGGAGGGAAAGCTATAGCAGCAAGATTCATGGAAGGTTTAAAAAGAAGCTATATTGAGTTTTAAATAGGCTAAGGTGAGGGTAATGGAGGCAACAGTCAATGAAAAAGGAAACAGTAGGAGGATTAGGCATTTTATCCAGGAAAAACACACTCCAGCTGGCTTGTCAAAGGCGTTTTCTTTCTCCATCACGTAGGTCGAATTTGACCTATGCGACCCTTCTATATAAAGAGGTCACACGTGTGGACAATAAATGAGGGTCACAAGGTCACAAATGAGTTGATTTGATGTGATATGTGACCTTGCGAATCTGTGACCTTGTGACTTGGGGGGTCGCAGGATCGCAAGGTCGCAATTGTTTGGTTTCAGGATGATATCTTGTGACTTCTTGACCTGAGGGGTCACAAGGTTGCAGGGTCACAAATTAGATCAGTTGACAAATTCTGTGACTTAGCGACTTGAGATTTTGAAAGAGTGAACTTAGTTTTGACTCTATTTTTCAAAAGGTTAGGGGCTCAAAAAATTAAAAGGGGAAAAATTTTGGAGGGTGTTGTAGTGGCTACAACAGAATGCAATTATAGAAACTCAAAATTCTGTAATGAAAATTAGAGGAACCAAAATTACCTCTCTGCATAAAACCAGGAAATTTAGCCCTTATATTCACCTTTGGTTAAAGTTGTAGGGAAAAACAAGGAATTCCATTTTTCGCATGGTTGTGAAGAAAACTAGAAACTCTTAACGAAGATATTTTCAAACTGGAATGAGAGAAACAAAATCAGAAAAAGGATAAAATTCTTAGTCGAGTTAGACTTCGTATGGAATATTATTAGATTCAGGAAAAGTAGAATACAGTGGGTATTTATGGAATTAGATCAACCTGAGTTTGATTTCCCTCAAAATGAATTGAAAATTTATACATCAAACTATACTGAGTTATTAAATAAACTACGGATGCATACACCTAATACCGAAAGGAATTCATGATAATAATAATGAATTTCATGCTGAGATTCTATTATAAACCATGAGAAGCACCATCGAAAGGCTAAAATTATCTCATTTGGGGGTTAATATAAAATGAGAAATAAAATTATAGAAACCCAATTACCACCTTTAATATCCAAGTGTGAAAAAGAAAATACAGTAGACTTCTGACTACTATAACAAAAAAAACTTCTCAAAATTCAAAAGAGGGATATGATGCATAATTATGAAAATGCTGAGAAGTATTACCCATGATAAATCGTAATAAAAAATTGAAACCAATGCAGGAAGGATAATAACCAGTTATCTTTTTATAAGATAGAATTTAATTACAAATACTAGGGTAACTAAGTGAATTTCTCCCGTTGCGTACATCCAGGAACGATTACATTTAGGATTGCGTGCACCTAAAAGGATATGGATAATGATAACTTTCATAGAATGTAAACCCTGAATCAAAACAAATGGTTTATGGATACGTAATTGTTGCAGAGTAAAATGGTTCACTTAATCAGGTTCAAAACGTCAGAAGGGTGAGATACGTAAACCCCACCAATAAAGAGTAATGGATTGAAAATGATTTTTGAAAATCATAAATTTATTACCTGTGCAGCGTTGGTATTCAATGATAGAAATACCTAAATTGGAGTTAATTTTCCTACAATGCAACCACCAATTCGTTAATGAGAGAAGAGTATAAAGAATAACAAAATAACAATAAACTAAAGAAATGAAGGTTCATAAATAAATAACGAGATGGAAAACTCATAAAATGCAAACAGTGGAAAAATATTTTCCCTTAAGAGAGACAGAGCCCCATAGCAAAAATGATAATGACTCCATCTCCTCTGCAAAAACCTTGGAAAACGTAGTTTTCGTATAAGGCTGCGTGGTGCAAGCCTAGTAGCAGAGTCAAATGAGAAATTTAATAAATGAAAATTGGTAGAACCAAATTAGGGTTGCATCGTGGTAAAACCCTCTAGAGACTATGATTCAATCCATGTTTTCCACATGGATGAAATCAGAGTGTAGAAGGCCAAGAATCCATGTGAATGACATAACGTAAACTTATAGGAGATTTGGTGAAATCCCGAAGTTTCAATAGAAAGTACCAGTACAGATAAGAAACTTGAATTGTAAAATTATTTCGGTAATAATCACATGCAATTTTCCATTGCATGTGATTATTACCGAAAGATTTTTTACAATTTATATGATGGATCACAGAAGCATAGATTCTGAAAATAAAGAAAGTTAAATTTCAAACCCAATTTTTGTGTGCAATCCCTTCCTCATTAAAGG
Source organism: Pinus albicaulis (assembly GCA_034641835.2). Lineage (NCBI taxonomy): Eukaryota > Viridiplantae > Streptophyta > Pinopsida > Pinales > Pinaceae > Pinus > Pinus albicaulis. The sequence continues at coordinate 1,976,963,408 of CM076578.1, forward strand.
ATGATAGAGATATATTTACATCGTGAAATGCTATGTGATAAGTCCACAAACTGAAATCAAATGTTATGATCTAATTTGAATATCGAACTATTTAAACATAGGGTTAATAACATTAATGTGGTACTATGTAACTCAAAAGGGAATACATAAATATGTATATAGTATGCTTAATCAAGGAGTATAACATTTGAATTATTTAATATGGTATACAAAGCATATAGCAGCCTTCAAATGGAATCTAATAATAATTGCCTAAAATATGGTTGTATTGAAATAATAATAATTGTAGAACTTTAATATAAAATGGTAAGTTCAACTCTATTGGTAGGAATTTGAATGAATTCTTATCAAATGTTATAATATACTACAATTCATAAAGTTCATAAATGTCTAGGGATATAATCTATTCTAATAAGGAAAAGAATTCATTTGTAATGATTAATAGTAACCCTAGAATTATGAAACTAAGAGTATGAATAGATAATTACATGAGGGTAAAATAATAGAATATGTAATATAGAATAAATGTAATAGGGAGTAATTTATATTACAACATTTATTCACATTTAAGGTTATAAAGAAGATAATCTGAACCTAAATTCTATCATGAGAAGGATGATAGAATGAAATCAAGAGGAAATGGTTCAACAAATACATGACGTACAACAAGTATAATCACGGAACTTGTCTAAGCATGAAGATAGTATAAAAAGAAGTTTGGTGAAAATTGATGAAATAATGATAAAGGAACAAGAAAACAATTTGTCTATTACTGACAAAGATATAAATTAATGAATCTAAAGTATGTAGTCATACTATAATTAGAAAAAAAATGAGGTAAGTGGAGTTGTTACACTCAATTAGAACTAGTTAAATTGATTTTAATTGAATTATTTGAGTTAACTAATTAAAAATCACAAATAACTACAAATGGACCCCCTAAAATCATGGGAGGACTCTACATGCCTCCTCTCTGACCCTCAACTCGTATTTCCTAAAATAACTCAGTCTTTCTGACTTAGTTAACTAATACAAGTTGTCATGAGATGGAATTGCAATTTCTCTTTTAATTTAATTAAGGGAATATTAAATCAGAAGCCCCCTTTGGGTGCCATTTTAAAACTCCATCTCAACAAGAAAGATATTATTTGCTTCCCTCATATTGTCTCTGTGGAATTCAAATTTTCTTCTCGCTAGTGCCTTCGTCAAAATGTGTTAGCTTGAGGGGTCTTGACTCAGGTTTAGAGTGTTCTGTGCAACCAACAAAACCCTCCAACTACTGGCCCTTTCGGTAGTGATCTGCTTGTGCATACCAAAGTCTCACCTGAAGCAGTATGGGGGGTGCTGGAACTAGGTTTCTGCACCCTAAGGGAGTGTATGACGTGGGATTTAACCTTACTTATTATATATAAGGCTTATTGGTCTGCATGAGAGGTCACAGAAACCATATCTAAATGCAGATAAAATCTTTAAAACATATGCGTAAACATACTATTACACTCCAGTCAGATCTATCTTATCAGATCATAAACAACACTTGCGAAATCACATAGATAATTTTTTTGTAAAACCCTTAACACAGAGGAAATTCTTATGCAAGCATAGAGATCTTTCATAGATAAGTAACTTAGATAATTTCTCTTTCAAACATAATAGAACAAATATATCACTTGCAGTAATCAATAGATAATTAACATAGTCATGCATAAACATAAAAAATGCAACAAATTTCACCAAAAATTCTTCTTTATTAATAGTTCTTCAATTCAGTACAATCCTTTCGTCTGCGCACACAACAAAAAAGTCCTTACACATAACTTAGGACTATGTCCCTACACGCACGGCCAACAGAAGCCTTTCTACCTAGACCAAACACAAACTAGCTCAAAACTTCGATCAAAACATCAAACATAAATCCAAAGATCGTATATAAGATGATCTTGCTCGACTCAATTCTTACATATTTATATTGACTCGAACGTGAACATACCATGTTCTCAAACCATGGTTTGAGACTCATGGTTTCCCTTTTCACCCATTAAAATTATAAAGGAGCTTTTACCCACACCAAATCTCCTTGACTTCTGCGCGCAACGTGTTTCAACCAAATTTAACCAAAATTATACCCAACACATAACGCGAGGGGAACCCATCCCAATAAGATGTCTGCATCCTGTTCCTTCGTGGGAATGTACTCTAATGACATAATCTGCCTCTGAACACAATCTTTGAGATGGTGATACCGGATATCAATATGCTTGGACCTATCATGGAATACTAGATTAACCAAGAGTTTGATGCAACTCGGGTTATCACAATGTATCACCGTCAGATCCATCTGTCGACCAAACAAACCAACAAGTATCTTCCTCTGTAATGTTCCCAAAATTTCAGCTTCCAAGATAAATGGAACATTAGAGTTAGCAGCTGCTTTAGCTAGTGAATAAATGGGTATAAAAGCCCATAAGTCTCATAAGGAGGATAAAAACACTCCAAATTTGAAAGGAGACACTCTTTCTAGCTCAATAAGACACCTCCATGTGTGAACAGGATTAAATTGAAGCTGCTTTGACTAAGTCAAACATCATATTTTAGTGGAGGAGGAATCCTAGGTTGGATAACGCAATTTTGGAGGGAGATGTAACTTGGATTAGAAGTAACCTAAGTGAGTGGGACCAAGGGAAAGAAAAATCATATCTTATATAAGGAAGAGGATGGCAGCATTATTTATCATGTTGTAGATTATTATTATTGGCTGCCAAAAATTGTTGCTGCTTTGCTGCTTAGCAAAGCTGCAGTGCTGTTTAGCACTGGGTGTTCCCGGGCGGGAATCCCACCTCTTTCCTTTGAGGAGCTCATTGGGAGAGTTTGTATTCATGATTCCACATCAGGATTTCAGGCCAAGCTTCAGCCATCTTCATCAGCACAACTTTTCCGGAGATTGTGTAGTGTTGCTGGGTGCAGCAGTGGAAGGGATTGGAATCCCGGCTTCTGAGCTAGTTTCTCATTGGAGGAAGGTTTCCTTCACTTGAGAGATATGTTTGGAGATATTCAGAGCTTATTTCTTATCTGTGGTATCAGAACACTCATTTCCCATACATTCCTAGTGTTTTTTCTTCTAGGTAATGCATTATTCAGGAGGCAGTGTTCATTGCATGGTTTGGTGGCTTCGTTGCAGTGTTTCCTTGTGATTGAGAGGTTCATCCTTTCATGGGAGGAATCCCTTGAGGGATATAAATCATATCAGACCTCTTTCAACCTCACACACTCATGTAGTTCATTGTTTCAGTGGTGATTCAGTAAATTACTGAATATCCCATTTTGTATGCAGAGTGTTTGACAAGAAACCCTTGCCGGTTTCTTTTGTATTTTGTAAAGGGAGCTTATATATCTGTTCTTTAGAATTATTTATGAATAAATGAGTAGATATATTGTTATATTATAATTTTATGTGTAAACCCTCTTTTAGACTATGCATTCCCTTGAGCAGTTTCTCCGACATTTTGCAGTCTTGGGGTTTTAGCACTTTTTTGTCATCCTAGGTGTGGGAGATCTGTTTAGCCCACCTAGTTTGATTTGTTTCAGCTCTATTCTTGGATTTAGATTAAATATTGACTAATTTATGGGATCCAAGGTTCCATTTTAGTATTTTATTACAATTTTTGCTGGAAATTCACTTTTGATGCATGTTTCATGAGAAATCCTGAAAAAGGGATATTACAGTGGTATCAAAGCGTGATCTCTAGCATAGCCTATGAGATCAAGTTATCAAAAGAAGGAGAGATGGATAGAAGCCAGAAAGCTTCAGTATGTGAAGGTATAAAGGAATACAAGCTCACAAAGCTTCTTCCAAAATCTATGAAGAGCTTTCAAGAAGAGCTGAAGAAGATGAGATTGGAGATGGGATCTCCAAAGGAGGTTGAATCTAGAGCTGAATCTAGATTTTCATATGGTGAGTGTGAGCATGCAGCTGCACTCCATGATGCACAACACAGTCAAGTGCCCAGAGCTATCCCGAGATGGATGGGAGGAGGAAAAATGCCTGAGAGAATGACTCTTAGTGATTTGTTGCGAGAGTATGAATCTCAAATTGAGAGGTTTAGAGATCATACTTATTTACAATATTTTTGCAAGATCCAGATGGAGAAGAGCCAGCAGCAGGATGTAGATAGATTTATTCTATCTACTTTTTCTAGATCACCTACATGTTCAGTTGGAGCTTGGGTGAAGGAGCTAAACTCCTATTTGCAGCTGCACCATATTTCTGGAGATGAAGCTATCAGAGTTGCAGCGCTGCATTTTCGGAGGTAAGGCTCATGAATTGTGAATTTTTGAATCTTGTTCTTTAAAGAATGCCAATACTTTCTCTTATGCAAGATTCGTAAGAACATTGATGGAGAGGTTTGGTGGAAAACTTCCTAAGACACATGAGCAAGGAAAACTAGAGAAAACCAAACCCTTGCATGTGATGGAGGAAACTCCATTTCAAAAAACCATGGGAGGAGCAGATGTCTTGCATTACACTTTGCCAGAAGCAAAACCTCCAGTTAATATTCTTGAACAAGAGGGAATGGGGATCACTTGTTCACAAAGGGATCCAATTGTTGAGATGTTGCCTACACACATTGATGAAGAAGAGGGCAACAATGTTGTCACATCTAGAGCACATTTAGTGCCTCATGCAGAGGGAGGAGGAGCACATGCTCCCACGGGAGGGATTCTTGTATCTATGCAAGAAGTTCCCCAGGATCTCATACATAGAGGTCCAAACACAATTAGTGAGCAACATGATTGTGCAGCATTGTAGCTGGAAGGAGAAGGAAGGGAGGAAGGGCAGCATCACTTGATGAGAGGCACACACCCTTCTCTATTTCATAGAGCCAATGTAAGAAAGAGGCAGACTGATTTACACAGTCAAGGCAGGGGCAAGATTTCCCAACCATATGAGCAATCTACTTTTGACATTGATGTCTCACTATATGGAGGCATTCAACCTGGGAGGCCACCTGATCTGGAGTTGATAGAAAACATCTTGTATTTGGATTCACCACTCTTAGATTTTGGAGAGGTGAAGAGTCTAGAGGAATAATTTGGCATGGGGGATGTCAAAGTAGCAGGCAACAGCTTGAGGAGGGCTTCACATGACAGATCACCGGCACTGTCTTTGAGGAGGATTAATCCTTATTGGAGATCTCAGCTTTTAGTAGAGTACTCCAAGGATCTTGGTGCATGCATGATTCTTGATGACCCGAATGGAGATGACAGATACATGGTGGATGATGTGGTCATCTATTCCTATGGCAGGATCTTCTTGACTAGATCTTCTAGTCTCAAGGAGAAGCTGCTACATGCAGCACATGAGGACTTCTCTTCTATGCACTTTGATGCATATTTCCAGTTGATGGAGGAGTTCACTTGGGAGGGAATACAACATGACATATATCAGCATATGGAGAGATGCATAGCTCAGATGGTGAAAGAGAGGATGTCACAGCCACCTTCCTACTCATTGGGAGTGAGGGAGAATTTCCAGTTGAGCCATTTCAGCTCAAGGCCTCAAGTACATGATGGGGGAGGTATCATTTCATATTTTATCTTGTACTTCTTTTCATTATTTGAGCAGCATGATGTAAAAATAAGAATCATCTCTTCTTGTATGTTATATGATGATGTCCTTGTAGCTACTTGTTGCATTGATTTTGGCTATCCTTTTGATGAGCTGTGGGGGAAGCCACATGATTCTTGGTGTGCACCATTGACACCATATTGTAACTTCATGTTTTCATCTTATGAGATGACTATGACAGCAAAAAATTGGTTGGTAAAGCACTTGTCAATTCTTATTTTGATGCAAGCCAAGGGTGCATTGCGCTGGTTCCATGAGAGGGCCCAAGATTCACTCTCCGGTTGTCATTTGGAAACTTGTTCCTATTGTACTTTGCTTCCATATATTGCTGACATGTTTATGATCATGAGGAGCTTTGTTTGGAGAGTGGGCTTAAGATGGAGGATGCCCATTGAGAGCATGACTCTCCCTACTTTATTTGTTTTACCTTTCAGGAGGAACCATGGGCAAACCATTATTGCCACATCACACTTTTTATCTTCTCGTGGGAGGGACCACTTGGAGAACTTGAGGAGGCATTTCATGGCTGAACTATTTTTTGGGACATCATACAAGTTGACCACCTTGTTCTTATTCTATGGCTTGTATGAGGGAGAAATGAAGCAGCAACAAAGGTTGTTGTTGCTATGGTTGCACTTGGGAGAGTATGGGTAAAACTCTTCCCATACTTTCCATAATATTTATGAAGAGAAGAAAGGCACATTCATGGTGTAAGAAGGCTACCCTTCAACATTAGAGGATCATGAGAGAATTCCATATCAGAAGATGATCTTCTCACATAGCATCATTATGGTGCATGGCTTTGGCATGTGGAATGTCAAAGGGAGAAGTCATGGAGCCTTATTCTCAAGGCCTACAACGTTGTCACATGGGAGTGTGTTCTTATTGATGGAGTGTTCCAAAGAGTATTTGTATCCCTTCTTCTTGCATATTTTTGTGAGGGAATCCTCATGGGGAATCTTATACATGGACCTCACTTTTCTCCTACTCACTATGTATGGTAGGGAATTCATTTTTGTACTTGTTGATTACTCCATTGAGTATTTGTACTTTCCCACCATGTTTGAATAGTGCATTGCTCCTCAAAAGAGCAAGAGTATTTTTGGGTTTCATGGTCACTTTAGGGCCAATGTTTATGATGATAGTAGCCCATATATACATGAATTTGGGCAAGTGTATTGTTATTTTATATATGTGCAACTGATATACATTGGTGCTCACTTTCCCATGTTGGGAGAACAAACATATACACCTTGTAACTTGTTGCAGGACCACTTGCCTTATGACATTCTGAATCAGAAATTGGGAGAAATTCAATATATCCACCAGAGAGGCCATATGTATCATCCAAACTTGCGCATAACTTTCAACAATTTTCTGATTTGGTGTAATGTTCCAAAAATGGATTTCTCAGCATAACATGCCTGGAAAATGATTTTTTCAGAAATGTGTGCTTCATATATCATAAATATTGTATAGAAACACTCAGAAAACAATTAAAAATTCTGCAGAAACCTTTACTCAGCTTTTATGGGCAGAAAGGTGGGGAAAAGTGAGTATTTTGGCCCTAAAATAGGTGTATAAGAAAATATATGTAACATTAAGGGTCAAGGTTATGGAATATGTTATATTAGGTCAAGAGGGATCTACATGTCGAATTTAAGCAAAAAAAAAGGCGTTTTTTAAAGTTAAAAATTTCCTCCTTCCCCACTAGTTAAGAAAAACCCTGATTTCCCATGACTTGGAAGATGCAGAAATTTACTGAAGCAAGGGAAGTGTATTTTTTGAATGTATAAGATGTAAAATAGTATGAAAAATCAGAAAATGAGTTTATGAACATAGCATAGGCATTAAACAAGGTTAAACAACAGTTTTACATAGAAAATCCCTCAAGATTAAGGTGTTGAAAGACAAGAGAATGACCCAGAAACCCTTCAGCATTATTTTCAGGAGGCTGAAGCTTATTTTTATTATATTAAAGATCTAAAAATGATAAATACATGAAAACAGAGATCTATAATGAAAAAAAATGCCCAAAGGGCTCTTTATTACATTCCCCTTGGGGATTTCAGCAATACATGAAAATGCCAAAGCAAATCTGAATTTTACTGCAGCATGATTCAAAAATTATGAAGAAAAAACTTTAGTGAGTGTTTCAGATCTTAAATATACATGGACTGTTTGGCCAATCCATGGATCACACTTGATTCAAGGAGGCTTCCTTCGCATCAGAGATCTAGCTCCAAAATGATGCCAAAAACCCTGCAACACTGCTCCCTCAGCAATAACGCAGATCTGGGGAAGGAACTGCACAGTATAGCATGAAAATTTTTTTGGCCTAATGCCAAGATCTGAAATGAGGCTCCAATATTCCAATACAGCCCTTCAATGGATTAGAACCCTCCTCAACTGAAAATAAGTACTGAAATGATCTAGATCTGAAAAGATCTAAACTAAACTTGTTGTAGCTTATAAAAGCAATAAAACCCTCAACGGGATCTCCATTGCAGTTGGAAGTAGAAGCTTGGCCAAATTCCGGATAGTGGATCAATGCAGCACATCCTCCTCCAAATACTCCATGGGAGGAGAGAGAATTCCTAAACAAGAAACCCTCTTTCCTTTGGCTAAACAGCCAAGAGAACTCGAGTTGCTCAAGAAACTTCTAAAGTCATCAAAAACCTTTTCATGAGCCCTCTCCTTCCCTTTTATAAAATGAGGAAGTGCAAAACCCTAAACCACTTCACTTGAATTAGCCCCTTTCACATTTAGAAGATACTTCTAGAACTACGCATATCACTTAGGAGGTTCAATGCACCTGGAATATCTTGTGTTTTGGTCCTGTTGACCCAATCAAATAACTTAGCCCTGTTCATACACAAGTGGTTTTTATGCAACCAGCTCATATTTAATCCTATTCACATTGAGCATGTATTTATTTGTAGATATAAGGAGCGTTGCATGTCCTCCATTAGTCTATTATTCATAATCATGAAAAATAAAACAAAATTCTAATGTTCCAATTAGCTTAGCTAATTTAGGAACATTATAGTCCTCCGCTCCCAAATGTTGCTTGTCCTCAAGAAACTGCAAGGATAGAACTGAAAAATGTCTCATCCTCCTACTGTAGCATCCCCATATGATGAACTCCTCCAAATAATGAGATGTTGTGTCAACAATGAATCTCCATATTTCCCCTCCCAAGCATGCAAGTTAGCTGAATAGCTATCATCATGAAACAGTCAAATACTCAAGAAGGCAATAAGGTGCTGCCTAGAGGCTCCCTTGAGGCATGGAATCTGAAGTGTATTGGGAAATAACATCCCCCATGTGAGTTCTCCACCCTCAAGCAATTATCCACCAAAAATGAGTCACCTCATGACATGGCAACTCCATGAAAATGTTCCTCCACCTTGAGCTCCTGTAAAATAGGTGGGTTGAAAATCTGCACATGGCAGACAAGATGGCCTACCCCACGCGGTTCTCCTCTCCACTTAAGATAAGTGTATAGTGAAAATTGATCTTGGGCTGCAAGGACGTTGCCCTCAAGTGGCATCATGAGGATTAGATCTGCAAAGATCCTCCCTCTAACGCTGTAAAACCAATCAGCCCAAAATGTCTCATATGTGATGGATAGAAGAGTATCACCATGAGGTACTCCATCACACGGCTCACCTCCAAAAGAAACAAGTGTTTGGCTATGGTGGCCACAATTTCTCCCATGTTCCCATTAGAACATGTGCTACAGAAAATGTGGGAATCTCCTTCCCAAAAGGACACACTTATCTCATGTGTCTGTTTCTCAATCATGCTCTCAAAGGACATAATGGAAATATTAGCAAAGAAAAAATGATCATCATCATAATGAGGGAAATATTGAAGGTTCTATGTGATGCAAGAGATTACCAACAGTCCCCCAAATCCTCACAGTGCAGTCTTCTCAACTGCTGCTTGAGAAGAGTATATGGAAAATTGCCTCCTGTGACATGGTTAATCATATGAATAAAGAATACACATGTAAGGAAAAAATCTTTGCCCAAGGCCACATAATATATGGTTTTCTCCATCATTCAGTTTGGCCCAATGAAGTTCATGGAGCTCAATAAATAGCTTGCCCTCTTGTGGAGCAATGCACTGCCAAGAGATGGTAAGAGGATACAAGCAAAATCTCTCACCATATGTTGGAAGCAAGAAGATACATGGACTCATGAATGAATCCTTAATAATAGTTTGGCACACTCCCATGAAGAGAAATGAACCAAGATCTACATGAAAATCCTCTTCTCCATGCTTGGAAACCCAAGACAAAAAGAATACATCATCTTCCTCACCTCCTCTTTGCTCACCAAGTGCATTGAATGAGAAGTGATCTTGGGAATACTCCATCAATAAATCCCAGCTCCACAGTGACAACGCTATTGGCCTATGTAAATAGGCTCCCATCAACAAATAGCTCCAATCTTTGACATGCAGAATGTCAAAGGCATCTCCCATAATGTTTCTACAAATGAGAAGTCCTCCTCATGAAGAAGGTCCTTCTTAAACATCGAAGACCAAGGAGTGACCCCTTTGCACTATGATAGTGCCATCTTCCACTCCTGTAACATCTTGAAAACCGTGAGAGAAAATCTGCCCTTTCTCTCTCAAGAACATCCCAAGCAACAAAATCCTTTGTTGCTTTCTCATACTTCCATCATCGCATCCATGTAGTGACAACATGGTGCTTGACATGAAAAATGTTATGCCAACACAATGTGCCCACACTCTTTGCTGCTCCATGATGCAAGTATCCTGCCACATACCCTTAGAAAGAGTGTGATGATCAACTCTTCCAAGAGCAGCCAGTGCAGCCAAGCCTCCTACTGCCTGGTATCAAAAATCTGCAAGTGGCTTTCTAGCCTCTTGCTCTCCATCCTCATTCTTGGTACACCTCCCATGAGGGCTACCGTCATCCCAAATCATATTTCTGCATTTCATGGGATCTTGAAATGAAATCTTCCCAAGGATCAATTTGACCCTATGAGGATCCAAATAGATGGTAGGCAAAAACCTCCCATTATGATGTGCATGACTCAAGAAATTTCCAACACAGTCATGAGAGATGTTATCCATCCGAAGATGTCTCCCATTTACTATCTGCTCCTGCGAGAAGGGAAGATCCTCCTCAAAATGTTGAAGAAATTTGCACTCCATGATGTGCTGAATTGCACCTCCAATGAATTCTTCTCATGAGGTCTCCGCCTCATGCATGACCTTCCAAAATCGAAGGGCCTTGGATTTGCTGCAAGTAGAAGTTTCGCTTTGAGCAAGGGTGTTCTCATTGAGAAAGAGTCATCTGGAAGGGAAAAAGGGTTTCTCGCTCCAAGATGTCTACCATCCATCATTCCATCCTTTATTGCTTGATGAATGAAGCTTCCATATGAATGCTCTAATGAGGAATGGTTCCTCTCTTCTTCCTCACTGCTTTGGCATAGCGCAGTGCAACTTGTTGCACTAAATCAACAGCATGCAAAGATGTAGATCTTCTTCATACAGTGTGCTGAAATGACAATAGATGAATCTTTAATCATACCTCAGTGAGATGTAGAAGCAATAGCTTCTTATGCAACTTTGTATTCTTCCTTCATTATTGAACATGAAGGTTTCTCTTCCAAGGTTGTGCCAGCGCTGGTACAAGTCTCCACCTTCTCAATCTCCTTGAGATCTTCTTCAATGCCCTTCATTCTTTCAAGTGGTGGAGCCATACTCTGATTTTTATCTGTATAGATCTCCTTCTTTATGAGGATAGGAAGTGCATGGATCTTCCTCTCCTTCTTGAAACCTTTTGCAAGTCTCATTGCAACTTTCTGCTTCTTGAAACCCTCTAGGAGTTTCATTTTCTTCCTCCTTCTTTCTTCTGTCTAACCTCTTTGAAGAGGCTCTTCCTGGATCTGAAATATGATGAGGTAAAAACCATCTCCTTCAGCTTTCTGATCTCTATCTCTTCTCTCCTCTAATACTGCTGCAAAGTTCCCTCTTCAGTATCAAGATTCTATTCCAGAGATTGACTGTAGGGGCATTTAATGGATATGTCACCTTTGAGAAAAGGATAAGATCCAGAGGCTAACTGGCCATCTGCAGACTCTGTCTATAGAGCTTTAAATATTACTACTTCATGGATTCATCACTTTGTCTTGAAGCCACGGGCTGAGCCAAAGATCATGCTCTGATACCACTGTAATGTTCCAAAAATGGATTTCTCATCATAACATGCATAAAAAAGGAATTTTTCAGGAATTTTTGCTTCATATATGATAAAAAGTGTTTATAAACACATATAAAACAATTATAAAATTTTCAGCAACCTTTACTTAGCTTTTATGGGCAGAAATGTGGGGAAAACTGAGGATTTCGGCCCTAAAATAGGTGTATAAGAAACTATGCATAAAATGAAGGGTCAAGGTTCTGTAATATGTTATATTATGTCAATATTGATCTACATGTCAAATTTCAGCCAAAAAAAAGGCGTTTTTCTAAGTTAAATAGTTCCTCCTTCCCGACTAGTCAAGAAAAACCCTGATTTCCCATGACTTGGAAGATGCAGAAATTTACTGAAGCAATGGAAGCATATTTTATGAATTTAAAAGATGTAAAAAATTATGAAAAATCAGATAATGAGTTTAGTAACATGGAATAGGCATTAAGCAAGGTTAAACAACAATTTTACATAGAAAATCCCTCAAGATTGAGGTGCTGCAAGACAAGAGAATGACCCAGAAACCCTTCAGAATTATTTTTAGGAGGCTGAAGCTTCTTTTTATTATATTATAGATCTTAAAATGATAAAAACATGAAAACAGAGATCTACAATGAAACAAAATGCCCAAAGGGCTCTTTATTACATTCCCCTTGGGGATTTCAGCAATACATGAAAATGCCGGAGCAGATTTGAATTTAACTGAAGCATGATTCAGAAATTCTGAAGCAAAAACTTCAGTGAGTGTTTCAGATCTTAAATATACATGGATTGGTTGGCCAATCCATGGATCACCCTTGATGCAAGGAGGCTTCTTTCACATCAGAGATCTAGCTCCAAAATGATGCCAAAAACCCTGCAACACTGCTCCCTCAGCAATATTGTAGATCTAGGGAAGGAACTACTCAGTATAGCATGAAAAACATATTGGCCTAATGCCAAGATCTGAAATGAGCTTCCAATCTTCCAATACAACCCTTCAATGGATTAGAACCCTCCTCCACTGAAAAGAAGTACGGAAATGATCTAGATCTGAAAAGATCTAAAATCCACTTGCTGCAGCTTACAAAATCAATCAAACCCTTAATAGGATCTGCATTGCAGTTGGAAGTAGAAGCTTGGCAAAATGTCGGATAGTGGATCAATGCAGCACATCCTCCTCCAAAGAGCTACTCCATGGGAGGAGAGAGGATTCCTAAACAGGAAACCCTCTTCCCTTTGGCTAAACAGCCAAGAGAACTCAAGTTTCTCAAGCAACTTCTAAATTCATCAACAACCTTTTCATGAGCCCTCTCCTTCCCTTTTATAAAATGAGGAAGTGCAAAACCCTAAACCACTTCACTTGAATTAGCCCCTTTCACATTTAGAGGATCCTTATAGAACTACACAGATCACTTAGGAGGTTCAATGCACTTGGACTATCTTGTGAGTTGGTCCTGTTGACCCAATCAAATAACTTAGCCCTGTTCATACACAAGTGGTTTTTATGCAACCAGCTCATATTTAATCCTGTTGCACGTATTTATTTTTAGATCTAATGAGTGTTGCATGTCCTCCATTAGTCTATTATTCATAATCATGAAAAATAAAATGAAATTCTAATGTTATAATTAGCTTAGCTAATTTAGGAACATTACATTTGGATACCATGTGGTGATGATGTGCCATTCATCTTGAATGGAATGGTTTGGGTTGGCATGTCTCATGATTTTGGAGGAAGAGTCCTTCGAGGCTTAATCTTCTTCTTTCCATTGGAGGGAAATCATGTTTCAACCCAAGATCAGCATGCCCTCTACACTTATCATGAGTGGAGAGGAGGACAGTGTGGGATAGGCCCTCCTGCCTATCATGTACATTCATTCAGCCCACCTTCATTTCAGGAGCACAAGGTGGAGGAGACTTTTCATGAGTTACCATGTTGGAGGGTGACTCACTTCATTTGGATGATGGCATGGGTGAGGAGGGAACTCATTCACCATGTTGGTCATCACTCCTACTTTATGGAGGCCATGAGACAGTTAGCAGGTTTCCATTCACGTTGTCCACCTCTGATTGTTGCAGACACTTTGGTTTTGCACACTTGGGAGGAAGCATGGGATGACAGTTTGTTTACAGATTCTCTTGATGCAGTAATGGAGGCTATTGATGAGAGGCCACATGAAGAGGAGGGGAGATATTTTGCTCTCCTTACGCATTTTCTTGAGGACAAGCAAATATTTTGGAAGGGAGGACTGTAATGTTCCCAAAATTTTAGCTTCCAAGCTAAATGGAACATTAGAGTTAGCAGCTACTTTAGCCGGTGAATAAATGGGTAGAAAAGCCCATAAGTCTCCTAAGGAGGATAAAAAAACTCCAAGTGTGAAAGGAGACACTCTTTATAGCTCAATAAGACACCTCCATGTGTGAAAAGGGTTAAATTGAAGCTGCTTTGACTAAGTCAAACAACGCAGTTTTAGTGGAGGAGGAATCCTAGGTTGAATAACGCAATTTTGGAGGGATATGTAACTTGGGTTAGAAGTAACCTAAGTGAGTGGGGCCAAGGGAAAGTAAACTCATATATTATATAAGGAAGAGGATGATAGCATTATTGAGCATGTTGTAGATTATTATTCTTGGCTGCCAATAATTGTTGTTGCTTTGCTGCTTAGCAAAGCTGCAGTGATGTTTAGCACTGGGTGTTCCCAGGTGGGAATCCCACCTCTTTCCTTTGATGAGCTCATTGGAGGAGTTTTTATTAATCATTCCACATCATCTTTTCAGGCCAAGCTTCAGCCATCTTCATCAGCACAACTTTGCCGGAGATTGTGTAGTGTTGTTGGGCACAGCAGTGGAAGGGATTGGAATCCCAACTTCTGAGCTAGTTTCTCATTGGAGGAAGGTTTCCTTCACTTGAGAGATATTTTTGGAGAGCTCCAGAGCTTATTTCAGATATGTGGTATCATACCACTCATTTCCCATATATTCCCAGCGTTTTTTCTTCTAGGGAATGCGTTATTCTGGAGCCAGTGTTCATTGCATGGTTTGGTGGCTCTATTGCAATGTTTCCTTGTGATTCAAAGGTTCATCCTTTCATGGGAGGAATCCCTTGAGGGATATACATCGTATAAGACCTATTTCATCCTCATACACTCATGTACTTCATTTTTGCAGTGGTAATTCAATAAATTATTGAATATCCCATTTTGTATAGAGAGTGTTTGACAAGAAACCCTCGTCGGTTTCTTTTATATTTTGTAAAGGGAGCTTATATCTCTATTATTCCACATTATTTATAAATAAATGAGTATATATATTGTTCTCTTATCATTTTATGTGTAAACCCTCTTTTAGCCTGCGCAGTCCCTTGAGCAGCTGCTCCGACATTTTGCAGTCTTGGGGTTTTAGCACTTTTTTGTCATCCTAGGTGTGGGGGATCTGTTTAGCCTACCTAGTTTGATTTTTTTCAGCTATATTCTTGGATTTAGATTAAATATTGACTAACTTATGGGATCCAAGGGTCCATTTTAGTATTTTATTACAATTGTTGCTGGAAATGCATTTTTTATGCATGTTTCATGAGCAATCCTGAAAATGGGATATTGCATCCTCATCCATATGGTCGCGCATGCTGCCTGACTGGTGCCATGTATTTTTCTCTGCTAAACTGAGTGCAACTGATATCGGTTTCCTAATATACTAGGAAACTACTATTGATCCTATGCTGAAGATGCCACTTGATACACTCTTCCTGTGGGATGGAATCCCTTCCCAATATACATCGGTGAAGCCTTGAAGCTTCACTCCCTCTATCCATCTGTACCATAATCCATAATTTTTAGTACCTCTGAGATATCTCAACACATGCTTCCCTGCCTTCCAAAAGAGCTTAGTAGGCTTAACCATAGATTGGCTCAATCAGTTAACTACGTACCATATGTCAATTCGTGTGTTCACCAAATACATGAGTCAACCCACAATCTTCCTGGAAATAGTAACATCCTCTAATTCACCTGAAGTATCATCTTCCTTCCTCAAGTTTCCTGCTAGAGGAGTCTATATGGGTTTGCTTCCCTTAATGTGGAACTTCCTTAAAATCTCCTTGGCATTCTTTCCCTGAGATACAAATAGCTCCCCATCTCTTTTCCATATTTCCATTCTTAGTAAATAATGCAAGATCTCGATGTCCTTCATATCAAATTCTCCTGCAAGATCCTCTTTGCAAGACTTTATGAGTTTCTCATCACCTGTTAGTTTCAGATCATCGACATAAAGTACAATAATTAAAATATTACAATCAACCACAATATGATATAGGTTTTCATCCGCTTAACTCTTGGTGAAGCCAAACTTGGTGAAACAGTTTTCGATCCTGGTGTGCCAAGCACGAGGTGCTTGCTTTATCCCATACATCACTCTCTTAAGTCTGCACACATGCGACTCCCTATCTAAGGTCTCAAAACATTTCGGCTGCTCAATGTACACCTCTTCCTCAATAACTCCATTGAGAAAGGTTGTATTTACATCCATCTAATGTATCTTCCATCCTATCTACGGTGAGAGTGAAAGGATGGATCTAATAGATGAGTACCTTACGACTGGTACAAAAGTCTCATCATATTCAATCCCCTCCACTTAAGAGATCCTATGGCCAAAAATCTGGCACTGCTTCTCCACACTCCCATTTGCAGCCTTCTTCACCTTGTAGACTCATTTGCATCCTATAGATGACTTCCTCATTGGTCTTGGGACAAATTCCCATGCACTTTTTATGATAATGGAGTCATACTCAACTACATGAAACCACACCGGTTGCTACACTGCTTCCTCAAAATAGGATGGTTCTATCTCAATAGCTTCAGTCATAAGATCCATGTATCTAGTGTATCGCTCTCAGGACCTTCCTTGCCTGTGCTATGATGTGGGTGCTCCCACATTATCTCTCGCATCTAGCAATAATATTTTAGCCTCTCTGGTGTGGTTCCTTCCATCTCTAGTAGATGGCTCCGCATGAGTGGTTTCTACCAGTCTCTTTACCTCTGCTTCTAGCTTCTCCGCATCTTGAGTTTCATCCTTTAGAGCCAAGAGCTCATCAAATGCATGTAACTCTAACTCCCTCTCAAGGGAAAATTGCATGGATTTATCTTCATCAAATTTCACATCTCTTTTGAAAATTTTCATTGCGTGTGTTTCCAAGTACGTATGATATTTGTGAGATGTATGAATGTACACAACAAATATCCCCAACTCTATTGTTGTCTCTATCTTCTTCCTGACATATTTGGCTACATGGAAATAAAAAAAATGAACCAAGAATTTTAAAATATGACACATTCAGTCTCTTACCGGAAAAATAATCCTTTGATGTACTCATCCTAGGTATCCAATGAAGACTTCTATTTTGCACCAATATTGTTTTATTGCATGCTTCCACCCATAGATGCAATAGTAGGGCCTCGTCATGCAACATTACTCATTCTTATCCAACAATAGTCCCATTCTTTCTTTCTGCAACCCCATTTTTTTGTGGGTTATGAGGTGCTATCAATTCTCTTCGAATTCCTTCTAAGGCACAAAATTTCTTGAATTCGTTAGATATATATTCTCCACCATTTTCGATCCTTAGACCATTCACCCAATTCCCTGTATCTTTCTCGACAAGTGCCTTGAACTCACAAAACTTGGAGAACATCTATTATTTCTTCTACATGAAGAAAATCCAAAACTTTCTTGAAAAATCATCAACAAAAATTACATAATACCTATGTTTTTCTATGGATGCTATCGAAAATGGTCCACACATGTTTGAGTGAACTCTTTCAAGGATCGCCTTGGCTCAACTTTCCTTATCGTAAAAGGTGGAGTTGGTATACTTCTCCAATGCACACCCTTTATAGGTATCTCTTTGTGCAAGTGCACCCTTTAGAAGTCTTGTACAAATATGGTGCATGATCTTCAAAGTGTTGTGGTGTAGATGGCCCAACCTCCTACACCATAACTCACCAATGTCTCTGCTTTCCATCTTATCTGCTTTTGTGCTCATTGTTGTGCAATCTTCTACATCCAATTTGTAGAGATTCTTTACTCGAACCCCAATATTTTTCACCTGTCCCATGGATTTGTGATAAAAAATCACCTTTCCTTCATTGAATATCACATCATAGCCACGATCTTCCAACATAGAAATAGAAACCAAATTCTTCTTTAAACAAGGAACATAAATGAAATATTTTAATGTAAGTGGATTACCTGATCGCCTCTGAAAGGTAATTGTACTTACACCGGTAGTGCTATACCTCTCGTCGTCACCCATATCGATGTGCATTTGAAGATCCTTCTCCTCCAAGACACTGAATAATTATTTATTGTTGGTCATATGGAATGAAGCTCTAATATCCAAGTACCACACAGAACCCAACACCGATGACACCATGCATTCGATGAGATTGAAATCCAACTCAAACTGTTAAGTAAGTGCTTCACTTGTTGTTCTTCCTCAAGCCTTCTTTTTGGTCTTGTTTTGTGGATAATTTGTGGTATAGTTCCCCTGCTCATGATAGTTGAAACATTTTACCTTTGAAAAATCTCGCTTCTTTCCTGCCTTGAAGGACTCATGGTAGCTTCTTCCTCCTATTCACAGACTCCTAGTAGCTATGCTAGCTCTTGGGAAGGCCTAGGCTCACCAATTCATCTAAGGAAAGATTTATCCCAACACTTCCAATCTCATGTCGACATTGAGTCAACTTTGTTGAGTATTTTTGGATTGTGTCACCCTTCTCCATTTTGATCTTCCTGAGCTTGTCTTTTAGCACCAACTTCTCGTGGTCATTTATATTCTAAAACATATTTGTGAAGGCCTTCCATATAGCATATAGAGTCACCTTCCCATGGAGACTCGAGACAATATGATCTCAAACTCCCTCTAACAAGATCCTTCTCGCCTCTACTACATCCTCCTTCCATGGATCAAGATTTTGGGGATCTGTTGTTGTGGGTTGAGGAATATCAATATCAATGAATGCCTCTAGTCTATTCTCCTCGAGCACTTCCTCCATCCTATCCTTCCATGCTATGTAATTTGAATTTCCCTCAAGGTGATATTCGAGTATCAAGCCATTGAAAGACATCTTGATCTGATGCTGAGTACTGAAGAATAAATCTGCAAATCTGAACTTGTTCAAAACAAAATCTATTATTCTCCTCTATTGTGATTCTTGACGCTCTGATCCCATGTAGAAAATCTATCAACAAGATTTAATATGATCTTGTAATGTACTAAAAAAAAAACTTAATCCTTCTACAATTTGTGGAAACAAAACATGATCACTCAATCACATAACATGTAAGATAAAGAAACAATCAATCACACAACATAATATGTATAAAATTATTTTCTCTCACTGATAAACTCTCGCACTTTTCCAAATGTCTCAAATTGATCTAGGAAAAATCAATCAAATAATTAACCAATTCTCAGCCTCTGCTCAACCAGCCTTGCTCACACATTCTTGGAGGAATTTTCACCTTATTAAATAGAAAATTCCTTTGATTTGATTGTGCAATATTGCATCATAGGCTTCCACATCACTCTATAACTGACCTATATAATTTTCTAATTATGCAACTGATAGTTATGATAACTTTAACCTCAGTCTCAACTGGGACTTCCTTAGAAATGACATGCAATATTTATTTATATTGAATTATGGGTTACCTGATTGATCACTACTTGTGAATTAAACCATATTTAATTCACTCGACCTCTCAGTAGCTCATCTTTCAGTTTGAACTAGTTAAACCGACTTTAACTCAATTAATTGAGTTAACTAATTATAACTCACAAATAATTGTAACTGGACCCTCTAAAATCATCAGAGAACTCTACATGCCTCCTCTCTAACTCTCAACTAGAATTTCCTAAGCTAACTCAATATTTCTGACTTACAATTTCTCTTTCAAGTTAATTAAGGGAAAATTAAGAAAGAAGCGCCCTTTGGGTGCCATTTCAACAATTATACCCAAATTTGGTTTGAAAATTGTGTTATGGTAGCTTTTTCCCATAAATGTTCGTAAAAAGTGTGATTTCATTAAATTCAATATCCACTCACATACCACTTGTAAAAATTTGAGGTAACATTTATAACAATTCACTCTTGATTGTTTCTCAAAATAATATTTATATTTATGTAATTTGCATTTTTTTCTAATAATTTTTATAAGATGTATAAATATAAAGTTTAATGGTCTTAAAAATTGTATGATTTATAATCTTAATAATCATCATAAGTGAGTTTGAGTGTTAGTTTAATTGGTCAAGTTCCCCTCCTTAAAGCATCTTTGCTATTAAGAGGTCACATGTTTAATTCTCTTGAGTAGCTATGGGTCCATACATATATAGAAACATCTTTATAAGTGCTATTTTTTTCTTAGCATAATAAATTCTATATGATTGTTTTTAAAAATAATATTTAAAATTATTTAAAAGAAATCCTTTTACATTTTAATTCAATAAAACACATTAATTATTTAAAATCTAAGAGAATTTCAAATAAATATTGAATGTGTACACTTTCTTAAACTCTAAAAAGGAAATCAATTTAAAAACAATAATAATCCCCACAAACAAAATATAATTTGATGTTTAATTTACCTATAACCTTAAAATTAAATTATTACTATTATTATTACAATAATATATATTTAGATTTAAAATGTCTATATTTTCATCTTTTTGTATAATAATTTTATATCATATATAAATTATCACATCATACTTATATGGATAAAGCCTTGATCTATAAATTTATGGGTATTTGGCTACGAGAACAAGAGGTTGTGGAGTGAATCTAGCTAAAATGGCATTAAAAAGAATAAGTGATTATGATTGGGAGCTAAAGGTTTCTTCATGGTTGTTTTTTCAGATCTATATGACAGGAAGAGGTTTTTTGAAAACGACCCTTATTTTATGAATAATGTCAAATTTTTCATGATATTTTGGGAAGAAATTACAACCTAGAAAATAAACAATGTATGGTAGCCCGAGCTTAGGTCTGGCTTTTATCCCTGCTAGAAGATTTCTGGGAAACTGATATTTTGGAAGGTAATGGCAATGTTATTCGGGATTTTTTGAAGATATCTGGCATTATTAAAATATATAGAATTTTTTGTAAGAAATAAATTGTGTGTATATGAACATCTCAAAACCCATCCCTGAATCTATTGAGCTTGAGTATCGTGACTTAGTATGGACATAATCGCTCGATTATGATAATATGTCATTTAAATGTAGAAGATGTCATGAACATGGACATCTCATTAGATATTATCCAATTACTTTGGTTGAAGCTCATAGAGCCAAAGTAATGGGGGAAGAGGATGGATTCCAGCTAGTGGTCTTGAGAAGGAATACATCATGTCATAACCAAAATATTCAGTGTATTAGGAGAAACCGCAAGATAAGGAGTAACACGTTTTGGGGGGAAATCAAAATTTCACCTTGAGTTGCTAAACAATTAGGAGACACCTGAATCATTGCAATTGAATCCTATGGATCATCTGATGGAAATTGAAGCACTAGATCACAACTCAACAGAGTGATATACCCTAAGAAAAAAAGTACTAAGGATTATGAAGTAGACATAGAGATCAAAGAATTCATTTTTTAAACAAGTAAGGTTTTAGAAACTATTGACAAACAAGATAATCTGGTTATGGAGGAAAGGACAATGTTGGAGTTTCTTCATACTTGAGAAAAAGCTGATGTACTTGAGATTTGTTTGAATCAACTCTAGTATTTGCCCATTTATATGGTCAATGGAGGGAGAGCACAGAGGAGCTAGAGGGAAATCCATGGAAATCAATCGCTAAAAAGGGAAATATCTTGCAAGGTATCAATATCAATAATCCCTTAATAATCGACAAGGGAAAAAGAGGGCGAAAATAAACTGGGGAAGCCCTTAGGGAAGTAGGGAAATATATATTATTCTTGGGGAAAATGAATTGGATTACATAGTATTTCCATCGAATCTCCTTTGTTTCACAATGAAAATGATCTTGTGGAATATTAGAGGAATGAATAAAAAAGGTACTTAAAATCTAATATTGATCCCAAAGAACCAGAGATAGTGGTCTTGGTGGAGACCATGGTCCTGTTGATGGTGCTAGATACTACCAATATACAAGGGGTATCCTCGATGTGAAGTCCCTATTAGACCTCACACTATTTGGAGTATGAGCCCCATCTAGAGTATCGACCTCACAACCATAACACAAAGGTTTGTCTTGGTTTTAAAAGATAACATAAGATATTATATACATAAACCTTTAATAAGCAAGCGATATGACATTGTGAAGAACTAATTGCAAGATGTTAAAGGAAACCTTCAAGCGGGGAGACAAAAATTGAGTCTCTAAGAGGAAAATAATAGTACTATCCTAGAAGAGGTGCATGAGAGCATGGAAAGATTCATTAGTGAAATAGTTCACATAATGATATTAAGGCAAATTGATTTGGAATTATAGAAGAATGCAACAGAATACAAATATAAACATAAAAATAGATATGCAGTAGAAATAAAACTTCATTTCATCAATATCAAAGAACTGAAATATGCTTTCATACATAATGGAAATAATTAGCCCAAGTGATGATAGCTTATCTCTGAGAAGAGATGAGTCAGCTACAGGCCTCTGAACTTCGTTACATTGAGGCTCGATGACCTTCTTATCATTGAGAAACAACGAGAAACCCTTAACATCTAAAAACCTAACCCTTAGGAGATAAAGTGCCAAAAGCTTGTGGGCCCCATTGGGGTAAGTTCGAATGCCAACTTCCCGGGGTCGTAACTTTGGCATAAGATCTCTATTTGGAATGAAGTATCTCCCTCCTTGAGGAATAATTATAGTGTCCCTATAGGTTCCAACCATGGCTTAACAGTGACTTAAAATTTGAAATAAGATTACTATTTACAAATCGAAAACTCATGAGGGAGTAGTTACACAATTCATGAAGCTAGAATTGTTGTGGAATTGTGATCATGGAAAAAAAAAATGGAATCAATTTAAAACTATCTCTAGAAATAGAGACCTTTGATTTTCCTTTAACATTGCATGCTCAAACTTGTATAGTGAGCCAATGGTTCAAGGCATTAATAATTCATTAAATTATTTGACCTTCACTATCTCCCTTAGATATTACAACCATCAAAGACCCTTCACACATGAAGTGCAAATGACATGAATTTGGATCAATACTATGCTTCTATTTAAACAAAATTCTAGGATAAATAATTTTCTATTTATACTTTGTTCCCTATTTATACCTTGTTCATACAGGTAGAGCAAATGACATGAACTTGGATCAATAATATGTTTCCATCTAAACAAAATTGGAGGCAAGTATAAATAGTTCACTATTTATACCTTGTTCATATTGAAACTGCATTGTTGATGTTGTATGAAGAGTAAGTATTTGAAAAATGGTGTACATATATATACATACACAAATAGTTCAGTATTTATACCTTGTTCATAATGAAATTGCATTGTTGATGTTGTACACAGAGTAAGTATTTGAAAAAATGTGTACATATATATACACACATATAGATCAAATCATCAAAACTCAAAGTATTTGAAAAAAATGTGTACATATATATACATACACATATAGATCAATCATCAAAATTCTCAAAGCTTTCATGGTATATGATGAACCTAAGTTCTTGCCAACAAAATGTTTAACTTGCATCAAAAACTTTTAACTTCCACCAATAACTTTTCATAAATTATATAAAATGACTAATTCTTATTTACATCTATACCTAAAATTAAATAAAGAAAATATATATAATTAGCAACTTGCTTAAATAATAAATGTTATAAATTAAAAAATACACTCAACATTATTTTTCTCATAAAATTTCTATTTTTATCATACACTTTTTACAATTTTAAACGTCAAAAACATCTTCATAAATATAACAATATTTTATTAAAAACATTTAATTAATACTTTTCTTTAAATAAAACTTTTCCTTACACATATTTTGTCATCTCACACACACACATTTCAATGCATATATCATATATTATATATAACTCGAGTCATAATTTATACAAATATCTTTTAATGCATATATACCATCTATACCATCTATTAGATATATATAGCTCTACTCAACCTAAATGTTCAAAAAAAAAAATAATGGTCTATCATATGCGAATCATCAGGATATGTTTCAACGCGTGTATACATATAATTTAAAATCCAATGCTTAATTTGAATACATGCGCGTGCTTACCTGCACTCCACGGTCATAAACAATTCACATAGATCTGTTTTCATAGTGTATCAAACCAATATTCCGATCCCAGAATTGATATCCCATACTTTTTGGGAAAAAGGAAAATTATATAAAATTCTTGCACTCTGCGTAATTCTTACAATCACAATCACCTGGTACTGACCTCTGAAAATCAAAATAAAAACAACAGTAGGGAGATACCTGAAACAACAAGAAGCTGGATGGATGCATGCAGGAGTTAGAGGAAAATGAACTGATCTATGTTTGTACTAGGTTTCAGAAATATTTCAGTTGCAGCCATCAGAAAGTTAAACAACTTTTGGGCCTTCATGTCCAACTCCCCTTCCCCGAAATCTGATACCTTCTTCTTCATGAATATGGGATGTCGGAATTATTTCTTCAACTGCTTCATGCTGGTCAAGGGACTCTGATATTGCAGATGGTTCGACCTTTTCATTCAGTGTTGAAATAACTTCACTCAATGCTTTGAATGGGTCGTCCAGGTTATCGATCAGAATTTCCGAGATGTCTGCAGGAGTCATTTGGGCTCCTCGGCCCATGCTCTCCTCCACTGCAGAAAAGAGAGAATGATCTTCAATCTGCAAATAATTGAAAGCAAGACATTTGAATGCAGGAAAAGCACAGAAAGAGAGATGTATGTGCATATCCATCCTGCCAGATCGCAACAGTGCAGAGTCGAGTCTATCCTTGTGGTTCGTTGTGAACACAATAATTCGTTCCTCTCCGCAGCATGACCACAGACCGTCCGTGAAGTTCAGAATACCTGAAAGAGTAATTCGGCTTCCACTTTTCTCTTCACGATCATCCATTGCTGATGCATTTCCATTTCCATTATCGAGCTTCGGAGGCTTGGAAATCCTGTTGCTCAAATCCACCGAGCAGTCAATATCCTCTATAACAATCATCGATTTATTGGTTGTTTCTATGAGCAACGTGCGAAGTTCAGAGTTGTCTCTAACCTTTGTGAGCTCTAGGTCATACACGTTGTACTTCATATAATTAGCCATGGCCGCAACCAAGCTAGATTTCCCAGTTCCAGGGGGACCATACAGAAGGTACCCTCGTTTCCAAGGACGGCCGACTCTGCTATGAAACTCTTTTCCTTGCCTGAAACTATCCAGGTCTCTTATGATCTTGGCCTTCAACGTGGGATCCAGGGCAAGAGATTCGAAAGTGGAGGGATGCTTGAATGGAACACCAGTCCATCCTGATCCAGGCCCACAGTACCCTCCTCTATTGGTGTACAGGGTTTTGCCCCTGTTCAATCTCTTCAACTCAGCTGCTGTAGCTGCAATGTGATCAAAATATTGTGACAAAAAAGACTTGCTTGGCT
The DNA here is from genome assembly GCA_034641835.2 of Pinus albicaulis. NCBI lineage: Eukaryota > Viridiplantae > Streptophyta > Pinopsida > Pinales > Pinaceae > Pinus > Pinus albicaulis. The sequence goes on from CM076578.1 coordinate 1,976,988,901, forward strand.
TGGCTACCTTGAGGGTAAACCATCGCCTCTCGAGTACGTCTTCTTTGCCATGATAATGAACGTGGTGAGCCCACCAAATGGTGGTTCCCTGAAAAAAGTCCACCACCGCCTCTTCAGAGGCTGGACAGAACTCAACACAGTCGGAGTTTTTGGAGCAAAACACAGTGAGTCTTCGAGCTCCCTCAATGGCATCGAGGCCGGGCAAATAGAGCTCCACGTTCTCATACGCCTCATTGGAATTAGCCCCATAACTTCCATTAACCTCTGGAATGTCGAGATGGTAATAGGGATCGAAGCGATTCCGAATATAGGTCGACAATTGATTCAACCACTGGTTCAACAGTTCTTGGACTTGTGGAGGCAAGATATTGAGGAGGAGAGTGAAGAGGCCTACCAGCGACCATATTTGCGGAATTCCGGTCTGCATATTCTCAACTTTCACTTTAAAAGGGAGGCAGCTGGATGGATCCCTTCAAAAGGAGCGAGTAGAGGAATGCAGAATAAGGAAGAGGCTTTCAGCACCCACCAATCTTATCTTTAATAGGAATGCAGAATAAGGAGGAGGCTTTCAGCACCGACCCACGCGGAAGTTTCGTCCAAAATATGAGCAAGTGAACGTGATCAGCAAGGTTGAATCTGCCAATAAATTCAACTTTGACACGTAATAAGCTAAAGTAAAGTTCAATGTGTACTGCAAATTCACAAGGTGCAGTGTTTCTGGCAATATTTATTTCTTTGTATATCAATTTCTAATTTTTGGCTGGACAATATTTATTTCTAGGAAAGGAAAGAAGGAAATTCTTAATATTATATATATATATATATATATATATATATATATATATATATATTTTTTTTAATTTAAAATTTAAAGGAGAAGAAATACATAATTCAAGTTTGAAGTTTTATCACAACTTTTAATAAAAATACATAATTCAAGTTTGAAGTTTTCCCAAAACTTTTAATAAAAAAGACCGGAAGTATCTTATTCAAGATTGAAGTTTTATCACAACTTCCAACAAATAAATTTAACATTACCTAATATCTCATTTTTAGTTAGTCGAGTTAACATTTATAATGACTTGACTTGCCCATCGACTTTTTGTTTAAAATATGTAAATTTGAGAATTTTTTTTTATATATATAATTGAAAGAGAAGAGATTAAGCCAATATTCTACATATATAAAATTCAAGGGAGAGGAAGCACTTGATTCAAGGTTGAAGTTTTAACACAACTTCCAATAAATTCAACATTAGCTAACATGTTATGAAAGAAAATCAAAGAAATAGATCATGGAAAATTTCTTTGATGCATACTTTGTAGGTAGTCCTCCACAGGTTAAGAATTTGATTGCAAGTTGAGAAAGAGATCTCATTTCATTCTGGTTGAGGCCATCAAGTTTTGATATGTAAAACTTGCTCTTTTTTGGTAATAGAAAATAGAACAGCCCTACTAAACTTACAAAAAAAAAAAAAACATTAGCTAACATATCAACAATTCACTCGTCCACTATTTACTTGAAATATTTTTAAATTTGAGATCTTTCTAAAAATAATAATTTTATATAATAGTATGGATTTATTTTTGAATTGTTTTTTATTTCCTTAGTTTCACATCCACTCACATTACATGGTAATAACTCGAAGCACTATAAATAATTATTGACCATTCATTATTTACTTAATATAATATTTTTATTTATGTAAATTTATTTATTTTATATGATGTATAGATATAAAGTTAGACTTAACTATTGATCATTCACTATTTACTTAATATAATATTTCTATTTATGTAAAATTGTTTTCTTTAATCATAATTTTATATGGTGTATACATCTAAAGTTAAATGTAACTATTGACCATTTACTATTTATTTAATATATTATCTCTATTTATGTAAATTCATTTTTTTTAATCATAATTTTATATGATGTATAGATCAAAAGTTAGAAGTAATTATTGACTATTTACTTATTACAATATTTCTATTTATGTATTTTTTTTTTAATAAGCCAAAGTTCAATGTATACTGCAAATCCAAGGGCAGTGCTTCTAACAATATTTTTTAATATATTGATTTTCTAGTTTCTGGTTAGACAATATTTCTATATATAAATCTCTAAAGGAAAGAGGGAGGTGTACGCAATATTCTACATATATAAAAGGGAAGAAGCACATAATTCAAGGTTGAATTTTTACCACAAATTCCAATAAAAAGGAGAGGAGGCACCTTATTCAAGGCTGAAGTTTTACCACAGCTTCCAATAAATTCAACGTTAACGAACATATCATTTTTAGTCAGCCCAAGTAAAATTTATAATGGTTCAATTCAAAGTTGAAGTTTTAGCACAATTTCCAATGAATTCAACATTTAAAATATATAAGTTTGAGATTTTAGACACTGGAGGTCAAAATTACACCGATAGATAGTTTACTTAAAATATGTAGATTTGATATTTTCTAAAAATAATTTTTTTGTATGAGGTAAGGATTTAGAATTAGATGTTCTTTTTTATTTTTTTAATTCGACATCCACTCTCATTACACTTGTAATCAGTTAAGACACCATAAATGATTATTGACGATAAATTTTTTAGTTAAACAACATTTCTATTCATGTAAACTCTCATTACACTTGTAATCAGTTAAGACACCATAAATGATTATTGACGATAAAGTGTTTAGTTAAATAACATTTCTATTCATGTAAATTGGTTTTTCTTTTTTTAGTCATAATTTTATATTATGTATAGATCTAAACTTAGATGTTCTAAAACTATGTAAAATTTTATACTGCAAATCATGTAATAAGCGAAAATTCAATGTGTAGTACAAATCCACAAGGGGCAATGCTTCTGGCAATATTTCTTTAGATACCAATTTTCTAATTTCTGGTTAGACAACATTTCTACATAGAAATTCTTAAGTAAATTTATTTATTTAATATAATATTTCTATTTATGTAAATTCATTTTTTTTTAATCATAATTTTATATGATGTATAGATCAAAGTTAGAAGTAACTATTGACTATTAACTTATTATAATATTTCTATTTATGTAATTTTTTTTTTATTTCATAATTTTATATGATGTATAGATCTAAAGTTAGATGTTCTAAAACAATGTAAGATTTTATACTCCAAATCATATAATAAGCCAAAGTTCAATTTGTGCTACAAATCCAAGGGCAGTGCTTCTAGCAATATTTTTTTATATACTAATTTTCTAATTTCTTGTTAGACAATATTTCTATATATAAATCTCCAAGGGAGAGAGGGATGTGCACACAATATTCTACATATATAAAATTCCTGGGGAAGAAGCACATAATTAAAGGTTGAATTTTTACCCCAAATTCTAATAAAAAGGAGAGGAAGCACCTTATTCAAGGCTGAAGTTTTATCACAACTTCCAATAAATTCAACATAAACGGACATATCATTTTTAGTAGCCCAAGTAAAATTTATAATGGTTCAATTCAAGGTTGAAGTTTTAGCACAATTTCCAATAAATTCAACATTTAAAATATGTAAATTTGGGAATTTAGACACTAAAAGTAAAATTTACACCAATTGAGTGCTTACTTAAAATATGTAGATTTGATATTTTCTAAAATTAAAATTTTTGTATGAGGTAAGGATTTATATTTAGATGTTTTTTTTTATTTTTTTAATTCCACATCCACCCTCATTACACTTGTAACAATTTGAGACACCATAAATTATTATTGATGATTAAGTGTTTAGTTAAATAATATTTCTATCCATGTAAATTGGTTTTTCTATTTTTTAGTCATAATTTTATATTATATATAGATTTAAACTTAGTTGTTCTAAAACTATGTAAAATTTTATACTGCAAATCATGTAATAAGCCAAAATTCAATGTGTACTGCAAATCCACAAGGGGCAGTGCTTATGCCAATATTTCTTTAGATACCAATTTGCTAATTTCTTGTTAGACAACATTTCTACATATAAATTCTTAAATAATTTTTTTACTACAAATCATGTAATAAGTCGAAATTCAATGTGTATTGCAAATCCACAAGAGACAGTGCTAACCCACAAGGGACAGTGCTTCTACCAATTATATTTCTTTAGATAGCAATTTTCTAGTTCCTTGTTAGACAACATTTTTACATATACATTCTTGAGAGGAGAATTTCTACATATAAATTCCTACGGGGAAACGGATTTATACATATAAATTCCTAAGAGAGGGAGGGAGGTGCACAAAATATTCTATATATATAATATTCAAGAGGGAGAAAGAACATAATTCAAAGTTGAAGTTTTACCACAACCTTCAATCAAAGGGAAATTCGAATAAAAACTATAGGAAGCACCTTATTTAAGGTTTACTTTTTACCACAACTTCCAATAAATTCAACATTGGGTAACATTTATAATGATTCACTCATAGATTATTTACTTAAAATATGTAAATTTAGGAGTTTTCTGCTTATAGAGGGAGGAGGTTTAATCTATGTTCTATATATAGAATTCAAAGGAGAGGAAGCATCTGATTCAAGGTTGAAGTTTGAACACAATTTTCAATGAATTCAACATTTGATGGCATGTCATTTTTAGTCAATTGAGGTAACATTTATAAATTCACTTATCTATTATTAAAATTAGTTTGGGATTTTTAGACAGTAGAGGTAACATTTATATTACACTTGTAATAAGTAGTTGCACCATAAATAACTATTGACCATTGAGTGTTTACTTGAAATAATATTTTTATTTATGTATATTGGTTTTATTTTTTTAAATCATAATTTTATATGATGTATAGATATAAAGTTAGATGTTCTAAAGGCGTAGTGCTTCTGGAAATATTTCTCTATATACCAATTTTCTAGTTTCTTGTGACGTAATATTTCTACATATAAATAGGTGACAGAGGAAAGTGCATCCAATATTCTACCTATATAAAATTCTTGAAAATTTTACCAAAAATAATAATTTTGTATGATATATGGATATACATTTATATGTTTTTTCTTTTCTTTCTTTCTTTAATTCCACATCCACTCACAATACACTTGTAATGAGTCAAGAAATCATAAGAAACTATTGAACATTAACTATTTACTTAAAATAATATTTTCATTTATGTAAATAGGTTTTTATTTTTTTAAATCATAATTTTATATGATGTATAATTTTTCCTTTAATAAGAGTGATGAATCCACAAGATTTGTTGTAGAAAATCTATCAACAAGATTCAATATGATATTGTAATGTACTAAAAAAAATTATTTAATCCTTCTACAATTTGTGAAAACAAAGCACTATTGCACAATCACATAAAAAGTAAGACAAAGAAACAATCAATCACACAACACAAGATGCATCTGGAGAAATCACACTGCCTAAAACCCTGCTATTTCTACATTGTATAAATTCAAGACCATGAAACAATACAATTTTTTTCTCTCACCGAGAGACTCCTACACTCTACCAACTATTTGACATTGATATAGGCAAAATCAGTTAAATACCTAACCAATTCTCAGCCTCTCCTCAACTAGCCTTTCTCACTCATTCTTCGAGGAGTTACTGCCTTATTAAATAGGAAATTACTTGGAATTGATTGTGGAATGCATCATAGGTTTGCAAATTAATCTATAACTGACCTGTACAATTTTCTAACTATACAACTAATAGTTATCATCCCTTATTTCTTCCTTAGAACTGACATGAAACAACTATTTATAGAGAATTATCAGTTAACTCACTGATCACTACTTGTGAATTAAATCAAATTTAATTCATTGGACCTCTCACTAGCTCATCTCTCTGTTAGAACTAGTTAAACTGATTGTAAATAAAATAATTGAGTTAACTAGTTACTACTCACAAATAGTTGTAATTGGACCCCCTAAAATCATGGGATAAATATACATGGCTCCTCTCTCACCCTCAGCTCGAATTTCCTAAGAAAAAATAGTCTTTCTGACTTAGTTAACTAATACAAGTTGTCATGAGATGAAATTACAATTTCTCTTCCAATTTAATTATGGGAAAATTAAATCAGAATCCCCCTTTGGGTGTCTTTTCAACACTCTCTCTCTCAACAAGAAATGGATTTTTACAGAGATATTTCAGTCATCATCACATGAGAAAAGAACTTGTCATGTGATGATGATTGAAATATCTCTGTAAAAAGTATGGATCATAGAAGCCAAAATTCTTATTCAATTAAGAAAGGGATTATTTGCTACCCTAATACACTCTCTGTGGAATTTGAATTTCCTTCTCGCCAGTGCCTTCGTCAAGATGCATGCTTCCTTTTCCTCCATGGGAATGTACTCTAATGACATAATCCGCCTCTGAAAAAAATCTCTGAGATGGTGATACCAGATATCAATATGCTTGGACCTATCATGGAATACTAGATTAACTAAGAGTTCGACGAAACTCTAGTTATCAAAATGTATCACTGTCGGATCCATCTGTCGACCAAACAAACCAACAAGTATATTCCTCATCCAAATCGCCTCACATGCTTCTTGATTGGCTACCATGTTGTCTGCCTTTGCTGAACTGAGTGCAACTAACATCTATTTTGTGTTTTACCGGGAAACTATTGTTCATCCTATGCTGAAGATGCCCCCCTGATGTGCTCGTCCTATCGCATGGAATTCATGTCCAATCTACATCGGTGATTACGTGAAGCTTCACTCCCTCTGTTCATCTGTACCATAATCTATAATTTGTACTCCCTCTCAAATATCCAACACATGCTTCCATGTCCTCCAAAAGAGCTTGGTAGGATTAACCATAGCTTGGCTCAGTTAGTTAACTGTGTTTCATATGTCAGGTTGTGTGCTTAAAAAATGCATGAGTGAACCCATAAGCTACCTGTCAACAATAGAATCCACTAATTTGCCCAAAGTAGCATCCTCCTTCCTCTAGTTTCCTTCTAGAGGAGTCTCCATGGGTTTGTTTCCCTCCATGTGGAACTTCCTCAGAATCTCCTTGGCATATTTTCCATGAGATACAAACATCTCCCCATCTCTTTGCCGTATTTCCAATCCCAACAAATAGTGCAAGAGGCCCATGTCCTTCATCTCAAATTCTCTTGAAAGATCCTCTTTGCAAGAATTTATAAGATGCTCATCATCTATTATTATCAGATCATAGAAATAAATTAAAATTAAAATAATCAAAATCTTACCATCAAACACAATATGATTTAGGTTTGTATCCTCTTTACTCTTGGTGAGGCCCAAATCAGTGAAACAGTTTTCGATCCTGGTGTACCAAGCACGAGGTGATTGCTTCAGCCCATATAGTGATCTCTTGAGTCTACACACATGTGACTCCCTGTCTAAGGTCTCAAAATGTTTCAGGTACTCAATGTACACCTCTTCCTCAATAACTCTATTAAGAAAGGTTTTCTTTACATCCATCTGATGTATCTTTCATCCCATCTGCACTCAGAGTGCAAGGATGGATTTGATAGATGAGTACCTTGAGTCTGGTGCAAAAGTATCATCATAGTTAATCCCCTCCACTTAAGAGAACCCTATGGCCACAAATATGGCCTTGTGGTTCTTTGCACTCCCATTTGCTACCTTCTTCACCTTGTAGACCCACCTGGATCTTATAACTAAATTCCCCACTTATCTTGGGACAACTTCCCATGTATTTTTTCTAATAATGGATTCATACTCCTCAACTAGGCATCAACCCACAATGCCTATTTCACTGCTTCCTGAAAAGAGTATGGTTCTATCTCAATACATTCGCTTATAAGATCCACGTATCTAGTATACCTCTCTCGGGAACTTCTCTTCCTGCACTGTGATGTGAGTGCTCCCACATTGTCTCCCACATCTAGCAATAATCTGTCAACCTCTCTGGTGAGCTTCCTTCCATCTCTAGTAGATGGGTCTGCATGACTGGTTTCTATCGCTCTCTATTCCTCTGCTTGCAGTTGATCCACATCTTGAGGTTCATCCTTTGGAGCCAAGAGCTCCTCAATTGCATGAAACTCTATCTCTCTCTTAAGGGACAATCACATGGATTTATCTTCATCTAATTTCACATCTCTTGTGACCACTATCATCCTGTGTGCTGGCAAGTACACCCGATAGTTGTGAGGTTTATCATCCCCAACTCTGTTGTTGGCTCTAGATTCTTCCTCGCATCTTTGGTAACATGGAAATAAACATACGAACCAAAAAATTTAAAATACGACACATCTGGTCTCTTACCTGAAAAATCCTCTTTCAGGGTACTCATCCAAAGTATCTGATGAGGACTTTTTTTCTGCAAAAATATTGTTGTATTGTGTGCTTCCACCCATAGATGCAACGGTAGCCCCTACTCATGCAACATAGCTTGTTCTGCTCCCACAATAGCTTTAATATTTCTTTTTGCAAATCCATTATGTTGTTGGTTATGAGGTGCTATCAACTCTCTTTGAATTCCTTCTTAGGCACAAAAGTTCTTGAATTCATTAGATATGTATTCTCCACCATTTTCACACCTCAGAGCCTTCACCTTCTTCCCTGTATCTTTCTTAACAAGTGCCTTGAACTCACAAAACTTGGATAATGTCTCATATTTCTTCTACATGAATAAAATCCAACAATTTCTTGAAAAATCATCATAGAAAATATCATAATAATTGTGTTTTTTTGTGGAAGTTGTTGATAACAGTCCATGCATGTCTGAATTAACTCTCTCAAGGATCACCTTGGCTCGAATTTCCTTATCGTGAAAGGTGGCTTTGGTATACTTCCCCAATGTACACCCTTTTCATGTATCTCTCTATGTAAGTGCATTGTTTAGAAATATTGTAGAAATATGATGCATGATCTTCAAAGTGCTATGGTGTAGATGGCCCAACCACTTGTGCCATAACTCATTGATGTCTCAGCTCTCCACCTTCTATTCTTTAGTGCTAAATGTTCCGCAATCTTCTACATCCATTTTGTATATATTATTTACTCAAACCTCAATATTTTTCACCAATCTCATGGCTTTGTGATGAAGGAACACCTTTCCTTCATTGAAGGTCACATCATAGCCATGATATTCCAACATAGCAACAAAAACCAAATTCTTCTTTAAACCAGGAACATACATGACATATTTTAATGTGAATGGATTACCTTAATCCCTCTAAAAGGTAATTGTACCTACACCAGTAGCATTGTACCTCTCCTCACCACCCATATCAATGTGCATCTAGAGATCCTTATACTCCAAGCTAATGAAGAATTCTTTGTTGTTGATTACATGGAATGAAGCTCCACTATCCAAGTACCACACAGAACCCATCATCGATGACACCATGCATGTGATGAGAGTGAAATCCAACTCAAATTTTGAAGCAATTTCTTCACCTACTGCTCATCCTGAGGCCTTCTTGTTGGTCTTCTTTTGTCAAACATTTGTGGCATAGTGTCCATGCTCATGACAGTTGAAACGTTTTACCTTTGACAAGTCTCTCTTCTTTCCTACCTTTCCGGACTTTGATTTGGAATGGGACACCTTCCATTTCCATTTCTTCACCTTTCAAACCAAGGCATAGTTCTCCTCATCATCATTCTTTGATGAATACCCATCTCTTTGCGCTTCACCAAATTTATTCTTATATCAAATTGTACCATAGTCACTCCCAATCTAGTAGCTTCCCCCTCCAATTCATAGAGTCCTGGTAGCTATGCCAGCTCTTGGGAATGCCTAGAAGAGCTAGGGTCACCAAATCGTATGAGGAAACAATTATCCCAACAATTTCAAGCTCATCTCCATACTGAGTGAAATTTGTCAAGTATTTTGGGATCGTGTCGACCTTCTCCATTTTGATCTTCCTGAGCTTCTCTTTCAGCATCAAATTCCTATGGTCGCTACTATTTTGAAAAAAATATGTCAAGGAATTCCACATAGCATATGGATTCACCTTCCCATGGAGACTCGTAACAATATGATCTTGAACTCCCTCTAACAATATCCTTCTCGCCTTTGCTACATTCCTCTTCCATGCATTAAGTTATTGGGAATATGGTGATGCAGGCTTAGGAATATCAATATCATTGAATGCATTTAGTATTTTGTCCTTGAGCACTACCTCTGTCATGTCCTCCCATGCTATGTAATTCGAATTTACCTCAAGGGAATATTCGAGTCTCAAGCCATTGAAAGACATATTGATCACCTACTGGGTCCTGAAGAATAAATCTGCAAATTCGAACTTGTTCGAAATAAACTATTTTCTTATCTTCTATTGTAATCCCCGGCACTGTGATACCATGTAGAAATCTATCAACAAGATTAAATCTGATATTATAATGTATTACAAAAAAACACTAAATCCTTCTGCAATTTGCGAAAACAAAACCTGATCGCACAATCACAAAACATGTAAGATAAACAAATAATCAAGGATATATGTATGTGCATATCCATCCTGGCAGATCACAACATTGCAGAGTCAAGTCTATCCTTGTGGTTCATTTTGAACACAATAATTCATTCCACTCTGCAGGACGACCACAGATCGTCCGTGAAGTTCAGAATACCTGAAAGAGTAATTCGGCTTCCACTTTTCTCTTCATGATCATCCATTGCTGATGCATTTCCATTTCCATTATCGAGAGCTTTGGAGGCTTGGAAATCCTATTTCTTAGATCCAGCGAGAAGTCAATATCCTCTATAACAATCATCGATTTATTGGTTGTTTGTATGAGCAGCGTGCTAAGTTTAGAGTTTTCACCTTTGTGAGCTCTAGGTCATACACATTGTACTTCATATAATTAACCATGGCCGCAACCAAGCTAGATTTCCCAGTTCCAGGGGGACCATACAGAAGGTACCCTTGTTTCCAAGGACGACTGACTCTGCTATGAAACACTTTTCCTTGCCTGAACCTATCCAGGTATCTTATGATCTTGGCCTTCAATGTGGGATCCAGGGAAATAGATTTGAAAGTGGAGGGATGCTTCAATGGAACACCAGTCCATCCCGATCCAGGCCCACAGACCCTCCTCTATTGTTGGTGTACAGGTTTTTTCCCCTGTTCAATCTCTTCAACTCAGTTGCACTAGCTGCAATGTGATCAAAATATTGTGACAAAAAATACTTGCTTGGCTTGGCTACCTTGAGGTTAAACCATCGCCTCTCAATTAGGTCTTCTTTGCCATGATAATGAATGTCGTGATCCCACCAAATGGTGGTTCCCTGAAAAAATTCCACCACCGCCTCTTTAAAGGCCGGATAGAACTCAGCACAGTTTGAGTTCTTGGAGCAAAACACAATGAGTCTTCGAGCTCCCTCAATGGCATGGAGGCCGGGCAAGTAGAGCTCCACGTTCTCATACACCTCATTGGAATTAGCACCATAACTTCCATTAAACTTTGGAATGTCGAGATGGTAATAGGGATTGAAGCAATTCCGAATATAGGTCGACAATTGATTCAACCACTGATTCAACAGTTCTTGGACTTGTGGAGGCAGGATATTGAGGAGGAGAGTGAAGAGGCCTACCAGCGACCATATTTGCGGAATTCTGGTCTGCATATTTTCAACCTTCACTTTAAAAGGGAGGCAGCTGGATGGATCCCTTCAAAAGGAGTGAGTAGAGGAATGTAGAATAAGGAGGAGGCTTTCAGCACCCACAAATTTCATATTTAATAGAAACAAACAACCGTATCTCTATCATCCCACCCACGTGGAAGTTTCGCCCAAAATATGAGCACGTGAACATGATCAGCAAGGTTGAATCTGCCAATAAATTCAACTTTGACATGTAATAAGCCAATGTAAAGTTCAATGTGTATTGCAAATCCACAAGGTGCAGTGCTTTTGGCAATATTTATTTCTTTTTATACCAATTATATATATATATATATAAGGAAAGGAAAGAGGGAAATTCTTAATGGAGGGAGGGAGGTGTATAAAATATTATTTATATATAAAATTCAAAGAAGAAGAAATATATAATTTAAGTTTGAAGTTTTACCACAACTTTTAATAAAAAAGACAGGAAGTATCTTATTCAAGATTGAAGTTTTATCATAACTTCCAACAAATAAATTTAACATTAACTAGTATGCCATTTTTAGTTAGTTGAGTTAACATTTATAATGACTTCCTCATCGATTTTTTGTTTAAAATATGTAAATTTGAGATTATATATATATATATATATATATATATATATATATATATATATATATAATTGAGAGGGAAGAGGTTAAGGCAATATTCTACTTATATATAAAATTCAAGAGAGAGGAAGCACTTGATCCAAGGTTGAAGTTTTAACACAACTTCCAATGAATTCAACATTAGCTAACATGTTATGGAAGAAAATTAAAGGCTATCAAGTTTTGATATGTAGAACTTGCTCTTTTTTGGTAATAGAAAATAGAACGGCCCTACTAAACTTACAAGAAAAAAACATTAACTAACATGTCAACGATTCACTCGTCCACTGTTTACTTAAAATATTTTTAAATTTGAGGTTTTTTTTAAAATAATAAATTTATATGATAGTATGGATTTATTTTTAAAATTTCTTTTTATTTCCTTAATTTCACATCCACTCACATTACATGGTAATAACTTGAAGCACTATAAATAATTATTGACCATTCATTATTTACTTAATATAATATTTCTATTTATGTAAATTTATTTAATTTATATGATGTATAGATATAAAGTTAGTTGTAACTATTGATGAATCACTATTTACTTAATATAATATTTCTATTTATGTAAGTTTGTTTTTTTAATCATAATTTTATATGGTGTATAAATTTAAAGTTAAATGTAACTATTGACTCTTTACTATTTATTTAATATAATATTTCTATTTATGGAAATATATATTTTTTTTTAATCATAATTTTATATGATGTATAGATCAAAAGTTAGAAGTAACTATTGACTATTTACTTATTATAATATTTCTATTTATGTAATTTTATTTTTAAATCATAATTTTATATGATGTATAGATCTAAAGTTAGATGTTCTAAAACAATGTAATATTTTATACTTCAAATCATATAATAAGCCAAAGTTTGATGTGTACTGCAAATCCAAAGGCAGTGCTTCAACAATATTTTTTTATATACTAATTTTCTAGTTTCTTGTTAGACAATATTTCTATATATAAATCTCCAAAGGAGAGAGGAAGGTACACACAATATTCTACATATAAAAAATTCCCAGGGAAGAAGCACATAATTCAAGATTGAATTTTTATCACAAATTCCAATAATAAGGAGAGGAAGCACCTTATTCAAGGTTGAAGTTTTACCACAACTTCCAATAAATTCAACATTAGCTTGGCTCAGTTAGTTAACTGCGTAGCATATGTCAGTTCGTGTGCTTACAAAATACATGAGTGAACCCACAAGCTACCTATCAACAGTAGCATCCACTACTCTTCCCGAAGTAGCATCCTCCTTCCTTCAGTTTCCTTCTAGAGGAGTATCCATGGGTTTGATTCCCTCCATTTGGAACTTCCTCAAAATCTCCTTGGCATACTTGCCGTGAGATAAAAACATCTCCCCATCTCTTTGACATATTTCCAATCCCAGGAAATAGTGCAAGAGACCCATGTCCTTCATCTCAAATTCTCTTGCAAGATCCTCTTTGCAAGAATTTATAATATGCTCATCACCTGTTATTATCAAATCATAAAAATAAATTACAATAATCAAAAGCGTACTATCAAACACAATATGATATATCCTCTTTACCCTTGGTGAGGCCCAAATCGATGAAATAGTTTTCGATCATGGTGTACCAAGCATGAGGTGATTGCTTCAGCCCATATAGTGATCTCTTGAGTCTTCACACATGTGACTCCCTATCTAAGGTCTCAAAACCTTTCGGCTACTCAATGTACACCTCTTCCTCAATAACTCCATTAAGAAAGGTTTTCCTTACATCCATCTGATGTATCTTTCATCCCATCTGCACTCAAAGTGAAAGGATGGATTTGATAGATGATTACCTTGAGACTGCTGCAACATTATCATCATAGTTAATCCCCTCCACTTAAGAGAACCCTATGGCCACAAATATGGCCTTGTCCTTCTCTACACTCCCATTTGCTGCCTTCTTCACCTTGTAGAGCCACCTGGATCTTATAACTAAATTCCCCACTTATCTTGGGACAACTTCCCATGCATTGTTTCTAATAATGGATTCATAATCCTCAATGAGGCATCAACCCAGAATGCCTATTTCACTGCTTCCTCAAAAGAGGATGGTTCTATATTAATACATTCGCTCATAATAGCCATGTATCTAGTATACCTCTCTTGGGACCTTCTCTTCCTGCACTGTGATGTGAGTGCTCCCACATTATCTCTCGCATCTAGAAATAATCTGTTAGCCTCTCTGGTGCGCTTCCTTCCATCTCTAGTAGATGGATCTGCATGACTGGTTTCTACCACTCTCTATTCCTCTATTTGCAGTTGATCCACATATTGAGGTTCATCCTTTGGAGCCAAGAGCTCCTCAATTGCATGAAACTCTATCTCTCTCTCAGGGGAGAATCACATGGCTTTATCTTCATCGAATTTCACATCTCTTCTGACCACTGTCATCCTGTGTGCTGGCAAGTACACCCGATAATTGTGAGGTTTATCAGTGAGCCAAAAAATATCCCCAACTCTATTGTTGGCTCTAGATTTTTCCTCGCATCTTTGATAACATGGAAATATACAGATGAACCAAAAATTTTAAAATGTGACACATCTAGTCTCTTACCTGAAAAATCCTCTTCCGAGGTACTCATCCCAAGTATCTGATGAGGGATTTTTTCTGAAAAAATATTGTTGTATTGTGTGCTTCCACCCATATATGCAATGGTAGCCCCTAATCATGCAACATAGCTTTTTCTGCTCCCACAATAGCTTTAATATTTCTTTCTACAAATCCATTATGTTGTTGGTTATGAGGTGCTATCAATTCTCTTTGAATTCCTTCTTAGGCACAAAATTTCTTGAATTCGTTAGATATGTATTCTCCACCATTGTCACTCCTCAGATCTTTCACCTTATTCCCTGTATCTTTCTTAACAAGTGCCTTGAACTCACAAAACTTGGATAATGTCTCATCTTTCTTCTACATGAATAAAATCCAACACTTTCTTGAAAAATCATCATAAAAAATATCATAATACTTGTGTTTTGTTGTGTAATTTGTCAATAACAGTCCATGCATGTATGAATTAACTCTCTCAAGGATCACCTTGGCTCGAATTTCCTTATCATGAAAGGTGGCTTTGGTATACTTCTCCAATGTACACCCTTTTCATGTATCTCTCTGTGTAAGTGCATCATTTGGAAATCTTGTAGAAATATGATGCATTATCTTCAAAGTTCTATGGTGTAGATGGCCCAACCTCTTGCGCCATAACTCATTGATGTCTCGTCTCTCCACCTTCTATTATTTAGTGCTCAATGTTGCCCAGTCTTCTACATCCATTTTGTAGATATTCTTTACTCGAACCCCAATATTTTTCACCTATATCATGGCTTTGTGATGAAGGAATGCCTTTCCTTCACTAAAGATCACATCATGGCATGATATTCCAACATAGCAATATAAACCAAATCCTTCTTTAAACCAGGAACATACATGACATATTTTAATGTGAATGGATTATGTGACTCCCTCTAAAATGTAACTGTACCTACACCAGTAGCACTATACCTTCCATCGTCACCCATCTCGATGTGCATTTAGAGATCCTTCTACTCCAAGCTAATGAAGAATTCTTTGTTGCTGATTATATGGAATGAAGCTCCACTATCCAAGTACCACACAGAACCAATCATTGATGACACCATGCATGTGATGAGAGTGAAATCCAACTCGAACTTTGAAGAAATTTCTTCACCTTCTACTCATCCTGAGGCCTTCTTTTTGGTCTTCTTTTGTCGAACATTTGTGGCATAGTGTCCATGCTCATGACAATTAAAACATTTTTCCTTTGACAAGTCTTGCTTCTTTCCTACCTTGCCGGAATCTGATTTGGAATGGTATGCCTTCCATTTCCATTTCTTAGCCTTTCAAACCAAGGCACAGTTCTCCTCATCATCATTCTTTGATTAAGATCCATCTCTCGTGCTTCACCAAATTTCTTCTTATACCAAATTGTACCATAGTCACTCCCAATCTGGTAGCTTCCCCCTCCAATTCATAGAGTCTTAGTAGCTATGCTAGCTCTTAGGAATGCCAAGAAGAGCTAGGCTCACCAAATCATATGAGGCAAAAATTATCCAAACACTTTCAAGCTCATCTCTATACTGAGTGAAATTTGTCAAGTATTTTGGGATCATCTCGACCTTCTCCATTTTGATATTCTTGAGCTTCTCTTTCAAGATCAACTTCCTATGGTCACTATTATTCTGAAAAAAATATGTCAAGCAATTCCACATAGCATATGGATTCACCTTCCCATGGAGACTCATAAAAATATGATCTTGAACTCCCTCTAACAATATCCTTCTCGCCTTTGCTACATTCTTCTTCCATACATTAAGTTGTTGGGCATCTGGTGATGCAGGCTAAGGAATATCAATATCATTAAATGCATTTAGTATTTTTTCCTTGAGAACTACCCCCATCATGTCCTTCCATGCTATGTAATTCAAATTTCCGTCAATGGAATATTTGAGTCTCAAGCCATTGAAAGACATCTTGATCTCCTACTGAGTCTTGAAGAATAAATCTGCAAATTCCAACTTGTTCAAAATAAACTATGTTCTTATCTTCTATTGTGATTCTCGACGCTGTGATCCCATGTAGAAATCTATCAACAAGATTCAATATGATATTGTATTGTATTACAATAAACACTAAATCCTTCTACAATTTGCGGAAACAAAACCTGGTTGCACAATCACAAAACAAGTAAGAGAAACAAACAATCAATCACATAACCCAAGATGTATCTGGGGAAAGCACACTACCTAAAATCATGGTATCTGTATATTTTATAAAGTCAAGACCATGAAAAAATACAATTATTTTCTCTCACTGAAAAACTCCCGCATTGTGCCAACTGTCTCACACTTATCTATGAAAAATCAGTCAAATACTTAACCAATTCTTAGCCTCTTCTCATCTAGCCTTGCTCATGCATTCTTGGAGGATTTTTCACCCTATTAAATAGGAAATTCCTTGGAATTGATTGCGCAATGCATCATAGGATTCCACGTGACTCTATAACTTATATGTACAACTTTCTCATTATACAACTGATATTTATCATCCCTTTAACCTCAGTCTCAACTGGGCCTTCCTCAGAACTGACATGGAACAAATATTTATAGTGAATTATCAATTAAATGATTAATCACTAATTTTCAATTAAATCATATTTAATTCACTAGACCTTTGACTAGCTAATCTCTCTGTTAGAACTAGTTAAATTGATTTTAACTCAATTAATTGAGTTAACTAATTACAACTCACAAATAATAGTGTCTGGACCACCTAAAATCATGGAAGAACTCTTCATGCCTCCTCTCTAACCCTCAACTCGAATTTCCTAAGCTAACTCAACCTTTCTAACTTAGTTAACTAATATAAGTTGTCATGAGATGAAATTATTATTTCTCTTCCAATTTAAGTAAGGGGAAATTAAATTAGAGGCCCCCTTTTGGTGCCATTTCTTGGTTCCATTTCAAAAATTGTACCCACTGTTGGTTTGAAAATTGTGTTATGGTAGGTTTTTCCCATAGATGTTCTTAAAAAGTGTGATTTCATGAAAGTCAACATCTACTCACATGCCACTTGTAAAAAGTTGAGGTATCATTTATAACGATTCACTCTTCATTGTTTCTCAAAATAATATTTATATTTATGTAAATGTGGATTTTTTTCTAATAATTTTTATATGATGTATAAATTTAAAGTCAAATGTTCTTAAAAGTGTAAGATTTATAATTTTAATAATCATCATATGTGATTTTGAGCGTTGGTTTAATTGGTCAAGTTACCCTCCTTAAAACATCTTTTCTATTAAGAGGGTTTAATTATCTTGAGTGACTATGAGTCCATGCATAAATAGAAACATCTTTACAAGTGATATTTTTTTCTTAGCATACTAAATTTTATACAATTGTTTTTAAAAATAATATTTAAAATTATTTACAAGTTATTTTTTCCCATTTTAATGAAATAAAACACATTAACTATTTAAAATCTAAGAGAATTTGAAGGAAGGATTGAATGTGTATACTTTCTTAAACACTAAAAATGAAATCAGCTTTAAAAAAAATTAAAATCCCCACAAACAAAATATTAATTTGATTTTTAATTTACCCATAACCTTAAAATTAAATTATTACTATTATTATAATAATATATATTTAGATTTAAAATTTCTATATTTTCATTCATTTGTATAATAATTTTATATCATATATAAATTCTCACATCATATGTATATATATAAAGCCTTGATCTATAAATTTATGGGTATTTGGCTACGAGAATAGGAGATTGTGAAGTGAATCTAGCTAAAATGACATTGAAAATGGTTAGTGAAATTATGATTGAAATCCAAAGGTTTCTTCATGGTTATTTTTTCAGATCTGGATGGATGGAGAAGGTTTTTTGAAAAGGACCCTTATTTTATGAATAATATTGAACTTTTCATGAGATTTTGGGAAGAATGTTACAACTGAGAAGAGAAACAATTTATGGCAGCCCCAGCTTGGGTCTGAATTTTCTCCTTGCTGGAATATTTCTGGGAGCCTAATATTTTGGAAGGTATTGGCAATGTTATTCAGGATTTTGTGAAGATATCTGACATTATTAAAAGGATAAGGAATGTTTCAAAAGAAAGAAATTGTGTGTATATTAACATCTCAAAACCCTCCCTGAATCAATTGAGTTTCAGTATTGTGACTCGATATGGAAAAAATTACTCAATTATGAGCATGCTCCATTTAAATGTAGAAGATGTCATGAAGATGGACATCTCATTAGATATTGTCCAATTACTTTGGCAAAAACTCAAAGAGCTAATGTAATGGGATGGATTCCAACTAGTGGTCTCGATAAGGAATAAATCATGTCGTAACCAAAATATTCAGTGTCTTAGGAGAAATCACAAGATAAGGAGCAACACATTTTGGGGGGAAATAAAATTTTCACCTTAGAGTAGCTAAAAAATTAGGAGGCACATGAATCATTGCAAGAGAATCATATGGATCATCCAATGGAAATTGAAGCACTAGATCACAACTCAATAGAGTGAATAAACCCTATGCAAAAAACTACGAAGGATTATGAAAACGACATAGAAATCAAATAATTCCTTGTTTAAATAAGAATTTTCTTAGAAATTGTTGACAAGAAAGATAATCTAGTTGCGGAGGAAAGGACAATGTTGAGTTTATTCACACTTGAGAAAAGGTCGATGTACTTGAGATTTCTTTGAATCAAATCCACTATTTTTTCCACTTATATGGTCAATGGAGGAGGAGCATAGAAGGAATAGAGGGAGATCCATGGAAATCAATCGCTGAAAAGGGCAATAGAGTGCAAGGTAGAAATATCAATGATCCCTTAATAATCGACAAGGGAGAAAGAGGGCGAAAATATACTAGGGAATCCCTTGAGGAAGTAGGGGAATATTTATTGAACTTGGGGAAAATGAATTGGATTATAGATTATTTCCATCAAATATCCTCTATTTCATAGTGAAAATGATCTTTTGGAATATTAGAGGAATGAATAAAAAGGTACTTGAAATATATGATTGACTAGGAAAAACCAGAGATAGTGGTCTTGCTAGAGACCATGGTCCTATTGACGGTACTAGATACCTCCAATATACAATGGATATCCCAAATGTGAAGCTCCAATTAGGCTTCACACTCTTTGGAGTAGGAGCCCCATCTAGATTATCGACCCGACCACCATAACACAAAGGCTTGTCCTGGTTTCAACATATTAAATAATATATTATATACATAAACCTTGAATAAGAAAGCAAGATAACATTATGAAGCACCAATTGCAATATGTAAAAGGAAACCTTCACGAGGGTAGAGAAAAAGTGGGTCTCTAAGAGGAAAGTAATAGTACTGTCTAAGAAGAGGCGCACAAGAGCATGGAAAGATTTGTTAGTGAAATAGTTCACACAATGATATTAAGGCGAATTGATCTGGAATTATACAGGAATGCAACAAAATACATATATAAACATAAACAAAGTGATGCAACATAAATAAAACTTCATTTCATTAATATCAAAGAACTGAAATATGTTTTCATACATAATGGAAATTAACTAGCTCGGGTGAGGATAGGTTAACTCTTAGAATATATGTGTAAGCTACATGCCTTGAAACTATGTTACATTGAGGCTTGGTGGCCTTTTTATAATTGAGAAGCAATGAGAAACCCTAAACATCTAAAAACCTAATCCTTAGTAGATAAAGCACCAAAAGCTTATGGGCCCCATTGGGGTAAGTTGGAACGTCAACTTCTCGAGGTCGTAACTTTGGCATACAATCTCTGTTTGGCTACCATAATACCTCATCTTGAAGATATCAAAGAGAAGGAAAAAATCAAAATTGTATAATTTGGTTGCACACTTTTTGGTCTCTCCGTATTTCCAAAAAATGTCTTTTAGTCCCTAAAAATGGCTTCGAAAGTTTAGGACCCAAAAAACTGCCAAAAGTAGTAAGTTGTGCTACAATTAGGAAACGAGAAAGAAACAACAGTGGGGCTCTATGTGTAATAGGCTTGTAGCCACCAATATCCACCTGAATTAGTCCTTCCCCCTGTTAGGAATCTGTAATTAGCAAGATTGTCAAAGTCCAATCACAGAAACAACATTATTTCAATCACTTTGGGATTCTAGGACCTAGCCCTCCTGAATCTAGAGAGAGATCTCTCCAATAAGTGCAAAGACGGATTGTCTTTGAAGTTTTGTGTAATGATATTAGGCTAGTTATGAAGGCCGAGGGTTTTTTTTTTTTTTTGGATGATTGAGCATGACTATTGTTTGAGAGGAAATTTCTAAATGCAAAGAGTTTCAAAGGTGAGAAGTTGCAAGCAGATAGAACAAGCTTTGGCCAGAAAGATAGATAATTGCAGGTTTTAGTCCATTGGGCTATGGAGTCATAATAGGGTTTAATTGAAACAACAAGGGGCAAGAGTGGTGCATGGGGCAAGTCATCTGTGTCTAAGGATCTCTTTAAAGTTTGATTTATGGAATGAAATGAAACAATAAGAAGGGAAATTAAACAGATGAAGAACAAAGAGCAGCCCAGGATCTGGTAAGTACTTTGAAACTAGCCAGACTTTGAAAAACACTTAAGAAAGACATAAAAGAAATCCAGGATCTGGTAAGTACTTCGAAACTAGCCAGCCTTTGATATACTTTCAATAGAAAAAAATTAAAAACAGAGGGAAACTTGAAAGGCAACTGTTGGAGTAGAAACTAGCGGGCCGAGCTCACCACAAATCCTCTCCTAGATCTGCTTTACTTGGTTACTTTCAAGACAAACACAAAGAAAACACAGAATGGCATAAGATCTGGTAAGTAATTCGAAACTAGCCAGCTTTTGACACATTCCAAGGGAAACTTTCAAACAGTCTTTTGGGATAAAACTAGGACCAGGGCTCACCATACCTTCCTTAGTTCATCTCTACTTAACATGAACTGAAAATAACATTCAGGAAAAACAATTAGCTAAGGCAGTAGGACGAGGGAAAACCAACATTCCTATGCTTAGACTGAATTAAATCATTCCTAAATAACACGAATTGGAAGAAAACATGTAGATAAAGATTTTCAGTCAGAGAAAGGTACTGATGTATAGTAGGTCTTAACTCTATGCATGCTGTTCTTTATAAGAGAAGATGAACACAGTGAAAAAAGAAATAAAATAATGATTTACAATAAGAAATAACATCACCGTCAACATAGACCAGGATCCCATAAATCAGCTTGTATTGATGCTTCAAACTAGTTACAGCTTTAATTCCAATGCTTTAGTTTAGCAATCATCTACACTTCTCAGCCTAACTTATCTAATCACAAGCAAAGCTTCAAGAGCCATGAACACTATTTACAAGTAGAAGTCTCAAGCTCAAGTATATTTCAAAGTTCAGCAACCAATAATTTCTTATCTTCTACAGAAGTATTTATAGAAGAATGAGGAGATGAGATATAATAAAATATCTCCCAAGACAATTAATACAGTCTTAATGGATTCTCGGCTTTTGAGGGACTCGATGAAGAAGTTTACATATTTTCTGTATAAATTTGAATAATAGATGAATTATTCACCGAGATTATCCTGATTACACACTATTTAAGCTTCATGCATAATACATAACCTCTTCTACAATTGATCATCAATATGCGGAAATAGAAGTAGTCGCATGCGCACATAAACACAATAGTCAAGCACACATAAACACGGTATGTAATGGGGAAATCATACAGCTGAAAACCCCCAACTATCTGTATATTATAATGATAGCGAACATGTAACAATACATAGCACAAAGCTCTCACAGCTCCCAGCACTATCTCACATGCTACACACAAAACGAGCTTAGATTTGAACAAGTCACAGGTTCAAATATCCTCCATAAGTCTAAATTCCTCTACTGCGAAATCCAAGATGAATAATGATGAGATACAAGTTCGAATCCCACTAGCTCCAGCTGCGCAATCCTCATTGGCAATATCCATCAATGTGTGTGCAAATCTCATGCACAACCATAGTCACAACTGATAGTAGACTCACCCTTTCACCCACCTCTAACACTGGTCTCCACTGAACTGTCCATGCATTGTAGTTAACTGATGTGTTCTTTAGTTGATTTATGAGTTAATAATTAGTGAATTAATTAATAATTCACATAATTCTGTCGCTCTCTATTCCTCTGCTTGCAGCTGATCCACATCTTGAGGTTGATCCTTTGGAGCCAAGAGCTCCTCAATTGCATGAAACTCTATCTCTCTCTTAAGGGACAATCACATGGATTTATCTTCATCTAATTTCACATCTCTTGTGACCACTATCATCCTGTGTGCTGGCAAGTACACCCGATAGTTGTGAGGTTTATCATCCCCAACTCTGTTGTTGGCTCTAGATTATTCCTCGCATATTTGGTAACATGGAAATAAACATACGAACCAAAAAATTTAAAATACGACACATTTGGTCTCTTACCTGAAAAATCCTCTTTCAGGGTACTCATCCAAAGTATCTGATGAGGACTTTTTTCTGCAAAAATATTGTTGTATTGTGTGCTTCCACCCATAGATGCAGCGGTAGCCCCTAATCATGCAACATAACTTGTTCTGCTCCCACAATAGTTTAATATTTCTTTTTGCAAATCCATTATGTTGTTGGTTATGAGGTGCTATCAACTCTCTTTGAATTCCTTCTTAGGCACAAAAGCTCTTGAATTCATTAGATATGTATTCTCCACCATTTTCACACCTCAGAGCCTTCACCTTCTTCCCTGTATCTTTCTTAACAAGTGCCTTGAAATCACAAAACTTGGATAATGTCTCATATTTCTTCTACATGAATAAAATCCAATAGTTTCTTGAAAAATCATCATAAAAAATATCATAATAATTGTGTTTTTTTGTGGAAGTTGTTGATAACAATCCATGCATGTCTGAATTAACTCTCTTAAGGATCACCTTGGCTCGAATTTCCTTATCGTGAAAGGTGGCTTTGGTATACTTCCCCAATGTACACCCTTTTCATGTATCTCTCTATGTAAGTGCATTGTTTAGAAATATTGTAGAAATATGATGCATGATCTTCAAAGTGCTATGGTGTAGATGGCCCAACCACTTGTGCCATAACTCATTGATGTCTCAGCTCTCCACCTTCTATTCTTTAGTGCTAAATGTTGTCCAGTCTTCTACATCCATTTTGTAGATATTATTTACTCAAACCCCAATATTTTTCACCAATCTCATGGCTTTGTGATGAAGGAACACCTTTCCTTCATTGAAGGTCATATCATAGCCATGATATTCCAACATAGCAACAAAAACCAAATTCTTCTTTAAACCAGGAACATACATGACATATTTTAATGTGAATGGATTACCTTAATCCCTCTAAAAGGTAACTGTACCTACACCAGTAGCATTGTACCTCTCCTCGCCACCCATATCGATGTGCATCTAGAGATCCTTATACTCCAAGCTAATGAAGAATTATTTGTTGCTGATTATATGGAATGAAGCTCCACTATCCAAGTACCATACAGAACCCATCACCGATGACACCATGCATGTGATGAGAGTGAAATCCAACTCGAAATTTGAAGCAATTTCTTCACCTGCTGCTCATCCTGAGGCCTTCTTGTTGGTCTTCTTTTGTCAAAAATTTGTGGCATAGTGTCCATGCTCATGACAGTTGAAACGTTTTACCTTTGACAAGTCTCTCTTCTTTCCTACCTTTCTGGACTTTGATTTGGAATGAGACACCTTCCATTTCCATTTCTTCACCTTTCAAACCAAGGCATAGTTCTCCTCATCATCATTCTTTGATGAATATCCATCTCTCGCGCTTCACCAAATTTATTCTTATATCAAATTGTACCATAGTCACTCCCAATCTAGTAGCTTCCCCCTCCAATTCATAGAGTCCTGGTAGCTATGCCAGCTCTTGGGAATGCCTAGAAGAGCTAGGGTCACCAAATCGTATGAGGAAACAATTATCCCAACAATTTCAAGCTCATCTCCATACTGAGTGAAATTTGTCAAGTATTTTGGGATCGTGTCGACCTTCTCCATTTTGATCTTCCTGAGCTTCTCTTTCAGCATCAAATTCCTATGGTCGCTACTATTTTGAAAAAAATATGTCAAGGACTTCCACATAGCATATGGATTCACCTTCCCATGGAGACTCGTAACAATATGATCTTGAACTCCCTCTAACAATATCCTTCTCGCCTTTGCGACATTCTTCTTCCATGCATTAAGTTGTTGGGCATCTGGTGATGTAGGCTTAGGAATATCAATATCATTGAATGCATTTAGTATTTTGTCCTTGAGCACTACCTCTGTCATGTCCTTCCATGCTATGTAATTCGAATTTACCTCAAGGGAATATTCGAGTCTCAAGCCATTGAAAGACATATTGATCACCTGCTGGGTCCTGAAGAATAAATCTGCAAATTCGAACTTGTTCGAAATAAACTATTTTCTTATCTTCTATTGTAATTCCCGACGTTGTGATACCATGTAGAAATCTATCAACAAGATTAAATCTGATATTATAATGTATTACAAAAAAACACTAAATCCTTCTACAATTTGCGAAAACAAAACCTGATCGCACAATCACAAAACATGTAAGATAAACAAATAATCAAGGATATATGTATGTGCATATCCATCCTGCCAGATCACAACATTGCAGAGTCAAGTCTATCCTTGTGGTTCATTTTGAACACAATAATTCATTCCACTCTGCAGGACGACCACAGACCGTCCGTGAAGTTCAGAATACCTGAAAGAGTAATTCGGCTTCCACTTTTCTCTTCATGATCATCCATTGTTGATGCATTTCCATTTCCATTATCGAGAGATTTGGAGGCTTGGAAATCCTATTTCTTAGATCCAGCGAGAAGTCAATATCCTCTATAACAATCATCGATTTATTGGTTGTTTGTATGAGCAGCGTGCTAAGTTTAGAGTTTTCACCTTTGTGAGCTCTAGGTCATACACGTTGTACTTCATATAATTAGCCATGGCCGCAACCAAGCTAGATTTCCCAGTTCCAGGGGGACCATACAAAAGGTACCCTTGTTTCCAAGGACGACTGACTCTGCTATGAAACTCTTTTCCTTGCCTGAACCTATCCAGGTATCTTATGATCTTGGCCTTCAATGTGGGATCCAGGGCAATAGATTTGAAAGTGGAGGGATGCTTCAATGGAACACCAGTCCATCCCGATCTAGGCCCACAGACCCTCCTCTATTGTTGGTGTACAGGTTTTTTCCCCTGTTCAATCTCTTCAACTCAGTTGCACTAGCTACAATGTGATCAAAATATTGTGACAAAAAAGACTTGCTTGGCTTGGCTACCTTGAGGTTAAACCATCGCCTCTCGATTAGGTCTTCTTTGCCATGATAATGAATGTGGTGATCGCACCAAATGGTGGTTCCCTGAAAAAATTCCACCACCGCCTCTTTAAAGGCTGGACAGAACTCAGCACAGTTTGAGTTCTTGGAGCAAAACACAGTGAGTCTTCGAGCTCCCTCAATGGCATCGAGGTCGGGCAAGTAGAGCTCCACGTTCTCATACACCTCATTGGAATTAGCCCCATAACTTCCATTAAACTTTGGAATGTCGAGATGGTAATAGGGATTGAAGCGATTCCGAATATAGGTCGACAATTGATTCAACCACTGATTCAACAGTTCTTGGACTTGTGGAGGCAGGATATTGAGGAGGAGAGTGAAGAGGCCTACCAGCGACCATATTTGCGGAATTCCGGTCTGCATATTTTCAACCTTCACTTTAAAAGGGAGGCAGCTGGATGGATCCCTTCAAAAGGAGCGAGTAGAGGAATGTAGAATAAGGAGGAGGCTTTCAGCACCCACAAGTTTCATCTTTAATAAAAAAAACAACCGTATCTCTATCATCCCACCCACGTGGAAGTTTCGCCTCAGTCATTTTTTTATGAACATGACTGCCAAGGTTGAATTCGCTAACAAATTCAACTTTGACATGTAATAAGCCAATGTAAAGTTCAATGTATTGCAACTGCTAAAGGGCAAAGGTTTTTTGCAATATTTATTTCTTTGTATACCAATTATATATATATATATATATATATGAAAGGAAAGAGGGAAATTTAATGGAGGAGGGAGGGATAAAATATTATTTATATAGGTAAAATTCAAAGAAGAAGAAATATATAATTTAAGTTTGAAGTTTTACACAAACTTTTGATTAAAAAGATGTGAAGCATTCATTCAAGATTGAAGCCTTATCATAACTTCCAACAAATAAATTTAACATTAACTAATATGCCATTTTTAGTTAGTTGAGCAATGTTTATAATGACTTCCTATCGATTTTTTGTTTAAAATATGTAAATTTGAGATTATATATATATATATATATATATATATATATATATATATATATATATATATATATATGTATATATATATATATATATATATATATATATATATATATAAAATTGAGAGGGAAGAGGTTAAGGCAATATTCTACTTATATATAAAATTCAAGAGAGAGGAAGCACTTGATCCAAGGTTGAAGTTTTAACACAACTTCCAATGAATTCAACATTAGCTAACATGTTATAGAAGAAAATTAAAGGCTATCAAGTTTTGATATGTAGAACTTGCTCTTTTTTTGGTAATAGAAAATAGAACGACCCTACTAAACTTACAAAAAAAAAACATTAACTAACATGTCAACGATTCACTCGTCCACTGTTTACTTAAAATATTTTTAAATTTGAGATTTTTTTTAAAATAATAAATTTATATGATAGTATGGATTTATTTTTAGAATTTCTTTTTATTTCCTTAATTTCACATCCACTCACATTACATGGTAATAACTTGAAGCACTATAAATAATTATTGACCATTCATTATTTACTTAATATAATATTTCTATTTATGTAAATTTATTTATTTTATATGATGTATAGATATAAAGTTAGTTGTAACTATTGATGAATCACTATTTACTTAATATAATATTTCTATTTATGTAAGTTTGTTTTTTTAATCATAATTTTATATGGTGTATAAATTTAAAGTTAAATGTAACTATTGACTCTTTACTATTTATTTAATATAATATTTCTATTTATGGAAATATATTTTTTTTTAATCATAATTTTATATGATGTATAGATCAAAAGTTAGAAGTAACTATTGACTATTTACTTATTATAATATTTCTATTTATGTAATTTTATTTTTAAATCATAATTTTATATGATGTATAGATCTAAAGTTAGATGTTCTAAAACAATGTAATATGTTATACTTCAAATCATATAATAAGCCAAAGTTTGATGTGTACTGCAAATCCAAAGGCAGTGCTTCTAGCAATATTTTTTTATATACTAATTTTCTAGTTTCTTGTTAGACAATATTTCTATATATAAATCTCCAAAGGAGAGAGGAAGGTACACACAATATTCTACATATAAAAAATTCCCAGGGAAGAAGCACATAATTCAAGATTGAATTTTTATCACAAATTCCAATAATAAGGAGAGGAAGCACCTTATTCAAGGTTGAAGTTTTACCACAACTTCCAATAAATTCAACATTAACAAACATATCATTTTTAGTCAACCCAAGTAAAATTTATAATGGTTCAATTCAAGGTTGAAGTTTTAGCACAATTTCCAATGAATTGAACATTTAAAATATGTAAATTTGGGATTTTAGACATTAGAGGTAAAATTTACACTCATAAACAGTTTACTTAAAATATGTAGATTTGATATTTTCTAAAAATAAAATTTTTGTATGAGGTAAGGATTTAGATTTAGATGTTCTTTTTTTGTAGATTTTAGATTTCTGTGGTGAGAGTTGTGAGCTTGTGGGTTCGGAATCTCCACAGTGGACATTTTTGTGTCAACGTTTCGGGTCTAGAACAAGACCCATCATCAGGACAAATGTTTGTAAAAAAGAGAGAGGAAGAAGACAATATAAATACTTATCAGGAGTGCAGGAAGAAGGGGCCGACCAACCCAAAAAGTTAAATGACAATTATAAGTTAAATACAAAAATTAAATTTAAAAGCTTTCTAAATTAATGGAGGGTTACTAAAAAGCATAATGTCTTTAAATGTAATCAAGGGAAATAAATGAATCTAAATAAAGAAAACTAAAGAGGTTAAAATAGCTATTTCTAAGAATAAAGATAAGGTTTCAATTTTATATTATTATTAAAGTAACATAATAATATAAAACCAAGAATCATTATAAAGGAATACAAGATGAAACCCTAACAAGTTGACTTAAAAAGGTTACTAAATTAATAATAAGATAGAAGGAAGGAGGCTAAAGGATGCAAAAAAGTTAATCAATGTTAACCATAAAAGGAAAAATTATTATAAAGATAGAAATCCAAAAAAGTTATTAGAATCAATTTTGTTTTATTTTAATACCTCCTTAGGAATAGAAAACAAAGCTATAACTAAAGGTATTTACTAATTTAAGATTGATATTAATGAAAAGAGTATATTAATATAACGCCATAAATTAATATAAAACCAAGATTTTGTTATAAAGGAGGTGACTTAAAAGGAAATTGAGAAACAACTCACGTGAAGGTAGGGGTCCAAGAAGCAAATGGTTAATTAAAGTTATCTATAAAAAGGGGGGGCCGTGAACATAAAGAGAAGGAATTCTTAAAAGGTATAAATGTCCATTTTATTTTAATAAACCTAAGGATTAGTTAAAAATAGCTATTATTAAAGGTATTTTATTATTTAGGATTGAGGTTAAAAGGTATAAATGTCCATTTTATTTTAATAAACCTAAGGATTAGTTTAAATATAGCTATTACTAAAGGTATTTTATTATTTAGGATTGAGGTTAATGAACAGAGAATATTAATACCTTATGAGAAGGGGGAAGGATTAAGAGGTCTCAAATGAAAGGGGATGATGATAGATGAGGACTTAAGGGAAATTTTTATATATAATAAATAACATAAGAAGAGCGGGAGGGCAAGGCCTAACACTCAAAGTATGGCAGTAATGAAAAATTCTAGAAAGGACACAAATTTTAAAGGTTCAAGAGGAAAGCCCCACGGTTTTTTAAGGTTAATGAAGATGGGGTAAGAGAAGGAGAATGCAAGGAGAGATAAGGTCAAGAAGGCAATAAAAAGGGAACAGAAAGGAGGTTATACAGGGAAGGGAAAGAGTTAAAAAAGTCCACTCTAAGTACAAAGGAAGGGGAGGATAGCGAACTGCTGAGGAGGGGGAAGGAGGAGGAGGAAAAAGTTGCAACCTAGGAAAGGAAGATTTAAGAGTGGGAGAATAAGGGGACCCAGTTTCTGCTAACTTCTAAACCTCCATCCCTATTGAGGTTATCTGGATGTTTGATGATCTCAAGAGCCTCCCGCATATTCCTTTTGTAATAGTGATTTTCATTGGCTATAACTTTAGCATCCTCTAGGCAGATATGGTGGAGGGTTTTATTCGAGTGATCCGCTAGAGCTGAGGATTTGGTTCTCCCAATTCTGATGTCGGCTCCATGCTCTTTGAGTCTAATCTTAAAAGATCTTCCAGTTTCTCCAATGTAGCATTTACCGCATGAGAAATTTATACGGTAAACACCTTTATGCTGTAGTGGATCTGGTTTGTCCTTGACAGATTTCATTCTTTGCTTGATAGTCATTAGGGGCTTAAACGAGGTCTCAATGTTATTTCTAGTAAGGATTTTGGCAAGTTTGTCGGTGACTCCTTGGATGTAAGGGAGGTAGGCTTTAGACCTAAGGTTTTCATCACGAGGATTTCCTTTGTTACCGGATCTGGCTTTTTGTATGGCTTTTGTGATGTCCCTGTTTTTGTATCCCATATTAGTGAAAGCCTTTCTTAAGTAAACAATTTCTTCTTCCAAGTGCTCTTTATCGGAAATTCTGAAGGCTCGTGTGAAAAGAGTCACGAGAACCCCCATCTTTTGAGCCGGATGATGGTGTGAGTTGGCATGGAGATAATTATCTGTGTGTGCCTTTTTTCTAAATACTTTATGTCCAATGGAACCATCTTCATTCCTCATGAGAAGAATGTCCAAGAATGGAATACAATTATTCTCTTCATCTTCCATGGTGAACTGTATGTCCTTGGATAAGCTGTTGAGGTGGTTATGGAACTTTTTAAGCTCTTCATCTCCATGAGGCCAGTCAACACTGGTATCATCCACGAATCTAATCCAGAATTTAGGCTTAAGAGGGTATGAGTCCAAGGCCCTCTTTTCAAATTTTTACATAAAGAGATTTGCCACTATGGGGGATAGTGGAGACCCCATGGCTACCCCTGTTGTTTGTTCGAAGATCTCTCCTTGGAATGTGAAGAAGGTTGAGCGTAAACAGATTTCTGCTAACCTAGCAGTCTCGGGGTCCGCAACTTCCTTAACCACTTCCACAGCTTCATCCAAGGGTATCTTTGTAAAGAGCTGGACCACATCGAAACTTACTATTTTGTCGCCCGGTTCCAGATTGGCGTTTTTAATGAAATCCACATAATGATTGGAGTCTTTTATGTATGAGCTAGTCTTGCCCACTAGAGGTGCTAAAGTATTAGCCACATATTTTGCTAATTCGTAAGTTGGAGCCCCAATAGTGTTGACAATGGGTCTCAGGGGGGCACCAACTTTGTGAATCTTTGGTGCTCCATATATACGAGGGGTAATTTCACTATCAGGAGAGAGGCGCTTTTTTAGTTTATCATCTAGGTTGGATTCTTTAATGGCTTTTTAAACTTTTCTAACGACTTTAGAAACAGGGTTTTCCGCGAGCTTCTTATAATTACCAATGTTGTGTAGGTGGTCCTTCATCTTACTAATATAATCCTCCTTGTCCATAACCACCGTCGCCCCTCCTTTATCAGCTTTAAGAATCACAATGTTGTCATTCTGCCTGAGGTTTTTGATGGCCTTCAGTTGTTCTTTATTTAAATTGCCCTTGGGGGGTTTTGCTTTATTGAGGATAAGGGCACATTCCTGTCTTATTCGATCTTTTTCATTATCTTCAAAGTTCTTAATACCATCTTCAATACTGCACACTGTCTCTTCATTAGGAATTCGATGTGGGGCCAAGGCGAAGTTTAACCCTTTTTCTAGAACCTCAATTTATATGTCGTTAAGATCATGAGAGGATATGTTGACCACCTTTTTGTTATTGTCGTTGTTCGTGTTAATTATATTAGATATGTTGTTACTGTCGATAGCGCTTTTAATATTTTGTTTGTGGAAAACTCTTGGTTGGGCAAAAGGAGTTACTGTCGATGAGGTTCGTGCCACCACGCTCGCTGCTCCATTAGCGTTTTCCGTCCTCCGTAGGTCATCGTTCGATGTGGCCTGGTTTGCTGCCCCATCTGTTGACGTAACGTTATGATGGCTAGAACTCTCAGTTTGAACGCTGTTAGTGGGAGAATAGAATTGTGTAGTGCTGTGGTTGGGGTTAAACAATTGGGGCTGCATGCGTTCAACTTTTTCATTCCGCAAATTGCGTGAATCAGTTTCCGTGGCTGCTTCGTCGAGGTTTGTTGCAGTCTCAACACCTGCTTTCATCTTAATATCATACGCTTCAGATTGACCATGGTCTGTGGGTGTTGGAGACCACGTATTACCAGGTTTGTCGTTTGTCTGCGTGGACGGTGTTGGTTGCATGTCTTTTATTTCCATGGCAGCGTGATCCTGGTCAGTCCAAACTTTAACACCAGCTCTTATTTTAACATCATGCAGTCCAGAAATTTTCGTTTGACCATGGTTAGTGGGTTTAAGAGACAATGCATCGTCGAGTTTGAGGACTGTCATCGTGGTTGGTGCTGGCTGCATGCACTCTATTCGCGTGGTTTCTTGAGAACGCGGGGTGTTATGTATGTGGTCAAGCAGAGTGGACGGAGGTTGCTGCGTGTGCCCAGTTTCTTCCACTCGGGTTTTGCTGCAGACGGGGTTCGACTGAGTAATTTCATTGGTGGCGGTTTCGTGGTGGACATGGGATTCTGAAACGATTGGGACGGTGGTATCGCCATGGATAGGAGCAGGTTGGGTGTTGAGGGATTAGGATAAACCGGTTATCGGGAACGACGAGGCGTGAGCTTCTACCGGAGTGTTGTCGGTTGAGGTGATGCCTTCTAAGATAGCTTCATTCCTCCACTTCCTCGGGTTTTGTTTCATTGCTATCATCTGGTTTAACTTCTTTTCTTGTTTTAACTGAGCCACCCTACTTTCTTTACTTGCCTTTAAAGCTGCAGACGCGTCAATAATATTCCACAGGTCGTTGCGGATGTTTTCAGCAAGTTTAAGGTGATTCTTGTAGGCTACTGTTGAGAGCTTATCTAACTGATACCTTGTTTTCCTAATTTCATGACGTATCAGAAATTTGCTTAACCTATTATTACACTTGTAATAAGTGAGACACCATAAATGATTATGGATGATTAAGTGTTTAGTAAAATAATATTTC
Source organism: Pinus albicaulis (assembly GCA_034641835.2). NCBI lineage: Eukaryota > Viridiplantae > Streptophyta > Pinopsida > Pinales > Pinaceae > Pinus > Pinus albicaulis. The sequence goes on from CM076578.1 coordinate 1,977,022,110, forward strand.
CATTCATGTAAATTGGTTTTTCTTTTTTTAGTCATAGTTTTATATTATGTATAGATCTAAACTTAGATGTTTTAAAACTATGTAAAATTTTATACTGCAAATGGTGTAAGAAGCCAAAATTCAACGTGCACTACAAATCCACAAGGGGCAGTGCTTCTGGCAATATTTCTTTAGATACCAATTTTCTAATTTCTTGTTAGACAACATTTCTACATATAAACTCTTAAGTAAAATTTTATACTGCAAATCATGTAATAAGCCAAAATTCAATGTGTATTGCAAATCCACAAGGGGCATTGCTAATCCACAAGGGACAGTGCTTTTGCCAATTATATTTCTTTAGATACCAATTTTCTAGTTCCTTCTTAGGCAACATTTCTACATATAAATTCTTGAGGGAGAGCAAGATTTCTACATATAAATTCCTAAGGGTAGACAGAGTTAAGGGAGGGAAGTGCACAAAATATTCTATATATATAATATTCAAGAGAGAGGAAGAACATAATTCAAGGTTGAAATTTTACCACAACTTCCAATAAATTCAACATTAGCTCACATGCCATTTTTAGATAGCAGAGGTAACATTTATATTACACTTGTAATAAGTTGTTGCACCATAAATAACTATTGACCATTGATTGTTTACTTGAAATAATATTTCTATTTATGTAAATTGGTTTTCTTTTTTCAAATCATAATTTTATAGGATGTATAGATCTAAAGTTAGATGTTCTAAAGGCTTAGTGCTCAATATTTCTTTATATACCAATTTCTAGTTTCTTGTGAGGCAATATTTATACATATAAATAGCTAACAGAGGAAAGTGCATCCAATATTCTACCTATATAAAATTCTTGAAAATTTTACTAAAAATAATAATTTTGAATGATATATGGATACACATTTATATGTTTTTTCTTTTCTTTTTTTCTTTAATTCCACATCCACTCACAATACACTTGTAATGAGTCAAGAAATCATAAATAACTATTGACCATTAACTATTTACTTAAAATAATATTTTCATTTATGTAAATAGGTTTTTAATTTTTTAAATCATAATTTTGTATGTTGTATTTTTTTATAATCATAAGGCGAAAGGGAGATTCCAATCAAAGAGAGCAGAAGAATGTAAATGTAATTTTGAGATTTTTAATTACTAATTGTTCACTTCGAATATAATAATAATAATAATAATAATAATAATCCAAATTGGTGTATGAGACTCTTAGTTTTGAACCTCTAACTTCTTAGGACGAAACACATGCTCTTAACCATTAGGACCACTCATACATATAAATATGAGATTTTTTTGAAAAATAATAATTTTGTATGATATATGAATTTAAATTTAGATGTTTTTTTTTATTCCATTAATTCCACATCCAATAACATTACATTGTACCATTAGTGATTCACCATTTATTTTTCTTAAAATAATATTTGTATTTATGTAAAATGGTTTTTCATTTTTTAAATGATAATTTTATATGATGTATAGATCTAAAGTTATATGTTCTAAAGTTGTGCACATGCACTTGTAATAAGTCAAGGTAACATTTATAATGATTCATTTGTTACTTCTTTTGGATTTTTTAAATATTTCTATAAGGTGGAATTTTTTTTTTAAATAATAAATTTATTTGATGTATAGATACAAAGGTAGATTTTTGTTTATTTTAGAGTTGGAGATAAGGAAATTGGTTGATGTACCAAGACAAAGGGACAACTAATATGAGTGAAAAGTGAAAGTTTGCTTTTTTTCTTTTGAACCATCAAAGCCTAATTCTAGGTGGTGTATTTTTCCTTTAATAAGAGTGATGAGTCCATATGCATTCACAGATAGCAACTAGTGATTATTGTTGTAGAAAATCTATCAACAAGGTTCAACATGATATTGTAATATACTAAAACAAATTATTGAATCCTTAAGATTCAATATTTAAGATGCATGCTTCCTTTTCCTCCATGGGAATGTACTCTAATGACATAATCAGCCTCTAAACACAATCTCTGAGATGGTGATACTAGATATCAATATGCTTGGACCTATCATGGAATACTGGGTTAACCAAGAGTTTGATGAAACTCTGGTTATCATAATGTATCACTATCAGATCCATCTGTCAGCCAAACAAACCAACAAATATCTTCCTCATCCAAATCACATCACATGCTGCTTGATTGGCCGCCATGTTTTCTGCCTCTACTGAAGTGATTGCAACTGACATCTATTTCGTGTTTTACTCAGAAACCGTTGTTCATCCTATGTTGAAGATGCCCCCCTGATGTGATCTTCCTATGACATGGAATTCATGTCCAATCTACATCACTGATTACTTAAAGCTTCACTCCCTCTGTTCATCTGTACCATAATCTGTAATTTGTATTGCCTCTCAAATATCCAACACATGCTTCCATGTCTTCCAAAAGAGCTTGGTATGCTTAACCATAGCTTGGCTCAGTTAGTTAACTACGTAGCATATGTCAGGTCGTGTGCTTACAAAATACATGAGTGAACCCACAAGCTACCTATCAACAATAGCATCCACTACTCTTCCCGAAGTAGCATCCTCCTTCCTCCAGTTTCCTTCTAGAGGAGTATCCATGGGTTTGATTCCCTCCATTTGGAACTTCCTCAGAATCTCCTTGGCATACTTTCCGTGAGATAAAAACATCTCCCCATCTCTTTGACATATTTCCAATCCCAGGAAATAGTGCAAGAGACCCATGTCCTTCATCTCAAATTCTCTTGCAAGATCCTCTTTGCAAGAATTTATAATATGCTCATCACCTGTTATTATCAAATCATAAAAATAAATTACAATAATCAAAAGCGTACTATCAAACACAATATGATATATCCTCTTTACCCTTGGTGAGGCCCAAATCGATGAAATAGTTTTCGATCATGGTGTACCAAGCATGAGGTGATTGCTTCAGCCCATATAGTGATCTCTTGAGTCTTCACACATGTGACTCCCTATCTAAGGTCTCAAAACCTTTCGGCTACTCAATGTACACCTCTTCCTCAATAACTCCATTAAGAAAGGTTTTCCTTACATCCATCTGATGTATCTTTCATCCCATCTGCACTCAAAGTGAAAGGATGGATTTGATAGATGATTACCTTGAGACTGCTGCAACATTATCATCATAGTTAATCCCCTCCACTTAAGAGAACCCTATGGCCACAAATATGGCCTTGTCCTTCTCTACACTCCCATTTGCTGCCTTCTTCACCTTGTAGAGCCACCTGGATCTTATAACTAAATTCCCCACTTATCTTGGGACAACTTCCCATGCATTGTTTCTAATAATGGATTCATAATCCTCAATGAGGCATCAACCCAGAATGCCTATTTCACTGCTTCCTCAAAAGAGGATGGTTCTATCTTAATACATTCGCTCATAATAGCCATGTATCTAGTATACCTCTCTTGGGACCTTCTCTTCCTGCACTGTGATGTGAGTGCTCCCACATTATCTCTCGCATCTAGAAATAATCTATTAGCCTCTCTGGTGCGCTTCCTTCCATCTCTAGTAGATGGATCTGCATGATTGGTTTCTACCACTCTCTATTCCTCTACTTGCAGCTGATCCACATATTGAGGTTCATCCTTTGGAGCCAAGAGCTCCTCAATTGCATGAAACTCTATCTCTCTCTCAGGGGAGAATCACATGGCTTTATCTTCATCGAATTTCACATCTCTTCTGACCATTGTCATCCTGTGTGCTGGCAAGTACACCCGATAATTGTGAGGTTTATCAGTGAGCCAAAAAATATCCCCAACTCTGTTGTTGGCTCTAGATTCTTCCTCGCATCTTTGATAACATGGAAATATACAGATGAACCAAAAATTTTAAAAATGTGACATCTAGTCTCTTACCCAGAAAAATCCTCTTCCAGAGGTACTCATCCCAAGTATACGATGAGGGATTTTTTGAAAAAATATTGTTGTATTGTGTGTGCTTCCACCCATATATGCGATGATAGCCCCTAATGCGTACGGCCTGCTTTTCTGCTCCCACAATAGCTTTAATATTTCTTTCTACAAATCCATTATGTTGTTGGTTATGAGGTGCTATCAATTCTCTTTGAATTCCTTCTTAGGCACAAAATTTCTTGAATTCGTTAGATATGTATTCTCCACCATTGTCACTACTCGGAGCTTTCACCTTATTCCCTGTATCTTTCTTAACAAGTGCCTTGAACTCACAAAACTTGGATAATGTCTCATCTTTCTTCTACATGAATAAAATCCAACACTTTCTTGAAAAATCATCATAAAAAATATCATAATACTTGTGTTTTGTTGTGTAATTTGTCGATAACAGTCCATGCATGTATGAATTAACTCTCTCAAGGATCACCTTGGCTCGACTTTCCTTATCATGAAAGGTGGCTTTGGTATACTTCCCCAATGTACACCCTTTTCATGTATCTCTCTATGTAAGTGCATCATTTGGAAATCTTTTAGAAATATGATGCATTATCTTCAAATTTCTATGGTGTAGATGGCCCAACCTCTTGTGCCATAACTCATTGATGTCTCGTCTCTCCACCTTCTATTATTTAGTGCTCAATGTTGCCCAGTCTTCTACATCCATTTTGTAGATATTCTTTACTCGAACCCCAATATTTTTCACCTATATCATGGCTTTGTGATGAAGGAATGCCTTTCCTTCACTAAAGATCACATCATAGGCATGATATTCCAACATAGAAATAGAAACCAAATCCTTCTTTAAACCAGGAACATACATGACATATTTTAATGTGAATGGATTATGTGACTCCCTCTAAAATGTAACTGTACCTACACCATTAGCACTATACCTTCCATCGTCACCCATCTCGATGTGCATTTAGAGATCCTTCTACTCCAAGCTAATGAAGAATTCTTTGTTGCTGATTATATGGAATGAAGCTCCACTATCCAAGTACCACAAAAAACCAATCATTGATGACACCATGAATGTGATGAGAGTGAAATCCAACTCGAACTTTGAAGAAATTTCTTCACCTTCTACTCATCCTGAGGCCTTCTTGTTGGTCTTCTTTTGTCGAACATTTGTGGCATAGTGTCCATGCTCATGACAATTAAAACATTTTACCTTTGACAAGTCTTGCTTCTTTCCTACCTTGCCAGAATCTGATTTGGAATGGGATGCCTTCCATTTCCATTTCTTAGCCTTTCAAACCAAGGCACAGTTCTCCTCATCATCATTCTTTGATTAAGATCCATCTCTCGTGCTTCACCAAATTTCTTCTTATACCAAATGGTACCATAGTCACTCCCAATCTGGTAGCTTCCCCCTCCAATTCATGGAGTCTTAGTAGCTATGCTAGCTCTTAGGAATGCCAAGAAGAGCTAGGCTCACCAAATCATATGAGGCAAAAACTATCCAAACACTTTCAAGCTCATCTCTATACTGAGTGAAATTTTTCAAGTATTTTGGGATCGTCTCAACCTTCTCCATTTTGATATTCCTGAGCTTCTCTTTCAAGATCAACTTCCTATGCTCACTATTATTCTGAAAAAATATGTCAAGCAATTCCACATAGCATATGGATTCACCTTCCCATGGAGACTCGTAAAAATATGATCTTGAACTCCCTCTAACAATATCCTTCTCGCCTTTGCTACATTCTTCTTCCATACATTAAGTTGTTGGGCATCTGGTGATGCAGGCTAAGGAATATCAATATCATTAAATGCATTTAGTATTTTTTCCTTGAGAACTACCCCCATCATGTCCTTCCATGCTATGTAATTCAAATTTCCATCAAGGGAATATTTGAGTCTCAAGCCATTGAAAGACATCTTGATCTCCTACTGAGTCTTGAAGAATAAATCTGCAAATTCCAACTTGTTCAAAATAAACTATGTTCTTATCTTCTATTGTGATTATCGACGCTGTGATCCCATGTAGAAATATATCAACAAGATTCAATATGATATTGTATTGTATTACAAAAAAACACTAAATTCTTCTACAATTTGCGGAAACAAAACCTGGTTGCACAATCACAAAACAAGTAAGACAAACAAACAATAAATCACATAACCCAAGATGTATCTGGGGAAAGCACACTACCTAAAATCATGGTATCTGTATATTTTATAAAGTCAAGACCATGAAAAAATACAATTATTTTCTCTCACTGAAAAACTCCCGCATTGTGCCAACTATCTCACACTTATCTATGAAAAATCAGTCAAATACTTAACCAATTCTTAGCCTCTTCTCATCTAGCCTTGCTCATGCATTCTTGGAGGATTTTTCACCCTATTAAATAGGAAATTCCTTGGAATTTATTGCGCAATGCATCATAGGATTCCACATGACTCTATAACTTATATGTACAACTTTCTAATTATACAACTGATATTTATCATCCCTTTAACCTCAGTCTCAACTGGGCCTTCCTCAGAACTGACATGCAACAAATATTTATAGTGAATTATCAATTAAATGATTAATCACTAATTTTCAATTAAATCATATTTAATTCACTGGACCTTTGACTAGCTAATCTCTCTGTTAGAACTAGTTAAATTGATTTTAACTCAATTAATTGAGTTAACTAATTACAACTCACAAATAATAGTGTCTGGACCACCTAAAATCATGGAAGAACTCTTCATGCCTCCTCTCTAACCCTCAAATCGAATTTCCTAAGCTAACTCAACCTTTCTAACTTAGTTAACTAATATAAGTTGTCATGAGATGAAATTATTATTTCTCTTCCAATTTAAGTAAGGGGAAATTAAATTAGAGGCCCCCTTTTGGTGCCATTTCTTGGTTCCATTTCAAAAATTGTACCCACTGTTGGTTTGAAAATTGTGTTATGGTAGGTTTTTCCCATAGATGTTCTTAAAAAGTGTGATTTCATGAAAGTCAACATCTACTCACATGTCACTTGTAAAAAGTTGAGGTATCATTTATAACGATTCACTCTTGATTGTTTCTCAAAATAATATTTATATCTATGTAAATGTGGATTTTTTTCTAATAATTTTTATATGATGTATAAATTTAAAGTCAAATGTTCTTAAAAGTGTAAGATTTATAATTTTAATAATCATCATATGTGATTTTGAGCGTTGGTTTAATTGGTCAAGTTACCCTCCTTAAAACATCTTTTCTATTAAGAGGGTTTAATTATCTTGAGTGACTATGAGTCCATGCATAAATAGAAACATCTTTACAAGTGATATTTTTTTCTTAGCATACTAAATTTTATACAATTTTTTTAAAAAATAATATTTAAAATTATTTACAAGTTATTTTTTCCCATTTTAATGAAATAAAACACATTAACTATTTAAAATCTAAGAGAATTTGAAAGAAGGATTGAATGTGTATACTTTCTTAAACACTAAAAATGAAATCAGCTTTAAAAAAAATTAAAATCCCCACAAACAAAATATTAATTTGATTTTTAATTTACCCATAACCTTAAAATTAAATTATTACTATTATTATAATAATATATATTTAGATTTAAAATTTCTATATTTTCATTCATTTGTATAATAATTTTATATCATATATAAATTCTCACATCATATGTATATATATAAAGCCTTGATCTATAAATTTATGGGTATTTGGCTACGAGAATAGGAGATTGTGAAGTGAATCTAGCTAAAATGACATTGAAAATGGTTAGTGAAATTATGATTGAAATCCAAAGGTTTCTTCATGGTTATTTTTTCAGATCTGGATGGATGGAGAAGGTTTTTTGAAAAGGACCCTTATTTTATGAATAATATTGAACTTTTCATGAGATTTTGGGAAGAATGTTACAACTGAGAAGAGAAACAATTTATGGCAGCCCCAGCTTGGGTCTGAATTTTCTCCTTGCTGGAATATTTCTGGGAGCCTAATATTTTGGAAGGTATTGGCAATGTTATTCAGGATTTTGTGAAGATATCTGACATTATTAAAAGGATAAGGAATGTTTCAAAAGAAAGAAATTGTGTGTATATTAACATATCAAAACCCTCCCTGAATCAATTGAGCTTCAGTATTGTGACTCGATATGGACACAATTACTTGATTATGAGCATGCTCCATTTAAATGTAGAAGATGTCATGAAGATGGACATCTCATTAGATATTGTCCAATTACTTTGGCAAAAACTCAAAGAGCTAATGTAATGGGATGGATTCCAACTAGTGGTCTCGATAAGGAATAAATCATGTCGTAACCAAAATATTCAGTGTCTTAGGAGAAATCACAAGATAAGGAGCAACACATTTTTGAGGGAAATCAAATTTTCACCTTAGAGTAGCTAAAAAATTAGGAGGCACATGAATCATTGCAAGAGAATCATATGGATCATCCAATGGAAATTGAAGCACTAGATCACAACTCAACAGAGTGAATAAACCCTATGCAAAAAACTACGAAGGATTATGAAAACGACATAGACATCAAAGAATTCCTTGTTTAAATAAGAATTTTCTTAGAAATTGCTGACAAGAAAGATAATCTAGTTGCGGAGGAAAGGAAAATGTTGAGTTTCTTCACACTTGAGAAAAGGTCGATGTACTTGAGATTTCTTTGAATCAAATCCACTATTTTTTCCACTTATATGGTCAATGGAGGAGGAGCATGGAGGGAATAGAGGGAGATCCATGGAAATCAATCGCTAAAAAGGGCAATAGAGTACAAGGTAGAAATATCAATGATCCCTTAATAATCGACAAGGGAAAAAGAGGGCGAAAATATACTAGGGAATCCCTTGAGGAAGTAGGGGAATATTTATTGAACTTGGGGAAAATGAATTGGATTATAGATTATTTCCATCAAATATCCTCTATTTCACAGTGAAAATGATCTTTTGGAATATTAGAGGAATGAATAAAAAGGTACTTGAAATATATGATTGACTAGGAAAAACCAGAGATAGTGGTCTTGCTAGAGACCATGGTCCTATTGACGGTGCTAGATACCTCCAATATAAAATGGATATCCCAAATGCGAAGCCCCAATTAGGCTTCACACTCTTTAGAGTAGGAGCCCCATCTAGAGTATCGACCCGACCACCATAACACAAAGGCTTGTCCTAGTTTCAACATATTAAATAATATATTATATACATAAACCTTGAATAAGAAAGCAAGATAACATTATGAAGCACCAATTGCAATATGTAAAAGGAAACCTTCACGAGGGTAGAGAAAAAGTGGGTCTCTAAGAGGAAAGTAATAGTATTGTCTAAGAAGAGGCGCACAAGAGCATGGAAAGATTTGTTAGTGAAATAGTTCACACAATGATATTAAGGCGAATTGATCTGGAATTATATAGGAATGCAACAAAATACATATATAAACATAAAAAAAGTGATGCAACATAAATAAAACTTCATTTCATTAATATCAAAGAACTGAAATATGTTTTCATACATAATGGAAATTAACTAGCTCGGGTGAGGATAGGTTATCTCTGAGAATATATGTGTAAGCTACATGGCTTGAAACTATGTTACATTGAGGCTTGGTGGCCTTTTTATAATTGAGAAGCAATGAGAAACCATAAACATCTAAAAACCTAATCCTTAGTAGATAAAGCACCAAAAGCTTATGGGCCCCATTGGGGTAAGTTGGAACATCAACTTCTCGAGGTCGTAACTTTGGCATACAATCTCTGTTTGGCTACCATAATACCTCATCTTGAAGATATCGAAGAGAAGGAAAAAATCAAAATTGTATAATTTGGTTGCACACTTTTTGGTCTCTCCGTATTTCCAAAAAATGTCTTTTAGTCCCTAAAAATGGCTTTGAAAGTTTAGGACCCAAAAAACTGCCAAAAGTAGTAAGTTGTGCTACAATTAGGAAACGAGAAAGAAACAACAGTGGGGGTCTATGTGGAATAGGCTTGTAGCCACCAATATCCACCTGAATTAGTCCTTCCCCCTGTTAGGAATATGTAATTAGCAATATTGTCAAAGTCCAATCACAGAAACAACATTATTTCAACCACTTTGGGATTCTAGGACCTAGCCCTCCTGAATCCAGAGAGGATTCTCTCCCATAAGTGCAAAGATGGATTGTCTTTGAAGTTTTGTGTAATGATATTAGGCTAGTTATGAAGGCCGAGGGGTTTTTTTTTTTTTTTTGGATGGTTGAGCATGACTATTGTTTGAGAGGAAATTTCTAAATGCAAAGAGTTTCAAAGGTGAGAAGTTGCAAGCAGATAGAACAAGCTTTGGCCAGAAAGATAGATAATTGCAGGTTTTAGTCCATTGGGCTATGGAGTCATAATAGGGTTTAATTGAAACAACAAGGGGCAAGAGTGATCCATGGGCAAAGTCATCTGTGTCTAAGGATCTCTTTAAAGTTTGATTTATGGAATGAAATGAAACAATAAGAAGGGGAATTAAACAGATGAAGAACAAAGAGCAGCCCAGGATCTGGTGAGTACTTTGAAACTAGCCAGACTTTGAAAAACACTTAAGAAAGACACAAAATCAATCCAGGATCTGGTAAGTACTTCGAAACTAGCCAGCCTTTGATATACTTTCAATAGAAAAAAATTAAAAATAGAGGGAAACTTGAAAGGCAACTGTTGGAGTAGAAACTAGCGGGCCGAGCTCACCACAAATCCTCTCCTAGATCTGCTTTACTTGGTTACTTTCAAGACAAACACAAAGAAAACACAGAATGGCATAAGATCTGGTAAGTAATTCGAAACTAGCCAGCTTTTGACACATTCCAAGGGAAACTTTCAAACAGTCTTTTGGGATAAAACTAGGACCAGGGCTCACCATATCTTCCTTAGTTCATCTCTACTTAACATGAACTGAAAATAACATTCAGGAAAAACAATTAGCTAAGGCAGTAGAACGAGGGAACACCAACATTCCTATGCTTAAACTGAATTAAATCATTCCTAAATAACACGAATTGGAAGAAAACATGTAGATAAAGATTTTCAGTCAGAGAAAGGTACTGATATACAGTAGGTCTTAACTCTATGCATGTTGTTCTTTATAAGAGAAGATGAACACAGTGAAAAAAGAAATAAAATAATGATTTACAATCATAAATAACATCACCGTCGACATAGACCAGGATCCCATAAATCAGCTTGTATTGATGCTTCAAACTAGTTACAGCTTTAAGTCCAATGCTTTAGTTTAGCAATCATCTACACTTCTCAGCCTAACTTATCTAATCACAAGAAAAGCTTCAAGAGCCATGAACACTATTTACAGGTAGAAGTCTCAAGCTCAAGTATATTTCAAAGTTCAGCAACCAATAATTTATCATCTTCTACAGAAGTATTTATAGAAGAATGAGGAGATGAGATATAATAAAATATCTCCCAAGACAATTAATACAGTCTTAATGGATTCTCGGCTTTTGAGGGACTTGATGAAGAAATTTACATATGTTCTGTATAAATTTGAATAATAGATGAATTATTCACCGAGATTATCCTGATTACACACTATTTAAGCTTCATGCATAATACATAACCTCTTCTACAATTGATCATCAATATGCGGAAATAGAAGTAGTCGCATGCGCACATAAACACAATAGTCAAGCACACATAAACACAGCATGTAATGGGGAAATCATACAGCTGAAAACCCCCAAATATCTGTATATTATAATGATAGAGAACATGTAACAATACATAGCACAAAGCTCTCACAACTCCCAGCACTATCTCACATGCTACACACAAAACTAGCTTAGATCTGAACAAGTCACAGGTTCAAATCTCCTCCACAAGTCTAAATGCCTCTACTGCGCAATCCAAGATGAATAATGATGAGATACAAGTTCGAATCCCACTAGCTCCAACTGTGCAATCCTCATTGGCAATATCCATCAATGTGTGTGCAAATCTCATGCACAACCATAGTCACAACTGATAGTAGACTCACCCTTTCACCCACCTCTAACACTGGTCTCCACTGAACTGTCCATGCATTCCAGTTAAATGATGTGTTCTTTAGTTGATTTATGAGTTAATAATTAGTGAATTAATTAATAATTAATTCACACCACTCATCACTAGTGTATTTTTCAGTTAGACTAAATACAACTAGTTCAACTAAGTTAAACCGAACACAACTCCACCAAACTCTGCCACATGAGTTCTAACTGAAGTCAACCATGCAATAGCTCAAATAACCCTTAGGAAAAGCTTATTTCCTTCTGTCAACTGCATGTGCCACATCCAAGCATCAAACTAAAGTGCTCCAAGAGGAAAAGATAATGTTTATATTCTAAATATTATTAAGGGTTAATAATATTTGACTATTCTATTTTTAGCCCGACAGTCTAAAAATAGAAACCGCCCAATGTCTAAAAATAGAGGTCCATCTATTTTTACCAACTCAACCAATCATCCATAAATAGCATCCTGCAACTCATAGACCATGATCCATATGTCTAAAAATAGACATAGTCTAAAAATAGACTTTGCGCCAAAAAATAGCCTGCGGGCCCACTTAGTGAAGGCGACTTCATTTCACTAAGCTCCATCATCTTGTTGCATTTTCAACATGTTCTATCTGTATTAATTGTTTTACACTTAAGATTAAGCTCGGTGGGAGATTTTTTTGACTTTTGAGGCTCTGTGTCATGAATGTAATAACTCTGCTGATATTTTTACATTAAATTCCTTTGGCATAATTAATTATGTGGCTACGTTGAGGCAAATATCTGATTTTGATCAATAAATTCGGCCTCTGTTTGAATGCTTTGAGGCAAAGGTGGCTTTGTGGTAGCTGGGAGGAATCAATTTTCCTTAGATGGGGCGGTAGAGGCCTTTCTGTCTGATAAAACACTTATGATTTTATTTAACTGTGTTTTAATTTGGAGGATTAGGCTTTTGATAATCAATCTTAGCCGTAATCCTCACAAATTTGTCTTCAATCTTCTGTTCTGGTATGTTCTGTCTTCGACACTGATACTCTTTTAAAAAATAACACTGTGTCTTGTTGATGTGCAGGCCACGCAGGGCTCATATGACATCAATGCCCATGAAGCATCGATGAGACATGGAGTAGAGCCCCGTGAATGGTTCCCTTTGATAAATCAAAGGCGCGAGAATTGTCATTCCTGGCCTTCGACTTTCTCTTTAATATGACAAAACAAACCATTCAAACTTGCAAAACACAAATTAATAAAGAAATCCTGTGATTATTGGGTAAAACTGCTTAGAAGGCATGGGGAGGAGCGTGGCCATTGGATGGCATCATCCAATGGCGTAGATCTATCCGCGAAGGTTAGAAGGAGAGCAGATGGAGAAATAAGTCAGAACCATTGATTGTGCAATGATCAATGGTGGTGAATAAATCAGGAATCAGTGATCGGAGGGGGGCAAAGTAAATTATTTATATGCACCCAATGGAAAACCTTGATGCGATTAGATGAAAACCATTGATCTACAGATCAGATCGACAGTGGGAGATGCGTCAGGAGATCACAATTGGCAGGGTAATAAACTTGGAGTACGACGAAGCGATTGAGCGCTGACCGTTGATCTGAGGATCAGATCAATGGTGGGGAGTGAATCGAAGGGATGGCCAATCGGGGGGGACAAAAAAAAATACCGAATGAAGATTGCGATGCGATGTAGCACCGACTGTTTGATCAACTGTAGATCAACGGTCGATATCGTTTTAAACTTTGCACCGGCGAAAACCCTTTATGATATATGAAAACCCAAAATTTCAATATAATACAAAGTTTTAATGCTTCGGGGGTGGATGTATATTCATGATATGGTCTGGTGCCCAACTGTGGGGCTCGTGGTCTCTATGTAATATAACATGCCTGGGGCGTATACAAAAAAGGGCTAATCGCAATTGGGACTTTGGTCTTGGTCTTTCAATCTAACCATTCAAACTTTGCGATGCGATTAAGTGCTTGAATGGTTCAGTGCTTGGTTCTAGCACCAAGGTGTATGGAGGGGAAGTGGTTAAGACTTTAGCCCAGGGGGGCTTAATCCTTTATATGAAAAATATATATTTTTTCTTATTTTTTCTGGTTTTCAAAGGATTTTGAGGGTTTCGGTGCAATTTAAAAATGATTTTTAAACTATGGAAAATGATTTTCATGAATGGAAGAAGGGGAATCATGAAAATAGAGGAATTTTATGGAGGAAAAAGGGGAGAAAAATGTTATTTTTGAGTGGAGGAGGGGGAAAAAGGGGTTTTGCAGCAGTCTTTTCTCATGAAATCAACAGAATTTCAGAGTGTGAAATGGAAACAACAGTGAAGATTTGGACAGAGGCATGAGGCCCTCATAAGGCTTCAAGAGAGAACAATTTTTGCAATAAAACTTGTTTCTTGAAGGCTTCAAAAATGTTTTAGCCAGCATTTGGTATAAAAAAATTTATAGCTGGCTAACAGTGGCTCCACTTGGGCATGGTGCCTTCTTGAAGGATTCAAGAACTTTAGACTTGCATTCTCTGGGAGGCTGATTAGTGCCTCATCCATTGGGCTACCCTTCCTTTGCTGGGATGATCTTGCTCTGAAAACATATTAGCAGCCATAAAAAAAAATGGATCTTTCATCAACAAGCTTTCTACCTACCCAATCCTACTGATCTAACATTTTTTCTTCATTAGAGTGCACTTGGATTGGCAAACTCTTTTCACAACATTTTATTCTTTTGAAAGTAGGAAATCTAATCTAGTTTTACTCCTTATTTCTCCATGGACTTAGTTTAAACAGTCGAGTCCATATGCTTCTCTACCTAATCTACCATATGTTGGGATTAAACTGTCCAACAGATTTTATTCACTAATTTCTAAAACAAAAATTCAAAAGCATACAAGTCAGGATTGAACAGTCTAACTTGTTGCTGATCTATGGCATAAAAAACAAGCTGCACATAGATCTTATTTTGCAGAAAAAGCAAAAAAAAGTGGAAGGCTTAGGATCTGAAAGTTTGAGCACTTCCTTCATCTTTATAGCTCTGTTTTGACTCTTACTTGAGTTGTTCTTTCTTGATCAACTGGTTCAGATTTTGAGCTGATTAGAACCAGTTATTACTCTGTTTTTGACTCAGAAAATAAAATAGATTTGAGTCATCTTTTCTTTGGAAACTTAGGTTCAGGTTGTGATCATGTTTGAACCTTTAATTTCTAGCCTAATCTACCTACTGATAAGCCAATATTAAACAGTTTGGCAAATCGAATTCACTAATCCTATCAACAGTAAATTTAAAACTAATTAGTCAAGATTAGGCTGTTTGACTAACTAGAAGTGTGTCTGTCAGGAGTGGAATTTAAGCTTGCACACTTTCAGATTTGTTTCTCTTTTTTTGGGTATGGGGATGTAACTTTATTGTTTTTACAATCTGCCCTCTTTTCTTTCTTTCATTGTTTTTGTCTTTTGATTTTTTCTAACTTTGAATGCAATGGTGGATGAAATATTTATAATGAGAAAAAAGATAAAAAGGCTTTCAGAACATAACATGGATCAAGAGAAGTAATGCTTGAGCATCCTGCCATTGATAGGACCCCCAAACAATTCTGCTCCATTCAACTCCTACAAGGAAAAGGCATTATTACCAGCAGTTGAATGAATGAAGTAAGGGCCAAGCCATAAGTTGTCAAATTTTCCATGCTTGCCCTTGTCTTCTCTCCTTCAGTCCCACTTTAAAAATTTGTCCCCAATTTTGAAATTGTTGGCCTTTGTTCTTCTGTCAAAAATATTTTTGATGTTGTTCTGCTTTTGTAATGCTTTGTTATAAACCTCCTCTTTGGTTTGCTAAAGATGAATTGTTTGATTGATCCTTCTGATCATGTCATTATCTTCAGTTTGAAACTCTTGAATCAACTTCATAACTGGCACACCAAGGCTGGTCAGAAAGATTGCATCAGTGCCATACACAAGTTGGTAGGGTGACATTCCAATAGATTTCTTCAATGTCAATCTGTCAGCCCAAAATGCATGCACAATCTTTGTGTGCCAAGACTTCTTGTTGTCCTCCAACAGTTTCTTGATTATGTTCACTAAAATCTTATTTGAGGATTCTTCAAGTCCATTACCTTGAGGGTAATAAGCCGTGGAATGCCCCAATGTTATCTGATATCTGTGACAGAATTCAACCATCTTATTTGATCCGAATGTTGCTGCATTATCAGTGATGATCTTGGTAGGACAACCAAATCTGGAGAGAATGTTGGTCTCCATAAATTTTATAATAAAAAAATCATTGGCCTACCTATAAGGAATGGCTTCTATCCATTTAGTGAAGTAGTTTGTGGTAGTGAGAATCCATCTATGCTGGGCAGAAGATGTTGGATGGATTTCTCCTATGAAGTCAAATCCCCACTGTTAAAAAGGGGCTTCAACAGTGATTGGATGCAAAGGCAAGGGTAGCAGCTTCCTTTTGCCTTCGAAAATTTGACATTTATGGCAGGCAATGATCATCTTGTGTATATCAGGAAAAAGAGTAGGCCAATAGAAACCAGCCCTCAAAATTTTGTTGGTTGTTGTCTTCCAGTATAAATGAACTCCACACTCTCCTTCATGGAACTCGTGCTTAACCTTCTCTGCATCATACTCAGGAAAACATTTAAGCAATACACCGCTTTCATTTTTCCAATAAAGACATCTATCTATAATGCAATAGTTTACAACTTTTAGCTTCAAAAACCTTGCCTTTGTTTTTTATAAATCGGAAGGTGTATTTAAATTAAGCAAAACATAAATAATATCAGCATACCAAGAGGAATTCATAAAATGGTTTTCAACAATGGGAGTTGAGATTTCCTCTTGTTCATCCAAAGCATTAATCATATTAACATCAAGAACTTCAAAATTGGATTCAGCCATCAATCTAGCCAGACCTTGGACTTTGATGAGTTTAGTGGGTTTTATCTCTAAATCATATTCAAGAATAACAGCAATCCACTTACCTCTCTTAACATCTGGGTCCTGTGTTAGAATGTCTTTCACAACTAAATTTGGGACAAAGGCAATGATGTGTGAGTGAAGGATGTATACTCTGAAGTCTTTCAATGCTTTAACCAAAGAAAAAGCTTGCTTTCCATAATGTTATACTTCAAAGGGGCATCCCTCAATGCCTTGCTAAAGAATGCAATAGGCTGCTCTTGTCCTTGCGGATTTTTCTGTAGAAGGACAACAACTATTGTATGATCTGATGCAAATGAAAAGATATAAAAATCTTTTGAAAAATCAGGACTTATTAGAACCGGTGTTTTGGTTAATGCTTGTTTCACCAGTTCAAAGGACTTCTTTACTTCTAAGGTCCATTTTACCCCTTGCTCCTTTTTAAACATGTTTGTTATATTCCTAAGGAGCTCAGCCAAGTTGGGTATGAACCTTCTCAAAAAGTTAATCTTTCCAATGAAAGATTGCAACTCTTTGATGTTTCGAGGATGAGAGATTTGAAATATGGCCTCAATCCTCTTTGGATCTATCTTAATACCCTCTTCTAAAATAATGTGCCCAAGAAGTTTACCTTCTTGGAGACCGAATAGTGTCTTCTTGGGGTTCAAAGAGATCCCAAACTTTCTGCATTTCTCGAAAACCTTTCTTAAATGTTCTAAGTGTTCTTCATATGTTTTTGAAAACACAGTGACATCATCAAGGTATATAATGATGAAGAAGCCCAGTTCTTCTGAGAATGCTATGTCCATGGCTCTCTAAAAAGTTTCTCTAGCGTTCATTAGACCAAAAGGCATCTTCACATACATGAAAGTGCCCCAAGGTGTAGCAAATGTTGTCTTTAGTTTATCATCAGGGTGAACTAAGATCTGATTGTACCCTGAGTATCCATCAAGCAAAGAAATTCTTCTAGACCCTACCACCCTTTGTAAAATATGATCCATCTTAGGTAAAGGGTAGTTGTCTTTTAATGAAGCTTTGTTTAATTTTCTAAAGTCTATACAGAGCCTGATCTCTCTCGTTTTCTTCCTGACCAACACCAGATTAGATACCCACTCAGAATACCTAATAGGGACAATAATACCATCTTCATACATTTTCATGATCTCCTTCTTAACCAAAGGCAACTGATCAGGGTTTATTCTGTGCAGTTTCTGTTTGAATGGCTTCTGGTTCTCCTTGAGAGTAATTTTGTGCTAGATTATTTCAGTGTCATAGGATTTCATATCTTCGTAATTCCACGCAAAAACATCAGAAAAATCTTTGAACGGCTCTATATATTTGAGTTTAATGTGAGCTGGTAGAGTCTTAGACAATTTAATCATTTTCGGTTTTTTCTCACTACTTATATTGCATTCTTCTACTTTAGTCTCTACAGGTTCCAGTTTTGGCTTCATGGCCACATCGTTTAAATCAAACAACTCTTCTAAAGGTGCCAGACCATTTGGAAAACTTTCATCTTTAGAGTGCAGGGTTTCTAACTCCTTTGTTTCTAACTCTGTGCTCATCTCTGTTTCATTTTCAAGTTTGGTAGATAACAGGTTTATATTAGCAAGTTCAGGAGACCTTTCTTCTTCATCAAGAAAATTTTCTTCACTAGGGCAGTCGGTTTCATAATCTGAATCTGAACTTGGTAGTTCGAATTCGTTTCTGAACTGCATGAAGTCTTCTATTTGTTTGTCTCTGTTGAACACCTACCAATATTTTTCGTTATCAGGAATGGCTGCTCTAAATTTTATCTGATTTGTGCAGTCTTTGGTTTCATATGGCGTTAAGCATGTTCTAGTTGCAAAGGCTAAATTGTGGGCCGCAATATTTCTTTTTCTTGGGACAAAAATTAATTTGGACTCCTCGAAAATTTTTAAAAGGTCCATGACATCATTTCGGTAGGCCCTAATTCTGGGATGATTAGCATTGTACTCCCCATTGACTTGCCTAATTATTAACTCGAAATCCCCATGCACTTTGATTCTCTTCGCTCCTAACTTTTTCAACAAAAGTAAGCCTAAGAGAAGGGATTCATATTCCGCTATGTTATTTGAACACTGAAAGTTTAATTTACAGGAAATATTTTCTGTATGGTTGTTTTCAGTGTTGCAGATCCAGACACCTACACCAGCGTTAGTTCTAGTGCATGACCCATCAAAATACATACTCCATAGAGGACTATTTTCGGTTTCATTTGTTTGGTGTTTGTCCTCTTCAACTAAAGCGCTTGCGGGTTGTTGTGGAATCTCAGCACTTAGTTGTAATTGTTTTGATTCTCCCATATTTTCGTTATTTGAGGGATGCTTGTTTTACTGTCAAGGTTTAAAATTAAAGGACATATGACCTGAAGCTCAAGACCTGTGTTGGGTTCGCTAGAGCTTTCAAATGCAGCAAACTGTTGTGACACTTCTATGTCGTGTTCCTCTTCCTCCCTATCGGCCATTAATCCTGTTAAAGTGACTTGTTCACTAAGTGTTTCATCGTTAAACAGAATAAAAGAATCAAGGCCTGTATTTAAAGAATACAGAGGAGAGTTTTGTGGTCTGTCTTAGCTTGTAACTGTGTATTACATATGGGACTCCCTGTAAAGTCTTCTAGTCTGATTAAAAACAGGGATAGTCGCATAGGTCATGTCCATTTGCATAGTCCCTTGTAACTTAGCCCCTCAGGACCTAGATAATAACATTCCATACTTTGGGGTCACATCAGCCACAACAATATCCATGAATAAGCATTTGGCTAGAATTTGTACTAAGTTAACGCAAAGGTCTTTGATTAATCCCAAACATTTTACTCTGCTCGAGTCAAAGGAGTAAAGGTCTTTATAAGGTCTGGTGATTTCTAGACCAGGGCTCTCCATCACGGCTTTTGGAATTAAATTATGAGAAGCCCCGGAATCATGCATAGCATTGTGCAAAATTTTGTCATGAACGTTTAAACTTCCATAGAAGGGAGGGACATGTCCCTCTTGATATC
Organism: Pinus albicaulis; assembly: GCA_034641835.2. Taxonomy (NCBI): domain Eukaryota; kingdom Viridiplantae; phylum Streptophyta; class Pinopsida; order Pinales; family Pinaceae; genus Pinus; species Pinus albicaulis. Next base: position 1,977,041,978 of record CM076578.1, read on the forward strand.
TACCTTCAATATTTGGACCAAAAATAAGCTCTGGCTGGTCATCATTAATATTGACTGTGTCATTATTCTCTTCAATGTTTAAAGCCTTCAAAATTTGGGTCCTATATACATTCTGGGCAGCTAACTCAGTCAAGGGAATAGAGATTTTGATTTTGGAAATTTCCTGCTCCAGGCTGAAAGGAATTTGATTCTTTGCAGTACTTTTCTCAGCCTTATTAGCTGTCACTCTATCAGCAACGTCAGTTTGCTGATTTGTTCTATTTATATTTGACGAAATTGTTTTAACAGGAGTACTAGCTGAAGTGTTAGTACTGCTAAGGTCTGCACTCTGTTTTTCATTTTTTTGAGTGCCTTTCTCCTTACCATTATTAGAATTCACAAATACTATTTTTTCCTTTTGTTTGACAATTTTAGGCTTGGTTGCAATGTTGTTTTGTGAAGATTTGTCAGAGGTTTTGGTGTTGGGATTTTGTTGACTGGTTTTGCTTCTAAGGTCATATTCTCTTTGAGACTCTATGATGACATTTTCCATGTCTTGATAATAATTTTCATCATCATCTCTTTTGTCATCATAAGGTGTGTATAGACCTTGTTTTCTATCATAATGAATCTCAAAGTCATCATTATCTACCCCCGGCATGTTGATATCATCTTCCTTTGTTATCTCATCTGTTTCCTCAACCTCACTTACATAGTTTTGTCGAAAGGGAGGAGTGATCTGTTGATCATCTTCCCTAGGTCTGTTTGGTGGTTGGTTCCTTCTAAAATTATGATTTTTGTTCTGATTTCTATTTTGAGGAGCATTTTGGTTTTGGCTTGCTTGTGCTCTCTTAATTATGCTCATCTCTTTCATCATCTCCTCCATCATTCTCTCCATCTTTGAGTTGGAAGTAGAAGGTGTGTTTTCCTCTCTAAAAGACACTCTCTTCTCATTTTTCATTCTTGCTCTCTTCTCCATTAAGTTTACTTCCATAGCAAGAGCTCCTTTTTGCATCTCTTCAAGAGTTGCAGGATCTCTCTCTCTCAGCTGATAGGCCATCTCGGGGTCAAACCCTTCAGGAAAATTGTTTAAAGCTAAGCCTTGTGGAGGTTTTAGATCTGGGGAAAGGGAATTATACACACTTTTAAATCTGGTGCAATAAGCTTGCACACTTTCCCCAGTGTTTCTATGGAGGTTCTTGTAATCAGAAAGGACTTGGAGAGGATTTTTCTTCACTTCCCATTTGTTTAAGAATGTTTGATGGAAGGCTTGGAGATCATTGATACTATGGGGGGTTAAGCCTTTAAACCATTTTCTATCTTCTCCCCCCAGACTCTGAGCAAACAATCTAAGCTTGACAGAATCATCATCAATTTCATTTCTGTCAAAGTAGTCATTCATCTTATCCACATGTTGTGATGCAGTTGTAGCATTACTAGCATCATACAATGGAATTTTGGACTGATAGTCCTGTGGAAGATTGACTAATGGTACAAGAAGGACTAAGGGAGCATACCATGCTGCCATGATATGTGGTGGGGGTGGATTCACAAGAGGTGGATTAACAAAAGGAAAAGTGGGCTGAAGTGGAGTGGTTTGGACAGTGAATGGAGGATGAAGGGATGTGGATGGAACAACAGTAGATTGCTGAGCTGATCTTGGATGAGAGACACCTAAATTGTGAAGGAAATGTAAATCAGGAGGTGTTGTTTCCCTACTACCAGGATGTTCACTTGTTTCAGGGGATGAAAGTGAAGACTCGGGATCTAGCTGAATTATATCATCAAATGACCTAGTTCTAAAGGGATTTACTAAGTCAACTTGTGATTGTTGTAGAGCTGAAAGATTTTCAGGAACTGAATTAGCTCTCAAGGGTGATCTGAAAACAGTTGATAATTTAATCCTAGGAGACTCCCTAAGGATACTTTCTGGGTTATCAACTATCTCTGGTGGGTTCGGGTCAGGATAGGCTCTAGCATGAATCTTTCTAGAAGCCACTATACTGTGTTTTTCAGACCCAAATAAACAAGAAAAGTTCAACCAGGTATGACAGTCTTTAAAAGGTCAACTAATTTGTTTACACAAATTTTAATCCTACAGTCCTCTAACTAAGTTTGAATGATATTACAATGATAAGGGTTCTTCCCAGTGGAGTCTTAAGGTCTGTTGAGGATTGTGGAGTCGCCAAGTGGAAGTTTTTAGCTCTTTTGGAGGTAAAAGGTTTTATGGTCCACCACCATGTTTATTGAATACCAATCTAAAATATTTTTGGGTTTTCTGAGTTATTTTTCAGTTGTGTGGTTTCCAAGAGTGTCCTAAATCTATTTCACAACTTAGCTACAGTTGTAAGACAAAGACAGTCTACTCTTATGGCTAAGCTAGCTGATCCTTCAAGGTTAGATAAAGTCTTATGAGAATCCTAGGGTTTTCCTAGTTTGTCACTGATTCAAACAAGTTTCATCATGATTACCATCGGTTTGGTAGTGCTTGAAAAGGCTGCTTTTACTCACAATTTTTTATGAAGTTTTGAAGGGGAACCCGAGAGATTGGGTTTGATCCCTAAGCGAAGTCGCCGAGAAATGTTAGGTTTCTGTAATCAGCAAGATTGGCAAAGTCTGACCACAGAAACAACATCGTTTCAACCACTTTGGGATTCTAGGATCTAGCCCTCCTGAATTTGGAGAGGGATCTCTCCAATAAGTGCAAAGATGGATTTGTCTTTGAAGTTTTGGGTAATGATATTAGGATAGTTATGAAGGCCAGGGGTTTGTTTTGTTTTTTGGATGGTTGAGCATGATTACTGTTTGATGTGGAAATTTCTACATGCAAAGAGTTTCAAAGGTGTGAAGTTGCAAGAAAATAGAACAAGCTTTGGCCAAGAAGATAGATAAATGTAAGTTTTAGTCCATTGGGCTATGGAGTCATAATAGGGTTTAATTGAAACAACAAGGGGCAAGAGTGGTCCATGGGGCAAGTCATCTATGTCTAAGGATCTCTTTAAAGTTTGATTTATGGAATGAAATGAAACAATAAGAAGGGGAATTAAACAGATGAAGAAAAAAGAGTAGCCTAGGATCTGGTAAGTACTTTGAAACTAGCCAGCCTTTGAAAAACACTTAAGAAAGACATAAAAGCAATCCAAGATCTGGTAATTACTTCGAAACTAGCCAGCCTTTGATATACTTTCAATAGAAAAAAATTAAAAATAGAGGGAAACTTGAAAGGCAATTGTTGGAGTAGAAACTAGCGGGCCGGGCTCACCACAAATCCTCTCCTAGCTCTGCTTTACTTGGTCACTTTCAAGACAAACACAAAGACAACACAGAATGGCCTAATATCTAGTAAGTACTTCGAAACTAGCCAGATTTTGACACATTCCAAGGGAAACTTTCAGACAGTCTTTTGGGATAAAACTAGGACCAGGGCTCACCATATCTTCCTTAGTTCATCTCTACTTAACATGAATTGAAAATAACATTCAGAAACAACAATTAGCTAAGGAAGTAGGACGAGGGAAAGCCAACATTCCTATGCTTAGACTGAATTAAATCATTCCTAAATAACACGAATTGGAAGAAAACATGTAGATAAATATTTTCAGTCAGAGAAAGGTACTGATATACAGTAGGTCTTAACTCTATGCATGTTGTTCTTTATAAGATAAGATGAACACAATGAAAACAGAAATAAAATAACGATTTACGATAAGAAATAACATCACCGTCGACATAGACCAGGATCCCATAAATCAACTTGTATTGATGCTTCAAACCAGTTACAACTTTAATTCCAATGCTTTAGTTTGGCAATCATCTACACTTCTCAGCCTAACTTATCTAATCATAAGCAGAGCTTCAAGGGCCAGTGAACACTATTTACAAGTAGAAGTCTCAAGCTCAAGTAAATTTCAAAGTTCAGGAACCAACAATTTATCATCTTCTACAGAAGTATTTATAGAAGAATGAGGATGTGAGATCTAATAAAAGATCTCCCAAGAAAATTAATATAGTCTTAATGGCTTCTCGGCCTTTGAGGGGCTCGATGAAGAAGTTTACAGATGTTCTATCTGTATTAATTGTTTTACACTTAAGATTAAGCTTGGTGGGAGCTTTTTTTGACTTTTGAGGCTCTGTGTCATGAATGTAATAACTCTGCTGATATTTTTAGATTAAATTCCTTTGGTAGAATTAATTCTTCGGCTACGTTGAGGCAAATATCTGATTTTTATCAATAACTTCAGCCTTTGTTTGAATGTTTTGAGGAACAGGTGGCTTTGTGGTAGCTGTGAAGAATCAATTTGCCTCAGATGGGGCGGTAGAGGCATTTCTGTCTGATAAAACACTTATTATTTTCTTTAACTGTGTTTTAATTTGGAGGATTAGGATTTTTATAATCAATCTTAGCAGTAATCCTCACAAATCTGTCTTCAATCTTCTGTTCTGGTATGTTCTATCTTTGACACTGATACTCTTTTAAAAAATAACACTGTGTCTTGTTGATGTGCAGGCCGCGCAGGGCTCATATGGCATCAATGCCCATGAAGCATCAATGAGACGTGGAGTAGAGCCCTGTGAATGGTTCCCTTTGATAAATCAAAGGTGTGGGAATCGTCATTCCCAGCCTTCGGCTTTCTCTTTAATATGATGGAAAAAACCATTCAAACCTGCAAAACACAAATTAATTAAGAAATCCTGCGATTATTGGGTAAAAATGCTTAGAAGGCATGGGGAGGATCGTGGCCGTTGGATGGCATCATCCAACGGCATAGATCTGTCTGCGAAGGTTAGAAGGAGAGCAGAGGGAGAAATAAGTCAGAACCGTTGATCACGCAATGATCAACGGTGGTGAATAAATCGGGAATCGACGATTGGAGGGGGGCAAGGTAAAGTATTTAGACGCACCTGATGGAAAACCCCGATGCGATTAGATGAAAACCATCGATCTACAGATCAGATCGATTGTGGGAGATGCATCGGGGGATCGCAATCGACGAGGTAATGAACTTGGAGTGCAATGGAGTGATTGAGCACTGGCCGTTGATCTGAGGATCAGATCAATGGTGGGGAGTGAATCAGAGGGATGGCCAATTGGGGGGGACAAACAAATGTACCGAATGAAAATTGCAATGTGATGTAGCACGGGCCGTTTGATCGGCTGTAGATGAACAGTCGATATTGTTTTAAACTTTTCACCAGCAAAAACCCTTTATGATATATGAAAACCCAAATTTTCAATATAATACAAATTTTTAATGCTTCGGGGGTGGGATATATATTCATGATATGGTCTAGCGCCCGACTGCGGGGCCCATGGTCTCTATGTAATATAACATGCCCGGGGCGTATACAAAAGAGGGCTAATCTCAATCAAGACTTTGGTCTTGGTCTTTCAATCTAACCATTCAAACTTTGCGATGTGATTAAACACTTGAACGGTTCAATGCTTGATTCCAACACTAAGGCTTATGGAGGGGAAGTGGTTAAGACTTTAGCCTAGGGGGGGCTTAAGCCTTTATACGAAAAATATACATTTTTTTTGGTTTTCAAAGGATTTTGAGGGTTTCGGTACAATTTAAAAATGAGTTTTAAACTGTGGAAAATGATTTTCATGAATGGAAGAAGGAGAATCATGAAAATAGAGGAATTTTATGGAGGAAAAAGGGGAGAAAAATGAAGGTTAGTTTTGAGTGGAGGAGGGGGTAAAAGGGGTTTTGCAGCAGTATTTTCTCATGAAATCAATAGAATTTCAGAGTGTGAAATGGAAACAACAGTGAAGATTTGGACAGAGGCATGAGGCCCTCATAAGGCTTCAAGAGAGAACAATTTTTGCAATAAAACTTGTTTCTTGAGGGCTTCAAAAATGTTTTAGCCAGCATCTGGTATAACAAATTTTATAGCTGGCTAACACCCCCTTAGGAATAAATGGTCCCCATTTCATTGATTGCCTCTATGAGATGGGGAAAATTTTGATGGGCTTGGTACCCAATGAGCCATGTGCGTTTGTGTAGGAGTTGTCCAACTTTGAAAATATGATATAATTGGATCCTTTTCTGGCAATTATCCTTGATCTGTGTCCATGATCCGATCAGTTGTGGCATGCTCCATGTAGTATGTGTTTAGCTTTGTTAGTAATAGAATAGAGGAGAAAAGCCAAAAATTTGTGGATCAAGAATCCCTACTCATCTCTGTCAATAGAGCTCGAGGAGGGTAAACCTTCCCACAGAACCTAAAATTGATTTTTGGTTACTGTTTTATCACGCACTTCGTTTATTTTTCATGCATGGATCAGTAGGGTTGTTTGCAGGAATGAGTATCAAAATCCCCAGAGATATTATCAAGTCGTTCCACTCCATTTTCCAGTCCCTACCCATCTCTGTGTTACACTTCTAAACCTTTTTGTTATGTTTCTATTCCTTCCTTTTCTCTTATCGCAACCACTGCACCCTTTTTATTCACAAAATGCTTAAAAACCTTTAAAAGCCGACCTCTGCATTTTATCCTCAAATGTCCCACCACCGTACATCGCAATCACATTTTGCATGGTTTTTGTTTTTCTTTTAACATTTACCGTGCATTTTTTCCGATTGCGATATTGTGATATCACATATCACAAATTGCAACTTTTTCCCTTTTTCTTTAAGACTTACCGCTCACTTTCTCCAATTGCGATATTGCGAATCACAAATTTCACTTCACAATATTTACCCTTTTTCTTTAAGACTTTTTGCTCCATTTCACTAATTGCGATATTGCGAAATCACAAATCACAATTCGCAATATTTACCCTTTTTCTTTAAGACTTACTGCTCTCTTTCGTCGATTGCGATATTACAAAATCGCAAATTGCACTTCGCAATATTTAACCTTTTATTTTAAGACTTACCTCTCCAATACACTTATTGCGATATTGCGATCATGCTCCACCGCCGGTCCCACCGCCAAGTCACCCATCGCAAATCGCACATCGCAACTTTCTCCCTTTTCTTTTAAGACTTACCTCTCCTATCTGCTGATTGTGATATTTCGATCGCGCTCCACCACCGGTTCCATCGCCATGTCACCCATCGAAAATTGCATTTCACAACCTTTTCCATTTTATTTTAAGACCTACTTCTCTTTTTTCTGATTGTGATATTGTGAAATCACATATCGCAATTATTTCCTTTTCGCATTTCGTAGTTCTTTCCTTTTCGCATTTCACATTTTGTAGTTTTTAGCCCGTCGCACTTCACACTTCGCAACTTTTTCTCCATCGCATCTCTTCCATCGCACTTTTCAAATTATTCCACTCTAAAGTATTTTTGACCTATAATAAGGCTTTAATAAGGTTTAAACCCCCCCTTTCCACTTCTATGCCTCGTTTCATGTGCTAAGCCCTCCATTAGCCTCTTTAGCCCTTTATTTTCCTCCAAAATGCAAATCAACACTTTTTCAATTAGAAATAAGTCATGGATTTACTTAGATGCATGGATAGAAGCATGATAGATAAACCATAGGATAAGTAGAGTGTGTTTAGCCAATTGGCCAAGTTAAGTGTGGTTTAAATTAGTTTCCTTTCCGCAATTTCTTTTCAACAATTTAGATTAGTTCCCTTCCTGTCATTTCTTTTCAGCAATTTAGTTTAGTTTCTTTCTGTCATTTCCTTCCTGCACATTAAATTAGTTTCATTTCTATCATTTCCTTTCTACAAATTAAGTTTTCTTTCTATCATTTCCTTCCAGCAATTTACTTTTTAGTTTTTATCATAGTTTAAGAAATAGCAACCTTTCGTAAAGCAGAATAGGATGACATGAACAAGATGCTTCTGATGTGTATATAGAACTGTCACCTCCAAGTTTATATGAACCCCGGGTTGATAAATTAAAGTAGGGCCCCCCCTGAGACTTGGAGAACTCTTTGTGCAATACCAGGGCTCACCAAAGACTAACACCTACCATCAATTCTGGTATTAAACCTCAAGTTCACAAAGCAGGCTACTGTCTGCCTTTGACACTGAAAAAGGGAGGATGTAGATGAAATTTATAGAATTCTTGGTCCCACAGCCTCAAGGAGAATTAGATTATAAGAATGCATCATTCGAGTTCAGTACTAAGTACATTCATCCTATTGACCAAATGAATTTACACAAGCAGACTAGAGAGATGGTGGCCTCCACTTTGACAAGTATTGTTATGAACCTGTCAAAACTTCATGTATCTTTATCTAATACCCAGTCATAGCTCAAGATGGAGAAAATATTTGCTATGGCTAAAGACTTAAGGATCAAGTCTTTAGAAGAGTTAATAGTGAAGCTTGGGTATGACCCAACCAATGTTCAATTTGTGGAGGAGCATTTGAAGAAAAAGAATGTTGACATGGCAGCCCTCAGGAAACAACTCAAGATGTCAGCAACAAAAGGCCCCTTGGCTAAAGGCATTGAGGAAGATGAGTCACATAAGACATAGTTAATGAAGTCAATTATGGAACAGTCTACCCAAATCAAACAGATGGAGATCGAGATGGAGAAGCTACTGAAGGAAAAATATGAAGCAACTCGAGTGGCACTCATCCCACTAGAAGTTGTGCCCATTTCATCAACTCCATCAGCTATACCAGCAACTACTGGAGCATCTAGTGGGACAGATCAGTTGTCCAAGGCCATGGAAAGTATTTTTGGAAATACTGAGAGGGGGGTGAATTAGTATTCCTTTTAATTAGTATTATTATTAATCTTTCAGAGCATTAGTTATTCTTCAATTATTATCATTGTTTGTACAATGATAGCAGTAAACAAAAGGAACACAAATGCACATATTTTTTAAGGTGGAAACCCTCTCCGGGACAAAAAACCACCTGAATTATTTTCTAATAATTTAATATTCAACTCCAATTGAAAAAAAACTCCAATTTCCTAGAATCTATAAAAGCATTCTTCTCCGACTCCCACTGGATGGACACTCCAACACCCGAGATTCTTCAGTAGTCAACTGAACGGATGCCCCAACACCCAATGAGCTACAAGTCACCCTATCACCACCCTACCATGCTAAATTTTTCAAAATATTGAACCTGTTGGTGACTTCATGCACTAGCCTAGCACCACCTTACCACCCTATAGAAGAAAAAAATAAGAATGGCATCTCGTACCAAGGAAAATGGTCCACTTTACAATGATATAGAATGATGTAGAAGAAGAAGATACACTAAACCATAACCCCAACTATGAAACAACAACCTAATGATGATGCTGGACCTCCCGACATTGCCTCTTCAACTCTTGGCAGATAGACACTTGTTCTATTTTTACAATGACTTAGTACAATGATACCTTTACAATGATTGTATGCAGTGCTGCCCACTTGAAGACTTCATGTGGTGAACTTCTTGTTGTTGTTCTGCATCTTGATTTTTTTTCTTTTCATGCTACCCTCTTCTACACCTTGCTTTGCTTTGCTACCCTAGAAAGTCTTGTCCTTTGTAGCCCTTGACAACACATGATCTAGCTTTTTCTTACCTTCTAGGAGCTCGATGTTGAATCTAGTGTATCTCTGTTATTTTAGATCCCCAATATGTAATTTTCAGTCCTTTAGTATTCTTCTGAGTCTTCTTTCCAATTCCACAGGTCTGACCCAATTTGGATTCTTCAAGAGGGAGTTATAACGAATCTCTCACAATGCCCTAATTATGGACTAGTTCAGTAGGAAAAACTTGTATGGTGTGCCACGTGTCATTTTTTATTCATTAATCTCTGAAATTGATACAAAAAAATATATATTCCATGCACTATCTGCCACATTTTATATAATTTCAATCCAATACTCAGAGAGATTTTTATGACGATTTTCCCACGGTCACTTCTTTGAGATGAAGTTCAGGAGCCTACAAAAACACTGATTTCCACAGATCATATCTCCAAAAATATTGTGCACATTGATCTGAAATTTATTTAGGAGCTTCCTCAAGATTTATTCTTCGCCTCATAGAAATTTCATCTTCTAAACCTTTGTAGATAAAAATTAATAGCGCAAATTCCACAATCACCTGTTTCAAGTAGCAAACTCCCTACAAGAGGAGGATATGAGGATCACAATCTATATAAATGCTTAGGTTGAGAGGCTATTCAACAAGTGAACATGAGAGGGATTTTAGGAGCTTAAAATTTATTAATAATTGAATTTTCAATGACCCATGCCACAACCCCATGGGGTTTTAGCCCACTAATTGGGGTTACAAAATTCAAACATGAATATCTCTCAAACCGTGAAGAATTACATGGTGTGCCATATGTCAACGGAAATACATCGACAAGTAGAAACCATCAAAATTATTCTTGACCCAGAATATAGTAATTTGATAGGTAAAAATTCCCATGCCAGATCAGGGTAGCCCCTGGTGCTGCTTGGGTTGACATCAATGACAACCACTGATCAACAATATCCCCCTTTGGAATTGATGGCAACACAACTACTCCCCCTGCGATCATGACACCTCTTCCTACAACATTCTCTCCCCCTTTTACATCAATGGCAAAGGGTAACTCTCCCTAACACACAACCATCCTATGGACCTGTACACACTTCCATTCCCCGTTATATTCTGTATAAGGAAAATCTAATGAGAACTTGGGAGAATCCCAAGCTTCTAGAAAATATATTCAAATGCTTCACGAGGTAAAGGTTTAGTGAAGATATCAATGATTTTTTCTTTTGTCCCAACATACTCAAGTTTGATATTATTTTGAGCAACTTGTTCTCTAACAAAATGATATTTGATCAAAATGTGTTTTTTTTAATACATAATAGGATTCTTGGAGATGTTGATGGCACTGGTATTGTTAGAGAATATGGGAATAGTCTCACTGAATTGTACTTGAAGATCTTGCAAAGTTTGTTTCATCCAAAGGACTTGACTACAACATGCTTCCACTGCAATGTATTCTGCTTCCGCTGTAGATAACGAGATTGAGGTTTTATTTTTGCTCAACCATGATACGAGACAACCACCTAGATATAATTTTGCTCCACTATTACTCTTATGATCATCAACGCTTCCTACCCAATCTACATCTGTATGGCTTGAATAATGAGATTGTTACCCTTGGGATACCACAAGCCATATTCTTCTGTGCTCTTTAGATATTGAGGAATTATTTTGACGACAATAATATGTGATTCTTTTGGTGTTGCTTGGAAGCTTGCTACTTGTCCAACTGCTTGCATAACATCTAGCCGGGAGACTGTTACATATGGAAGACTGCCAATCATATATCTGTACAATCTTTGATCCACATCCTTAGATGAGTCTTCTATGCTCAATTTGCAACCTATTACCATCAGAGTAAGGACGGGTTTGCAATCTTCCATTTTGAATTGCTTGAGCATTTCCTTGATGTAATTGGCTTGACATATAAATATTCATTTCTCTTGTTGAGATATTTGAAGCCCTAAGAAGTATGTCATCTCACCAAGTAAAGACATCTCAAACTCACTTTGCATCTTTGTAGAAAATTTCTTACTTAGTGGATCATCATTGCTACCAAATATTATGTCATCCACATATACCTCAACAATTGTTAACTTATGTTTATCTATTTGTACATAAATATTGCTATCAATAATACCTTTCTTGAACCCTTGTTGATGTAGATATCCATCAAGACGAGCATACCATGCTCTAGGAGCCTACTTGAGACCATATAGAGCTTTCTTTAACTTGAAAAACTTAGTCTTATTTTTCTGATAGTAGAAAACATTCAGGTTGTTCAATGTAAACTTCTTCTTATAATTCGCCATTCAGAAATGTTGACTTGACATCCATCTGGTATACTTTGATTTTTCTTGAACATGCATAGGCAAGAAACATTCGAATGCCTTCCATTCTGGCAACTGGCACAAATGGTTTTTCAAAATCGATTCCTTCCACTTGTGCATAGCCTTTGCAAACCAATCTTTCTTTGTTTCTGGTAACCTGTCCATCTTCATTCAATTTGTTTCTGAACACCCATTTAGTCCCAATGACATTTTTATCTTTTGGTCGTAGAACTAATTCTCAGGTGTTATTCTTCTCAAGTTAATCCAATTCTTCATTCATAGCTACTACCCAAAGTTCATTTTGGTTGGCTTCCTCAGAACTACTAGGCTCAAAGGTTGCTAGAAAAGCAATGTGAGCTTGTTGTGATGAACGAAGTTGTTGACCTTCATTTATGTCACCAATGATTTGATTTCATGGATGGTTCTTTTGAATCCATTATTTTGTTACCTTTGGAGGAGCTTCTTGTTGTTGTTTTGGTATATCTTGATGATCATTATTTACTTCTTCCTGGTTGATGGTTGCTTCTTGTTCTAGAATTTTCTCTGTGTCTTTTTCAGCCTCTGTCTCAAGTTTCAAAGATTCTATATCCTCATTATTTTTCGTTAGAACACCATCTTCTTCAAATGTAACATTTATGCTCTCCACTATCTGTTTTTGTCTTATATTATAGCATTTATAGGCATTTCTTTTGCGTGAGTAACCAACAAAGATACCTTCATCAAAACGTGATTCAAACTTACCCAAATTTTGGTCTTCTCTTTTGATATAACATTTGCTTCTAAAGATTCTGAAACATTTTAAATTAGCTAGTTTTCCTTTCCATAATTCATATGGGGTATTTTTGCAATTATTTCTAAGAAGACTTCGATGATAATGAAGACTATTGTATCAATTGCTTGAACCCAAAATTTTTCATCCAATTTTGAGTCCTTCAACATTGTTTTACCAATTTCTTGTACGGTTATGTTCTTTATTTCAACAAATCCATTTTTTTGAGGTGTTCGTGCTGTTGAAAATTGTCTTTTTATTCCATTTTCATCACGGTATTGCTAAAATAATCTGGAAGTGAATTCTCCACCATTATTTGATCTTAGACACTTTATTTTCAAATCAGTCTCATTCGACCAACTCCTTGTAGATCTTAAAGCACTCAAATGCTTCAGATTTTTTATGTAGGAAACTGACGGCTGTCATCCTGGTATAGTCATCTATCATTAACATGAAATATAATTCTCCATCTAGGCCTTTTGTTCTCACAGGACCACATAGATCAATATGTATCATTTCTAATGGATGTGATGCAAAGTGTTCTTTTGTTTTAAATTGAAATTTTTTCTGCTTGCCGTGCCGATAAGCCTCACATAGTGTGTTGGAAGGTTTTGAGATTTTCGGCATTTCTCGTATTGCTTACTTTTTGCTTATCCTGACAAGATTGGAAAAGTTTATGTGACCCATTCTTTTGTGCCATAACCAGCTTTCATATTCTTTAGCTAGTAAACATGCTTTAGTTGCTTCATCTAGAACATATATGTCGTTTGGAGATCGACTTGTTGTAGCCACAATTTTACCATACCTTCCTTTCCAGATTTCACATTTTGTGGAGTTGAATAGAATTATGTGTAGAAATTATATAACTTATGTGTTATATTTCAAAGATTCTCCTGATCTCACACTATTTTAACTTCATGAAAAATACAGAATCTATTCCACCATTGATCATTTGCGAAAATTAAATCAAGATTGAAATGCACACATGAAACAATAAAAATTCACACACATTAACACGGTTGTTTAACAGGAAAGCCTGAAGCTCAAAAATCCAACTATCTTTATATAATATATGTCATAGAGATCATGTAACAATCCTCATACAAAGCTGATCATATCAAGCTCTCAATACAATGAAATTGCTACACACTAATCAAGAACAATCAGAAAAAATCTGCACTGATTTTTTCCCATAACCTGCCTCTACTGCACAATCCCTACTGAATAATGGCTCTGGATGAGTTCGAATTGCTCTAGCCTTGCTCACACAATCCTCATTGGCATCTCCAATGAATGTGTGGTGCATACAATGTAACATTATAGTCACAATTGATAGTCACACTTGCTCTTTCACCAATCTCTCCACTAAGTCTCCACTGATCTATTCTGCACTGTAGTTAACTGTTGTCTCTGTCCAGTTAAATAATGAGTTATTATTTAGTGAATTAATTTAACTAATTAATTCACTCAACTCCACTGAAAGTATCAATCAGTTATAAATAGACACAATCAGTTCAACTGAGTTTAACTCCACAAGTGTAGTTAAACTAGAAACCAACTCCGCCAACTACTTCTCCAACTCCACCAAACTCTGCCACTTGAGTTATAACTGAAGTCCTCCATGCATGAACCACCAGTAGCTCTAGGAATTTCGTAATTCCTTCAGCTAGCTGATCTGAATAATCTGTTAACTGAAGGTCAATGCTCCAAGAGAATAAGATAATGTTTAAAGTCCAAATATTTTTAAGAGCTAATAATATCTGACATGTCTATTTTTAGACTGGCAGTCTAAAAATAGACTTCACCCAAAATGTCTAAAAACAGAAGTCCATCTATTTTTCCAACTTGACCAACCATCCACAAATAGCATCCTGCAACTCATAGAATATGATCGACATGTCTAAAAATAGACATATTCTAAAAATAGACTTTGCGCCAAAATAGCCTGCAGAGCCCACTTAGTGAAGGCGAATCTTTTCACTAAGCTCATCATCTTGTTGAATCTCAACACTCCCTCTCAAAAAGATAGGGATTATCTGCCACTCTGATCCTGTCTCTATGGTATTCGAATTTTCTCCTGGTGAGCGCCTTCGTCAGAATATCTGCATCCTGATCTTTCGTAGGAATGTAAGAAAGCAACATGATCCTCTGCTACACACAATCTCTGATATGATGGTACTGGATGTCAATACGTTTAGATCTATCATGAAATAATAGATTAACCGAGAGTTTAATGCAACTCTAATTATCACAATATATCACAGTAGGATCTAAATGAGAACCGAACAAACCGACCAGGATCTTCCTCATCCATATAGCCTCACATGCAGCCAAACTTGCTACCATGTACTCGGCCTCCGCTGAACTGAGTGCCATGAATATTTGTTTCCTGCTGTACCAAGAAACTGTTGTAGATCCGATACTGAAAATCCCTCTAGATGTGCTCTTTATGTCCATTGGGCTTCCTGCACAATCTGCATCCGTGAAGCCATGCAGCTTCACATCATCCGACTGTTTGTATGACAATCCATACTCAGATGTGCTCCTGAGATACCTCAGGACATGCTTGCTTGCCTTCCAAAAGAGCTTGGTAGGCTTCACCATCACTTGTGAAAGTTGGTTCACATCATAGCATATGTCTGGTTGTGTATTGACTAAATACATGAGCGAACCAACCAACTATCGAAAAACAGTGGCATCCACTACCTCTGTCGATGTAGCATCCTCCTTCCTCCAACCACCAGGAAGAGGAGTGTCGATAGGCTTGCAACCTTGCATGTGAAACTTTTCCAATATCTCCCGGGCGTACTTGCCTTGAGACACAAACAGTTCACCTTTCCGCTGCCAAATTTCCATCCCAAGAATTAATGAAGGAGGACCAAGTCCTTCATCTCGAACTCCTTTGCAAGATCTGCCTTGCATGTGTTTATCAACAGTTAATCACCTGTTAGTATTAAATCATCTACATAAAGCACAATGATCAAAATCTTACCCTCCACCACAATCTCGTATAGGTTTGGATCCACCTCACTCTTAGCAAAACCAAGTCTGGTGAAATAATTGTCTATCCGTGTGTACCAAGCACGAGGTGCTTGTTTCAGCCCATACAACGTTCTTTCGAGCCTGTACACATGTGAATCGCTACTTAAGATTTCGAATCCTTCAGGCTGCTCAATGTACACCTCCTCCTCAATGATTCCGTTGAGGAACGTAGTCTTCATATCCATCTGATGAATGTGCCAACCCATCTACACTGAGAGAGCAAGGATGGTTCATATGGAAGAATAACTTGCGACAGGTGCAAAGGTTTCTTCATAGTAGATCCCCTTGATCTGTGAGAAGCCCCGGGAAAAAAATCTTGCCTTATACTTCTCAACGCTCCCATCAGAAGCTTGCTTCACTTTTTAGATCCATCTCGAACCTACCACTGATTTCCCTTCCAACCTTGGGACAATCTCCCATGCACTGTTTCTGACAATCAAATCATACTCTTCCACCATGGCATCTACCCATGTGGGATCCTCCACAGCTGCCTCGAAAGAGGATGGCTCCATCACGATACACTTCCTCATCAAAGCCATGTATCCAGTAGATCGGTCAGGTGACTGTCTCTATCTGCGCTGTGATGTAGGAACTCCTACATTCTACACTGCATCAAGATTCAGTCGCTCAGCTTCTATAGTGCGCTTCCGCCCTCTGATGTTTGGTGCTGCATGAGTGGTTTCTTCCATTCTGTTGATCATGTTAGTCCTCAACTAATTTTTTGACAAGAAAGAAAGGGGTCAAACCATCTCTGAGCTTTCAAGGAATACATTCCAACTGAAAACACAACATCCTTGAAGTTTCTTTATGCCCTTTATCCTTTGATAAATCTCCATTGTTGCTTCCAGTCAAAAAACTCTTTATTTCTGTGAAGAAGAAATGCCCAAAATGGCCTTCATTTCCCTTACTTTTCCCACTAATCCTCTATTTCAACATCGTTCTTCCCCTCTCCTACTTCCTCATTAACCCTCTAAATCATCCCATCTTCCCCCTTTAACCCTACAAACACACTTTGTTTGGTTTAGTATCCCTTTTTCCCTCTACCGATTCCCTCTTTAGCCTTAAAATCGTCCTTTTCAGCTGAAAAACCCACTTTTTACTTTGTAAATAGGCCTAGCCCCTTTTCGGCCCAGCCCTAACCACTTCCCCACCATGTAACCGAGCACCGGAACCAAAAATATAAGCTCCGGGCGCTTATTACAATCGAAAGAGCAGGTGAGCGCTTTCCCTTTGTCACTCTGAAATCTCTGATGCGATTGATTCCCTCCTTTGTGTTCCCATTGTGATATCAGCCGTGAATCTATACAGATCTGACGGCTCAGTGCTAATTGCACTTGTTCTGCCGCACCACTGCTTCGATTGCAATCAGAACTTTTAATTGTGCCGCCCTTCCGTTCCCTCCGATTGTGATTCCCCGATTTGATCTGAGTCGTTGATCTCTTGTGATCCAACGGTTCAGATCTCATCGCTCGTCACTCTGTTGCCCCTCTCTATCTCCCTCTGATTGAATGTGGGTCATTGATCTAGTCCTAGATCTAGCAGCTGGTGCTCAATCGCGCACTGATCCAAATCGCAATCGCATGTTCTCAAATGTGTCCCCTGATTGCGATCCCCTGATTGAATCGGAGCCATCCATCCTGAGAGATCCAATGGCCAATATTTAATCGTTACCCGCTCATTGCACTAGTTGTTTCCCCCATCGATTTAATCTCCACCATTGGTCCCTTGCGTGATCCAACGGTTGGCGCTTGATCGCACTGTCGCCCCAATCACAATCGAAATTTTCTCCCGTGTCCTCCGCTGCTTCCCCTGATTGCGATCCTCCGATTTCATCATGTCCATCCATTGATCCTAGATCAAGGGCCCACATTGCATAGCATCTCCACTATAATTCTCCCATCGGGCTTCCCTATTTATCTCATCGGACAATCACCACCGTTGATCTCCTCCTAAGATCCAACGTCTCATAGTTAATCGCCCTCCACCCGTCGGGTCCCACCACAAGATGCACCTAAATTTCATTCATTTTCATTTATTTTCTATGTATTTGACCAAACCTTCATCCGCTCCATTTTCCACCATTCTTTCACCATTTCTGTTGTTTTCCACCGCTGCGCTACCATCCCCAGGCCTCCACAGCATTTCTCCGCCACCTCCCTTGGATTTTATAACGAGTTTATTGCATTTGTGCAGAGATAATCATTTCAACAGCCGTAAGACAAATCAGCAGAGATGAATTTGAGGGATATGGGCCTGATAATTGAATATTTAGAGCCTTATCCCGTATTTAAAGGATAAAGATGCATTTTTAAGACCCAAAGAGCACACGCAATAGCCAGGTCTATGTTTGAATATCTGCGGGACGTTTTTCTCCAGGTAGTACATCTCCCCATTAAATCCTCCATGCCTCCTCGAACCCTTAAACAGATGAACGCATTGACAGAAGTTTCTTAAGAACTGTTAGAGTAGTTGTAATGGAAGCATGGAGGCCTGCAGACTTTCCATCCCTGTCATTTATTATAGCAAGCTAGCGCAGATTTCCAGGCAGCCAGAAGGACTTCAAGAAGACATCCGAGGTCAATTTTGACCTGATATAGATCTTTGGACCAGATTACAGAGTACAGCACGAGGTTATTGAGCAATGTGGGCGTGAAAGCTTCGGCCATTTTGTCTTAATGAATAAAATTAAATGAAACATATACTCCCGCTATTACTGACTGCTATGACTGGGTTTTTATCCTATAAAAACCCCAAAGAACGGATGATAGGGGGTTCCAGATTTTCAGAAAATTATGCAGTAAGAGAATTTTGGATGCATTTTTGTTAAACTTTTATATGAACGCTTAGAGCCCGTTGGGTTTTAGTGAAGAGGAGTTCCATATTTAAAGAGGATTCTGGTCTTTTGTGTCTCACAGTTTGTAACTCTTCCTTTTCATGTGTTATTTCAATTGTTCAGTTCGTTCATTCGCTTTTCTTGTATCATGTTCTGGAATGCGAGTGGCTCACTGGATTTCGGTATGAATTTATCCTAGTTGATACTCATGCTTGAACCAATCAAGTGCTTTAAATAAGGCTCAGGCATGATATACTGTTCCAATTTTCACTTCAACCATATTTCTACTATATTAGCTTCTTTGGGAGGTTATTTTTAAAATGCTATTTTCATGTATGGATTCTTAAATTGGTAAGCCCATTACATGGGGATATTGTGTATCTGGATATCATCTCAATGACAGCTAGTATTATCTCAATCCTTCACACGCAGTAATCACTCTCTGATCCCTTATTTCTGTGAGGTATTTTCGAACCGACCCTCTTTACAGTAAGCTGCCTCTGAATTGTCTGATGCATTTGTATGAGAATTCCACACCTTGCCTTTGCAGCATTCCTTTCCTTGCATCCATTTTCTAAAGGTTTTGGTCCCATTCAATTTAACCTCCTTGTTTACAGGAGATAGGATGAGAGCCTTTTGTTGATAACTCCCCCGGTTATATCACACATTCCTTGCTATATAAGATGTCCTAGGCACTGGTCTTTCACAACTCAAGGCTATCCCTAGGGTCGAAAACATCTTTTTGGTGTCATTGCTGGGGAACGAAGTTGAGAAAATTTAAGTCCCCGGGCCTCGAAAAAACCTTATTCACTCTCCAAATAGGTGAGCATGGAGAGCTAAGAGTTGTAGATTCCTCACCTTGGCGACTCCACATTCATTTATCAGAAAAAATTTTCTTGCGGAGCTGGCTCCTCGTAAGCCACACCTGAGGTCAGATACGTCTCAGCCAAAGACACCTTCTGTGTCTGAGCCAGAGAAGATCATACATAGAAGGAGTAGGAAAGAAAGGCCATCGGTTCATACCGAGATCCCTGAATCTTCTTTACAGTACTTTTCGTCCTCCTCCACTGTGGGAGATACCGACTACTACTCAGATAGTCTACCTCAGGGAAGTGTCCCGAGTAGAGACGATTTTCACCCTAATCCTGAGATCGAAGAGGTCAAGGAAGTCACCGAAATATCTTCTATTAATAGACCGTTGTTCTTGTCAACACCTAAAGCTGCATTCCAATACATTCCTATTGTCATTCATACTCCACTCCCACCTCCGCCTCCTCCTTTTACACATCAAACTCATGCACTACCTCCACCTCCCCCAATGGCCAATGTTCCCAGCTTCTTGTTGAATAAATATTCCCCCCTTGCATTACCCCAAGTGCTGAATGACATGCCGCAGGACTATCTAAAGATTTTTCCCAGATTCAATGGGGAAAATGAGATTGAAGCTCAAAAACATCTTGAGGTCTTCTGCTCTTTTGCAAAGAACCTTAATGTAGAACACCTAGATGTAGTCCTGAGACTATTTGTGCAATCTCTCGATGGCGAAGCTAGAAAATGGTTTAAGACATTAGGAGACCGTTCCATAACCACTTGGGAGGGAATGGAAAATACTTTTCTAAGAAAATGGGGAGAGAAGAAAGATCATGGGCACTATCTTACTGAGTTTAACACACTCAAGAAAAGACATAATGAAGGGGTGTCAGAATTTATCAAGAGATTTAATAAGTTGTATTTAAGCCTTCCTGCGGATATGAAACCTCATCAAATTGTTGCTAAAGTTGTCTTCGTAGCAGCTTTTGACTCAGAATTTGGTTTCTCTCTGAGAGAAAGAAAACCTACTACCCTGGATGATGCTTAGACAGATGCGCTAGAGTTGGAGGCAAATTTCGCCTCCATTGATAAATCAAAGGGAAAATCTGAACAAGATACTAGAAGAAAAGGTGATGAAGAAGTGTCTACTTCTAGTCAAGACAGAGACTCCAGTACTAACAAGATCGAAGAAATGAACAAAATGATTAAGAACCTTACCAATAAGGTGGTCAAAATCGAACTAGAGGCCAAGAATTCGACCTCCAAGAATTTCCAGAATGCTCCAAACAGAGGCTACAATCCTCAGTATCGGAGACCACCTCTGCAATTACTGCAGAGGGAACGAAAGGAGCAACAAGATCAGGTACCACACCCTCTGTACCTGGAAGGTCCAGTAGAGAATCCCACTGAAGAAACCACTTATGAGCAAGAGGGAGCATACCTTTCTTTTTCAAATAATGACAAAGTAGAATCTCCCCTGCAAGGAAGCGATGAAATTGAGGCCTAATTACAAGAAGAAGAGAAGGCTAGAAGCACAGAAGACCCAGAGGCTGATTACTATTGTAAGCAATTTGTTGATTTCATGCAAGCACAGTTCAATAGAAAATACGATCTCAGGTCTTCAAGGAAAAGGACTTGCACTCAAGATAAAGAAGAAGAGCCATCCCAGAAGGAGGCGCCTGCCCAGAAAGAGTCAACCATGCAAAAATTCCCAGACAAAGGTAAGAGGCGTCTAAAAAAAATTTTGCAGTCTGATGGTCAAATTCCTTCCTCTTCAAAAGCAGTAATTCCCCCTAATACCAAGTCTGAGTCAAAAGAAGGCAAACCCTTGGCCGAAAATGAAGATTCAAAAGAGGTTGTAACAGAAAAATCTCCTCCTGCCTTTAGTCTACAAAAGGAGCTTGAGAAGATCAAAATCCCAATCCCCTTGGCTGAATTATTGAAGCAACTAGCCTATCGTCCCAGGTCACCTCTTTCATGCTCCCTCCAGAAGCAGCACATCTTCCAGATAGTTTGAACCTTCAAGAAGAAATACCCATGGTTGTATTTGGCCCACACGTTGAGGAATTAGATACTTCTACTCCTCCTTTCTATGTGTCTCTAGTGATTCATGAACTGCTGTTACATAACTGTATGTTAGATTCTGGAGCTTCCCATAATCTATTACCTCTATCTGTCATGGAACAACTAGGATTACAGGTCACCCGTCCATACAAGGACCTCTATTCATTTGATTCCAAAAGAGTTAAATTCCTGGGGATGATCAAGGATTTGGTGGTCAATTTGGCCCAAATTCCAGCAAAAAGTGTGGTAATGGACATCGTGGTGGCTAACATCCCAGCTCGCTTTGGCATGTTGCTGTCAAAGTCCTGGGGGACAAAAATCGGTGGGTCAATCAAAATGGACTTAACATATGATACTATCCCATTTTTTGGTGGCCAGGAGAGGAGTTTGTACAGGGAAACCAGATTTGTCAAGATGGTTACTAAGGCTGACCACTCGGATAATTCACCAGTATACAGTAAAGAAGGTGATTTCTCATGTTTAATGCTGGAGGAAGACCAATATTTTTCTCAAGAACCACCATTCTGCCAGACCAAGACTGAGCAACCCTCAGAGAGCCATGAAGTAGGAATCTGGAAACTTTACTTTGATGGAGCAAACTCCAAAGAAGGTAATGGGGCCGGAGTATTATTGGTTTCTCCTACTGGCCAATGGGTCCCGCTGTCTTTCAAGTTGGAATATGAAGCCACTAATAATGTGGCTGAGTACGAAGCACTTATGTTAGGGTTACAGATAGCAAGGAGTATGAACATAGAGATTTTGAAGGTTCTAGGAGATTTAGAGCTAGTGGTTAGACAAGTGAAGAATAGGTGCCAAACTAAACATCCCAAGCTGAGGGCTTATAGGAATGAAGTGTGGGACCTAGTGGAGAAATCCTTCTTGGAATTTAATATTCAGTTCATGCCTCGGGAGCAGAATAGGATGGCAGACTCTCTTGCATTGGCTCCCAGTACCTTCCGTCCGCCTCAAAACCCTCTCTTAAGATATGAAATTGAGGTACGTTATTGGCCATCAATCCTGGACAACATCAAGCACTGGTAGGTGTTTTAAGATGAAGAAAAAATGAAAATATTTATGGAAACAATTGGAGAATTCTCAAATATGGAGATTGATGGTTGTGAAGAAGAAGAGGCTGAGGATATTTCAGAAAATAAATGGGAACAAAGGGTGGCAGGTCACGAAGTGTTGCAACTGAAGGGAAATGTTATACCTAGAGGGCTGGTGCCTCTAGAAATATTGTTTGACAAGAACGATATTCCACTATAGCCAAATAAAGTGGTAGAAGAGAACCAGGTAGAAGACCTGAACCTCGGTACTGATACTGATCCCAAAATAGTGAAATTATCCAAGAAGGTCCCAGAGGGATATAAGGAGCTATACCTGAAATTATTTTAGTCTTACAAAGACTTGTTTGCATGGTCCTATCAGGACCTGAAAACTTTTGATATCAGCATCATGCAGCACAAAATTCCCCTGAAGGAAGATGCGAAGCCGCACAAGCAGAAGCTCAAACAGATAAATCCCCTGTTGCTTCTCTCTATTGAGAAAGAAATTAAGAAACTTTTGAAGGCCAAGATAATTGTGCCATTAAGGTACTCTAAATGGGTGGCAAACCTAGTCCCTATCCGAAAGAAGAATGGAGAAATAAGGCTATGTGTTGATTTATGAAATATGAACCGAGCATACTTAAAGGATAATTATCCATTGCCCAAGATGGATCACATATTGCAGAAATTGGTAGGAGTTTCTCGGATGTCAATGATGGATGGATTCTCTGGTTATAATCAGGTGGCTTTACTTCTAGAAGATCAGAAGAAGACTGCTTTCACCACACCATGGGGTACATTTATGTACGCCAGGATGCCTTTTGGGTTGATCAACACAGGGGCTACTTTTCAGAGGGCCATGGACATTTCTTTTTTTGGGGAGCAAGATAAGTTTGTGATGGTCTACCTCGATGATATCACTGTGTTTTCAAAGGGTGATACTGAGCACATTGAGCATTTGTGTAGAACTATTGAGAAATGCAGAAGGTATGGTCTCTCTCTTAATCCACAGAAGTCATTGTTTGCATTAGAAGAGGGTAAAATTTTGGGACATATTGTAACCAAAGATGGGGTAAAAATAGATCTTAAGAGGGTAGAGGTTATAAATGGCATCTCTCTTCCTAAAAATAAGAAGGAGGTGCGAGTGTTCCTAGGGCGCATTAATTTTTTGAGGAGGTTTATCCCTAACTATGTTGAGATAGTTAGACATATAACTGACATGTTGAAGAAAAATAAAGAGGTAAAGTGGTCCCAGGAATCACGAGAGGCCTTTTCCAGGATAAAGAATGCTTTTGCAGAAGTCCCTGTGCTAGCTAGACCATATTATGCCAAACCTTTCATGATATTTTCATTTGCATCACCTCATACAGTGGCAGGAGTTTTATTGTAGAAAAATGAAGAAGGGTATGAGCAGCCCATTGCTTTCTTTAGTCAGGCGCTCCATGATGCAGAGCTGAAATATAACATACTAGAAAAGCAAGCATATGCCCTGGTGAAATCTCTTAAAGCATTTCGCATGTATGTCTTGCAGTCTCATATCACTATGTTTGTCCCCACATCTGCAGTAAAAGATATCCTTGTCCAAGGAGATAGTGAAGGAAAGAGGGGGAAGTGGATTGCCAAGATACAAGAGTATGAGCTAGACATCCGTCCTACTAAACTAATCAAGGGGCAAGGGTTAGCCAAAATTTTATCCGAATCAAACTGTCGGGCTCTAGGTATAAATATGTCTATAATAGCAAGTGAGGAGTCCGAGGAGGAAGAAGAACAACAGGGGGTAGAGATAGCTACACAGAATACACATAAGAAGTACCTCACCAGCCCGTGGTACAAAGAGATAGTGGAATATCTTCTCACACTCAGCTACCCCCCTAGCTGTGATAAAGCTAAATACCGAACACTAAGGTTGAGATCACAGAAGTACATAGTCGCCAATGGCCGACTATACTGGCGAGATCCCTGGGGAATCCTACTCCTGTGTCTTGCGGAGGATGAGGTAGAGAATATAATGGCCGAATTTCATGAAGGAATCTGTGGGGGTCATTACAGTTGGAGGGCCATCGCTCACAAAATCCTGAAGGCAGGTTTCTACTAGCCCAAACTCTTTGGAGATGTATTCGCCTGGGTTAGAGCTTGTGAGAAATGCCAAAGATTCGCAGAAAGACAGAAGTTGGCACCTCTGCCCATGATCCCTGTTCACGTGGATGAACCATTCCAGCAATGGGGAATTGACTTTATCGGTGAAATACATCCTCCGTCGAGTGGTCAGCATAAGTGGATATTAACTGCCATATATTATTTCACAAAATGGGTGGAAGTTATACCTGCAAGGAATGCAACAGATGCTGTGATAATAAAATTCATGGAAGAAAACATCATATCCAAGTTTGGCTACCCTGCCAAGATAGTGACCGACAATGCCCAGGCCTTCAAGTCTACAAATTTTGTGAGCTTCTTCCAGTAGTATAACATTACATTAAGTCACTTTACAGCCTATTACCCACAAGGAAATGGCTTGGAAAAATCTTCAAATAAAACCCTGGTGAGAGCACTGAAGAAGGCTATCAATGAAAATCAGAAAAACTGGGATTCCCAGTTGAAATTCGCCCTATGGGCCAACAGGATTACCAAAAAAAGAGCAACTGGGAAGTCCCCATATGAATTAGTGTATGGGAGGGCAAAAATATTCCCTGTGCAGTTAGCCTTACCAGTAGCCCGATTCATGCAAGAAAGTCAAGAAAAACTCGATGATGTGACCAAGAGAATAAATCAACTAGTGGAGTTGGAAGAAACACGGAGCCAGGTAAATCAGAGGCTAACTGAATATCAAGAGAAGATGAAAAACCTTTTTGACCAGCATGCCAAGGACAGGAAGTTACAAGTTGGGGATTTAGTGCTCAAATGGGATATCCGAAGAGCTGAAAAGGGGAAACATGGTAAATTCAACCCTCGTTGGTTTGGCCCTTTTAAGATTGTGGAAATAGGGGGAAATAACACTTTCAGGTTGGAAAATTTATAGGGAGATCTGCTCGATGCCCCTATAAATGGTAAATTCCTCAAACCCTACTTCCAGTTTTGACTCAGGCAGAGAGAGCCTGATGTATTATAATGTACATTAGTTTTCTATTTTCATCTTTGTGTGAATAATGTGGGTGTCATGATGAACCATAAAGATAAAAGTAAAGGTGCAGAAGAGTGGTGTCCAAAGTAGAAGATTAACAGGTGGTCTGCGAAGTTCTTGACATGCCCAGGGATGAACGTGCCATCCCCAGGTGGAGCCAATGTTGATCATGTTAGTCCTCAACTAATTTTCTAACAAGCAAGCAAGGGGTAAAATTGTCTCTGAGCTTTCAAGGAATGCATTCCAACTGAAAACACAGCATCCTTGAAGTTTCTTTATGCCCTTTATCCTTTGATAAATCTCCATTGTTGTTTCCAATCAAAAACCTCTTTATTTCTGTGAAGAAGAAATGCCCAAAATGGCCTTCATTACCCTTATTTTTCCCACTAATCATCTATTTCAACACCATTCTTCCCCTCTCCTACTTCCTCATTAACCCTCTAAATCACCCCATCTTCCCCCTTTAACCTTACGAACACACTTTGTTTGGTTTAGTATCCCTTTTTCCCTCTA
This sequence comes from Pinus albicaulis, assembly GCA_034641835.2. Taxonomy (NCBI): domain Eukaryota; kingdom Viridiplantae; phylum Streptophyta; class Pinopsida; order Pinales; family Pinaceae; genus Pinus; species Pinus albicaulis. The sequence goes on from CM076578.1 coordinate 1,977,067,944, forward strand.
CCGATTCCCTCTTTAGCCTTAAAATCCTCCTTTTCAGTTGAAAAACCCGCTTTTTACTTTGTAAACAGGCCTAGCCCCTTTTCGGCCCAGCCCTAACCACTTCCCCACCATGTAACCGAGCACCGGAACCAAAAATATAAGCTCCAGGCGCTTATCGCAATCGGAAGAGCGGGTGAGCGCTTTCCCTTTGTCACTCCGAAATATCCGATGCGATTGACTCCCTCCTTTGTGTTCCCGCTGCGATAGCAGCCGTGAATCTATACAAATCTGATGGCTCAGCACTAATCGCACTTGTTCCACAGCACCACTACTCTGATCACAATCAGAACTTTTAATTGTGCCGCCCTTCCATTCCCTCCGATTGAGATTCCTCAATTTGATCTGAGCCATTGATCTCTTGTGATCCAACGGTCCAGATCTCATCGCTCATCGCTCAGTTTCCCCTCTCTATCTCCCTTCGATTGAATGTGGGTCATTGATCTAGTCCTAGATCTGACGGCTGGCGCTCAATCGCGCGCTGCTCCAAATCGCAATCGCATGTTCTCAAATGTGTCCCCCGATTGCGATCCCCCGATTGAATCAGAGCCATCCATCTCGAGAGATCCAACGGCCAAGATTTAATTGTTACCCACTCATTGCACTGGTTGTTTCCCCCACTGATTTATTCTCCACTGTTGGTCCCTTGCGCGATCCAACGGTTGGTGCTTGATCGCACTGTCGCCCCAATCACAATCGGAATTTTCTCCCATGTCCTCCGCTGCTTCCCCCGATTGCGATCCTCCGATTTCATCATGTCTGTTCGTTGATACTAGATCAAGGGCCCACATTGCATAACGTCTCCACTGTAATTCTCCCATCGGGCTTCCCTATTTATCTCATCGGACAATCACCTCCGTTGATCTCCTCCTGATATCCAACGGCTCATAGTTAATCGTCCTCCACCCGCCGAGTCCCACCGCAAGATACGCCCAAATTTCATTCATTTTAATTTATTTTTTGTGTATTTGACCAAACCTTCATCGGCTCCATTTTCCACCATTATTTCACCATTTTCGTTGTTTTCCACCACTGCCCTACCATCCCTAGGCCTCCACAACATTTCTCCGCCACCTCCCTTGGATTTTATAATGATTTTATTGCATTTGTGAAGAGATAATCATTTCAACAGTTGTAAGACGAATCAGCAGAGACAGATTTGAGGGATCTGGGCCTGATAATTGAATATTTAGAGCCTTATCCCGTATTTAAAGGATAAATATGCATTTTGAATACCCAAAGAGCACACGCAACAGCCAGGTCTGCGTTTGAATATCTGCAGGACGTTTTTCTCCAGGAAGTACATCTCCCCATTAAATCCTTCATGCCTCCTCGAGCCCTTAAACAGATGAACGCATTAACAGAAGTTTCTTAAGAACTGTCAGAGCAGTAGTAATGGAAGCATGGAGGCCTGCAGACTTTCCATCCCTGTCATTTATTCCAGCAAGCTAGCGCAGAGTTCCAGGTGGCCAAAAAGACTTCAAGAAGACATCTGAGGTCAATTTCGACCTGATATAGATCTCTGGACCATATTACAGAGTACAGCGCGAGGTTATTGAGCAGTGTGGGTGTGAACGCTTCGGCCATTTTTTCTTAATGAATAAAATTAAATGAAACATCTACTCCCGCTACTACTGACTGCTATGACTGGGTTTTCCTCCTATAAAAACCCCAAAGAACGGATGATAGGGGGTTCCATATTTTCAGAAAATTATGCAGTAAGAGAATTCTGGATGCATTTTTGTTAAAATTTTATACGAACGCTTAGATTCCGTTGGGTTTCAGTGAAGATGAGTTCCATATTTAAAGAGGATTTTGGTCTTTTGTGTCTCACAGTTTGTAACTCTTCCTTTTCATGTGTTATTTCAATTGTTCAGTTCGTTCATTCGCTTTTCTTGTATCATGTTCTGAAATGCGAGTGGCTCACTGGTTTTTGGTATGAATTTATCCTAGTTGATACTCATGCTTGAACCAATCAAGGGCTTTAAATATGGCTTAGGCATGATATACTGTTCCACTTTTCACTTCAACCATATTTCTGCTATATTAGCTTCTTTGGGAGGTTATTTTTAAAACACTATTTTCATGCATGGATTCTTAAATTGGTAAGCCCATTACATGGGAATATTGTGTATCTGGATATCATCTCAATGACAGCTAGTATTATCTCAATCCTTCACACGCAGTAATCACTCTCTGATCCCTTATTTCTGTGAGGTATTTTCGAACCAGCCCTCTTTACAGTAAGCTGCCTCTGAATTGTCTGATGCATTTGTATGAGAATTCCAGACCTTGCCTCTGCAGCATTCCTTTCCTTGCGTCCATTTTCTGAAGGTTTTGGTCCCATTCAAGTTAACCTTCCTATTTATAGGAGATAGCATGAGAGCCTTTTGTTGATAACTCCCCTGGTTATATCACACGCTCCTTGCTATATAAGATGTCCTAGGCACTGGTCTTTCACAACTCAAGGTTGTCCCTAGGGTTGACAACACACTCCATGAACCTCCTCTTGTGGCTGATCCACATCTTGTGGCTCATCTTTAGGAACAAGTAGCTCCTCCTCTGCATGCAAGTGTATCTCCATCTCAAGTGACAACTTCATGGCTTTCTCCTCATGAAATTTGATATCCTGTCGCACGACAGTCATCCAATTGTCTAGAAAATACACATGATAATTGTGGGGTGTTTCTGTGTACCCCATAAATATCCCAACCTTTGCGGTCAGCTCCAGCTTCTTCTTAGCATCCTTCGTCACATGAATGTAAACAGGTGAGCCAAAAATCTTCAAATGAGAAATATCAGGCTTCTTACCAGAAAATTCCTCTTCGAGTGTACTCATGCCAAGTAATCTATGAGGACAACCGTTTTGCACATAAACCACAGTGTTGCATGCCTCAGCCCACAAGTGTATGGGAAGGCCCTGATCATGCAACATCGCAACTGCAGAACCCATGATCATTCTGTTCTTCCTCTTAGCGACCCCATTTTGTTGTTGGTTATGAAGCGCTATGAGTTCTCCTCGAATTCCTTCTTTGATACAAAAGTCTTTGAATTCGCCATAGATGTATTCACCACCATTATCACTCCAGAGAGCTTTCACTTTCTTCCCTAACTCTTTCTCAACCAGTGCCTTGAACTCACAAAACTTTGAGTATGTCTCGCTCTTCTTTTGCATGAAGAAGATCCAGCACTTACGAGAAAAGTCATCAAAAAATATCACATAATACCTGTGCTTTGTTGTTGAAGCAACCGAGAAAGGTCCACACATGTCTGTGTGAATTCTCTCAAGGATCGTCGAACCACGACTATCCTTCTCATGAAAAGTTGTCTTCACAAATTTTCCCAAAGTAAATCCCTTGCACTGATCTGACTGCGCAAGTGTACCTTTGGGAAGTTGGTAGAAATCTGCTGCAAAATTTTCAAAGCGCCATGGTGAAGATGTCCCAATCTCCTGTGCCACAATTCACCCTCATCTTGGCTCACCACTCCTTATGCTTTGCCTACCATTGCAGCGTAGCCATCTACCTACAATTGATAAATATTCTTAACTCGAATCCCTATCCTCCTGGTTTGACCAGTTGTTTTATGGCGCAGGAAAGCTTTTCCTTTGCTAAAAACAACATCATAACCCTTGTCTTCCATCATCACCACAGAGATCAGATTCTTCTTCAATCCTAGAACATGCATGACATCATTTAATATGAAAGTTTTACTGGACTCCCTCTCAAAGGAAATGGTCCTGATACCATTCGCATTGTATCTACCATCATCGCCCATCTCGATGTGCACTCCAAGATCCTTTTCCTCCAGATCACTAAACAAATCTTTGTCTCCGGTCATATGGAAAGATGCACCACTAATGCGATAAAATAAAAGTCAAGCTCAAACTGCGAGGCTAAGGCCTCTCCCACTACAGAACCAGAAACGCTCTTATTCTTCTTCTTCTGTGGGCAATTAGTGGCGAAATGCCCGTGCTGGTGACAGTGAAAACACTTCACCTTGGACAAATCATGCTTCTCGCCTTTAGCTTCGGATTTGGAAGATTTCTTCCCTTTTCCTTTCCATGCTTTGGCAGCCAAAGCGCAATTTTCTTCATCTTCATTCTTCGATGAAGATCCATCCGTGGTACCTCGCCTTATCTCCTCCTGCACAAGATCCGACCAAAGTCACTCCCATCCTGGCAGTTTCTCCCGTCCATTGATAGAGTCTTCGTAGCTATGCCAACTCTTCGGAAGCCCAAGGAGAGCCAAGCTCACCAAGTCTTCTTCATCAATAGTAACCCCCACACTTCCCACTTCATCCTTGCAGTGGACAAACTTCATGAGGTATTTTGGAATATTTTTACCTTTCTCCATTTTTATTTTTCTGAGCTTGTCTTTAAGCGCCAACTTTCCTGGTCACTTCTGCTTTGGAACAAGTCTGTCAAAGCCTTCCACATTAAGAATGGAGTGGCTTTCCCGTGAAGTCTGGACACAATTTTTTCCTTCACACCTTCCAACAGAATCCTTCGACACTTTTCTACCTTCTTTTTCCATGCAGCAAGTGCGGCTGCATCGCTAGAAGTAGGCTTCGAAATATCAACATCTATGAACTCCTTCAACCCATTATCATCCAGCACCACCTCCATCCTGTCCTTCCATGATATGTAATTCAAGCTGACCTTAAGGGAATACTCCAATCGCAATCCGTTGAAAGACATTTCAATGAATGCTCAACTTCGACACCAAGAAAACACTGCAGCAAATTCGAATTCCACCAGCACAAAACTTAACCACTTCAATAATTTCAATCTCCTCCAATGATCAACACAACTCTGATACCATGTAGAAATTATATAACTTATGTTTTATATGTCCAATTTTCTTCTGATCTCACACTATTTTAACTTCATGCAAAATAATGAATCTATTCCACCATTGATCATTTGCAGAAATTAAATCAAGATTGCAATGCACACATGAAACAATAAAAATTCACACACATTAACACGGTTGTTTAACGGGAAAGCATGAAGCTGAGAACCCCAAATATCTATATATAATATACGTCATAGAGATCATGTAACAATCGTCATACAAATCTGATCATATCAAGCTCTCAGTACAATACAATCGCTACACACTAATCAAGAACAATTAGCAAAAATCTGCATTGATTTTTTCCCTCCTGATAGCCTGCCTCTACTACGCAATCCCTACTGAAGAATGGCTCTAGATGAGTTCGAATTGATCCATCCTTTCTCATGCAATCCTCATAGGCATCTCCAATGAATGTGTGGTGTATACAATGCAACACTATAGTCACAACTGATAGTCACACTTGCTTTTCACCAATCTCTCCACTGAGTCTCCACTGATCTGTTATGCACTATAGTTAACTGTTGTCTCTGTCTAGTTAAAAAATGAGTTATTATTTAGTGAATTGATTTAACTAATTAATTTACCCAACTCCACTGAAAGTATCAATCAGTTAGAAATAGACACAATCAGTTCAACTGAGTTTAACTCCACAAGTGTAGTTAAACTAGAAACCAACTCCACCAACTACTTCTCCAACTCCACCAAACTCTACCACTTGAGTTCTAACTGAATTCCTCCATGCATGAACCACCAATAGCTCTAGGAATTGTGTAATTCCTTCAGCTAGATGATCTAAAAAATCTGTTAACTAAATGTCAGTGCTCCAAGATAATAAGATAATGTTTAGAGTCCAAATATTATTAAGAGCTAATAATATCCGACATGTCTATTTTTAGACTGGGAGTCTAAAAATAGACTTCGCCCAAAATGTCTAAAAATAGAAGTCCATCTATTTTTCCAACTTGATCAACCATCCACAAATAGCATCCTGCAACTCATAGAATATGATCGACATGCCTAAAAATAGACATAGTCTAAAAATAGATTTTGCGCCAAAAATAGCCTGCAGGGCCCACTTAGTGAAGACGACTCTTTTCATTAAGCTCATCATATTTTTGAATCTCAACATTGTGTGTCCTTGATCACACATTTTTCCAACGCAGAGAAGATTGTGATTCATGTTTTCAACCAATAGAACATTCTTGGCTAGAACATATTTGCTTCTGAGAGTGATGGTACCTGGTCCTATAACATTTGAAGATCCATCATTTCCAAAGGATACAGTTCCATCCTTATTTTTTTTCAAAGATACAAATTTTTTTCTATCTCCAGTCATTTGTGTTGAGAAACCGCTATCAACATACCACACATCTTTGTTGTTTTGAGCCTTGAGAGCAAGAGCATGATTATCAATCTTCTTCTTCTTCCATGTTCGTTCGTTTTGTGGCTTCGAAGATTCTTCTAGAGGATTTTCAAGTCTGCAGTCTCTGGCTATGTGTCAAAAGTTATGACATTTGTAAAATTCCATATTATTTCTTAAATGTTCAAATATATTGATGTTGTGTTGAGCCTTGGGAGGTTCATATTTGAAGGATCTCCTGGAATTGTATTGGTTCCTCGGGTACGTGCGACATTCTACAGCTTTATGACCAAATTTTCCACATGAATAAAAATAGCCATAAAAAATATGTTGGTACCTGGATGGAAATCTTCGCCGAGGAATTTTCTTCCAAGGTTGTTCTTGCGAATCTTGTCCAATGAAGTCTACATGCATGTCAGATCTCATAGGTTCATTGTATTTTGTTGTAGAAGGTCTTGTTTCTTCTTCTTTGTAACCGAGGCCAATTCTGTCTTTGTAATATGATTAATTGTTGATGTATTATTCCAATTCCCTTGAGATGTTGGCATAGTTTTGGATAGTTTTTCCCTTATTCACTTCCTTAAGCAGCAAGACTACATCGGTTTCTAATTCTAACCCTTTCTTGGTTGCTTTTTTCTAGCTTTTTTTTAGGTGACTCTTCAATGCATTTGTGTTCTTCAACTTCAATTTTGAGACCTTGAACTTGTTCTTCAAGAGTATTGAAACAAATCTTCTCAGCCTTGAGCTCTTTTATAAGCTTGATTTCTTCCTTAGAAAATTCTTCTATGGTCAACCCTTCATCTTCATTGTTTGATACCTCTTGGTTATTGTGCTTGGCCATAAACAATATTCTCTCGTTGGCTTCTTCTTCGCTGTCATTGTCTTCATCAAATGATGAGCTATCTTATTTAGAGAGAAATTTCTTTTTGGATCCTTTCTTTTTGCCTTGCTTGTTGAATTTATTAAAGCCTTTCTTTCCTTTTGAGTTTCCATCACTTCCATTCAGACATTTTTCTACGAAATGCCCAACCTCACCATAGCTGAAACATATCAGTGGAAGTTTACCTTTGAATTTTCCCTTACCAATTTTTAGTCTTCTCGTAGAGTAAGCATATTCTTCATCTAAAAGACCTGCTTAATCATCTCCTTTTTCTTCAAAATTGTAGGTGTATGTCTTTTCAATTGAAGGTTGTTCGTCCTTATTGCTTTTCTTAGATGCAACAAATGCAACTTCTCGATACGAAGTACCCTCTTCTTCATCAAGTATCATTTCATATGCTATGAGAACTCCATGTAGTTCCTCTTTGCTGTGTTTTTCCAAATTTGCACTGTATTCTAAGAACGATACCTTTGGGTTGAATCTCCCTAGAAAAGTTCTAATAATATTTCGTATAATAGTCTTCTCGTCAACTAGCTCTCCCAATCCTTCCAGAGTATTGGTTATTTCATCAACGTATTGGAAGTATGAAGCAATGTTTCCATCTTCTTTCATTTTGAGTTGCTCAAATTTTTCTTTATAGATTTGAAGCTTTGCTTCTTTGACATTTGAGTCACCTACATATATATTCTCAAGCTTGTCCCATACATTTTTGGTGGTTTTACAACCCAACACCTTATGATAAGCATATTCAATAATACCACTGATAATAATATTATTTGCTTTTGCATCATTTACCAAATTCTTCTTACCTTGTTCATCTAACGGTTGGTGTAAAGCCAATTTGAAGAGTGTCCCATACTTCATAACCTTGTGCCAAGAGATAGACCTCCATTCTTCCTTTCCAGAGTGCATAATTATTTTCATTGAACAGAGGTACACCATTCTTGGTATGCTCCATGACCTCCTTCCAGCTGTTAAACTGCTATTGAAGGAACCAATCTCTGATTCCAATTTTTGGAAATACTAAGATGGGGGGTGAATCAATATTCCTTTCAACTATTATTATTAATAATCTTTCATTGCCTTAGCTAATCTTCAATTATTATTAGTGTTTGTACAATGATAGCATTAAACAAAAGGAACACAAATGCACACAGTTTTTAAGGTGGAAACCCTCTCCGGGAAAAAAACCACCTGAATGCTTTTCTAATAATTCTTTAATATTCAAATCCAATTGAAAATAAAGCTCCAACTTCCTAGAATATAGAAAAGAATTCTTCTCCAGCTCCCACTGGATGGATGATCCAACGCCTGAGATTCTTCAGTAGTCAACTGAACGGATTCCCCAATAGCCAATGACCTACAACTCACCCTAGCACCACCCTACCACTGTAAATTTTTCCCAGGATTGAACCTGTTGGTGACTTCATGCACGAGCCTAGCACCACCCTACCACCCTATAGAAGACTAAAACAAGAATGGACTCCCGTACCAGGTAAAATGGTCCACTTTACAATGATATAGAATGATGTAGAAGAAGAAGATACACTAGACCATAACCCCAAATATGACACAACAACCTAATGATGATTCTAGACCTCCCGACACTACCTCTTCAACTCTTGGCAGATAGATGCTTGTATAATTTTCACAATGATGCATGTACAATAACTTAGTACAATGATACATTTACAATGACTGTATGGAGTGCTTCCCACTTGAAGACTTCATGTGGTGAAATTCTTGCTGTTGTTCAGCATCTTAATTGTTTCCCTTGTCATGCTACCCTCTGCTGCATCTTGCTTTTGTTTGCTTCCCTATAAATTGTTGTCCTTTGCAGCCCTTGACAACACATGATCTAGCTTTTTCTTCCCTTCTAGAAGCTCGATATTGAATCTGCTGTATCTCTATTATTTTTGATCCCCAATATGTGATTTTTGGTCCTATAGTAGTCTTTTGAGTCTTCTCTCCAATGCCACAGGTCTGACCCAATTTGGATTCTTCAAGGGAGATTTATGCCCAATCTCTCACAATGCCCTAATTGTGTATCTATTCAGTAGAGCGAACTTGTATGGGGTGCCACGTGTCACTGTTTCTTCAAATTTGTCTCATAAAACTTTCAGCTTCTGAACCTTCGTAGATAAAACTTTATAGTGCAAATTCCACAATCACCTGTTTGAAGTAGAGAAATCCCTACAAGAGGAGGATATGAGGATCACAATTTCTATAAATGCTTAGGTTGAGAGCCTATTCAACAAGTGAACGTGGGAGGGATTTTAGGAGCTTAAAAATTATTAATAATTAACTTTTCAATGACCCATGCCACAACCCCATGGGGTTTTATCCCACTTACTAGGGTTAAAAGCTTCAAACATTAATATCTCTCAAACCATGAAGAATTACATGGCATGCCATATATCAACGGAGACATATCGACAAGTAGAAACCATCAAAAATATTCTAGACCCAGAATATAGTAATTTGGTAGGTCAAAATTCCCACACGAGATCGGGGTAGCCCTTGGTGTTGCTTGGTTTGACATCAATGAAAACCACTGATCAACAAGTATGACCCTGCAGTCACAAGAGATCAAGAAATTGGGGGCATAGATAGGCATCCCAAGGGATCAAAATGCTAGATCTGAAACTACCCATGAGATAGACAAAAAGCATATTGAGAGGTTGGAGAAGGCAGAGAAGGAATTTTTGGCCAACAGTATTCTAGGCCAAATGAAGCTGATAATTTGGGGCAGTATCATAGAGTTAGTGGATGAAATATGGCACTCCATCCACATTATTTTTTAACAGAAATATTTTATTGACAAATGCATAGCGACTATTGAAAAAGAAAATCAATAATTTGGAAATATACCAATCACAACCCCTAAAATCATAAAATTATTGAACTCCAAAACCAGTTATGACCTTGAGGAGTTGGACATGCAAGATAGATTTGCGACCATATTAGAGGTGAAAAGGGTCCTCACTAAGAGGAATTTAGTGAGGCAACTAGAGGAGAAGTGTCATGAATTGGACATGGCCATCACCAGATTCTTAAACAGAATTGAGCCATTGAGGGAAAATGGGTTGCCCTCACTATATGTATTTAATAATAAGCTGGTCTAAAAGGGATATTATATGACCAAGCTCAGGGAAATAGTTAAGGATACCACCAAATTTTCCAACATCAAAGGAAACGTGACCAAGAAAGTGGTCTTAGACCTCTTAAGCAACGACATCTTTATTCAACATGAGCTGAAACATGTTTTCCTCACCAAGATGACTTTTAGAAAATACAAAGAGGTGGATGAAGTGTACCAATAGTTCATAGGGACAAGAATTCCAAGTAAGAATGAGTGATCCAAATTTTTCATGTACTAAGATTGAAAAGGCACAATGAACACATTAGCACAACCATCGATTAACAAAAAGTGCCAGCACCGCATCATATTTAATGATCCTGCAAAGGTGGCCCAAAGGAAGAGCCAGATGTTAGAGCCACCCATCGTTCTCTCTTCGTGACCACCTCAGCCACCTTCAACCGAATTTTTGGATTCACGAAGAGCTACCAAAGTTTTTGGATTCATGAAGAGTTGCCCTGTCTTCTAGTTTCTTTCTCCAAAGGTTGTTTTGAAGGTTTCCCTAAGAGTACACTGAAGCAGGTTTCGATTTTAATGTATCTTGCTTGATCTTAAGCTGCACTTTGTTTTCTTATCTATTTTCATCCCTTCTGAAAGTAGTCATGTGGATTGTTGGATTGTTTATCTCATAAGTTAGCTTTAATACAAGCTTGTCCAAAGAAGTTTAAGGTTAGCCCTGTCTTTGGTTGGTTTAAAACAGTTGCTTAAAAGTCTTTTCTTGTTTGGAAAGTTGATAAATCCTTGTTGAAATTACTGAATTTTTCCACCTTCTCAACACTTTTAATGCTCCATTCATCATTTAATCTAAAGGATCTTTTGATATTGATGATTTTCCCCTTGGATCACTCTTGAAATTGTTGCACAATTAAACCCTTTTATGACTCCATAGCCCAATGGATTAAGTGTTTTTTCATATCTATCCTATCTACTAAATCTTGTTCTGATTGTTCACACCTTCACCCCTTTGAAACTCTTTCATTTTTAGGACTTTCCACTCAATTAAAAATTCATGCTCAACCATCGAAACAAACAACAACCCTTATTCTTAATAACTAGCCTAATATCATACTAAAAGCCTTGAAGATAAATCATTCTTTGCACTTATAAGAGAGATCACTCTATGGATTCAGGAGGGCTAGATCCTATAATCCCAAAGTGGTTCATAATGTTGTCTCTGTAGCTTTATTCTTACCAATCTACTAAAATTACAGAGGCCTAACATTTCTTGCGACTCCGTTGGGGATTCTAAGTAAAATCCTTAAAACAAAACACTCAGTGTTCAATGCAATATTAGTAGCTCTCTTCAAGCACTACCAAGCAAATGGTAATCATGATAAAACTTATTTGAATCAGTGACAAACTAAGGAACCCTTAGGATTCTCATAAGAGCTTATCAAACCTTGAAGGAATCAGCTAGCTTAGCCATAAGAGTATACTTTATTTGTCTCATCACCATAGCTAAGTGTTGAAATAGATTTAGGACACTCTTAGAACCCATAGAACTGAAATACTTCAAAAAACCCAAAAAATATTTCAGATTGCTTTCAAATAAACATGGTGGTGGACCATAAAACATTTTACCTCCATAAGAGCTAAAAATTTCCACCTGGTGACTCCACAATCCTAAATAGACCTTAAGACTCCACTGGGAAACCCATTATCATCATAACATCATTTAAACTCAGTTAAGAAGACTTCAAATATTAAATTTTTCTTATTTAAAGATCAGTTAGCCTCCTAAAGATTGTCATATTTGGTTAAACTTTACTTGTAAGTTGGGTCTGAAAAACATAGCATAGTGGCTCCTAGAAGGATTCATACTAGAGCCTATATTGACCCAAATCCTCCTGAGATAGTTGATAACCCTGAAAGAATACTTAGGAAGTCCCCTAACGCTAAAACTTCAACTATTGTCAGACCACTCCATAGAGCTAATTCTATTCCTGAAAACCTTGTAGCTCTACAAGAATCACAAGTTGACTTAAGAAATCCATTTAGAACTAGGTCACTTGATGATATAGATCAGATAGATTTAGAGTTTCCACCTTCATCCCAAGATAGAGGTGAACATCTTGGTAGTAGAGAAACTACTCCACCTGATTTACATTTCCTTCATAATTTTGGTTTCTCTCATCCTAGATCTACTCAACAGTCTCTTGTTGGTCCATCCACATCTGTTACCCATACACCCACTGTGGAAACCACCCCATTTCATCAACCCCTTCCCTTTTTACATCATTCACTTGTAAACCCCCTACTTTTTCCACTACCTCCTATCATGGCAACATGGTATGCTCCCTTGTTCCTTCCTTTAACTTTTATTCAATCTTCCACAGGACTATTAGTCCAAGATACCTTTGTATGATGCCAGTGGTGCTACTGCTCCTTCACAACATGTGGATAAGATGAATGACTACTTTGACAGAAATGAGATTGATGATGAAACTGTCAAACTTAGATTATTTTCTCAAATTTTAGGGAGAGAAGAAAGAAAATGGTTCAAAGGCTTAACCCCTCACAGTATTAATGATCTCCAGGCCTTCCATCAGTTATTCTTAAACAAATGGGAAGTTAAGAAAGACCCTCTCCAAATACTTTCGGACTACAAGAATCTCCAAAGAAACACTTGGGAAAGTGTTCAAGCTTATTGCACTAGGTTAGATAGTGTGTATAATGTACTTCCCCCTGATCTGAAACCTCCATAAGGCTCAGCTTTAAACAAGTTTCCTGGAGGATTTGATCCTGAAATGGCTTATCAACTTAGAGAAAGATACCCTATGACTCTAGAAGATATGCAGAAAGGAGCCTTAGTTTTGGAAGTTAATTTAATGGAGAAAAGAGCAAAAATGAGGAATGAGAAGAAAGTGTCCTTTAGAGAGGAATCTACACCTTCCACATCTAGCTCTAAGATGGAAATAATGATGGAAGAGATGATGAAAAATATGAGAATACTTGAGAGAACACAAGCTAGTCATAACCAATCAGCTCCTCAAAATAGAAATCAAAATCAAAATCAAAATTTTAGGAGAAACCAACCTCCAAACAGACCAAGGGAAGATGATCAACAGATTACACCTCCTTTTCATCAAAACTATGTAAGTGAGGTTGAAGAAACAATTGAACAAACAGAGGAAGATGACATAAACATGTTGGGAGTATATAATGATACTTTTGATGTTCATTACAATAGAAAACAAGATATTTACACACCCTATGATGATAAAAGAGCTGAGGATGAATATTATTATCAAGAGCTGGAAAATATCATCATAGAAACTCCAAAAGAGTATGACCTTAGGAGTAAAAAGAATCTGGAAACTCCCAAAAGTAAAACCTCTGACAATTCTGCAAAAAATAGCCCTCTGATTAAACCCAAAAACAATAAACAGAAAGACAAAACAGTGGCTGTAAATTCTGATAAGAACAAAGATAAAGGCACTCAAATTAATGAAAAATAGAGTGCAGACCTTATCATCATTAGCACCTCAGCTAGTGCTCCTATTAAAACAATTTTGACAAAGGTAAATAGAGAAAATCAGCAAGCTGATTTTACTGATAAAATAGTGGTTAATAAGGCTGAAACAAACATTGTAAAAAATCAGACCCCTTTTAGTTTGGAGCAGGAAATTTTCAAAATAAAAATCTCTGTTCCTCTTACTGAATTAGCCACCCAAGATGTATATAGATCACAAATTTTGAAGGCTTTTAACATAACAAAAAATAATGACACTATTAATCTTAATGATGACCAACCCGAGCTTTTATTTGGTCCTAAGATTGAGGGAAGATACCAAGAAGGACCAGTTCCTCCTTTTTTGTTAGTTTGAAGATTCATGACAAAATTTTACACAACGCTATGCATGACTCAGGGGCCTCTCATAACTTAATGCCAAAATCAGTGATGGAGAGCCTAGGCCTTGAAATTACCAAACCATACAAAGATATATACTCCTTTGACTCCAGTAGAGTGAAATGCCTAGGTTTAATCAAAGACCTTTGTGTAAACTTAGCACAAATTCCAGCCAAGTGTTTAGTAATTGATATTGTAGTGGTTGATCTACCCCCAAAGTATGGTATGCTGTTATCAAGATCTTGGGGAGCTAAGTTACAAGGAACAATGCAAATGGATATGACATATGCTACGATCCCTGTTTTTAATCAAACAAGAAGACTTTATATGGAATCTCATATGCAATACATGGTAAGTAGCCAAGAAAGACTAGAAAAATCTTCTATCTATTCTGTACATACAGGCCTTGAATCATTTATTCATTCAATCATGAAATATTTGATGAGGAGGAAACCTTAACTGATTTAGTGGCCACTCCTCACTGTAATGTAGTGGCAGACATAGAAAAGGAAGGAGACTTTCTAGAAAGGTCAAAACAGTGTGTGAAAATAGAAAATCATGTAAACTAATCACAAGTCTAGAACTACAAAACAGTTATCCATTACTTGTTAACTTTGAGAACCAAGAGAAGAATCCTCAACTTAATGAAGAACATGAGGAACTAGAACAATTTCAAAACAATACTGACTATCAAGAACAGTCTGAAAACCTGCAAGATAAAGAGGATAGTAGTCAAACTACTGAATCCAAAACTAGTCCTCTTTGGAGTATGAATTTTGATGGGTCTTGCACTAAGAAAAATGCAGGTGCAGACATTTGGATACATAACATTGAAATAATCACACTGAAGGGCATTCCTACAGATTAAATTTTCAATTTTCAAATAACCTAGCTGAGTACGAATCCCTCCTTTTAGGCCTACACTTGTTGAAGAAATTAGGAGCCAAAAGGATAAAATTTTATGGGGATTCAGAGTTGATTGCTAGGCAAGTGAATGGGGAATATAGTGCCAAGCACCCCAGACTAAGAGCCTATAGAAACGACGTCATGGACTTACTAAGAACATTTGAGGAATCCAAACTTATCTTTGTCCCAAGAGACCAAAATATCCCTGCCCATAGTTTAGCTTTTGCTGCTAGAACATGTTTAACACCTTATGAAACCAAACAATGCACTACCCAAATCAAATTTAGACCAGCTGTCCCTGATAATGAGAAATATTGGCAAGTGTTTGATGGAGACAAACAAATAGAAGACTTCCTACAGTCCAGAAATGAATTTGAACTACCAAGTTCAGATTTAGAATATGAAGATGACTATTCTATTGAAGAAAACCCACTTGATGAAGAAGCAAACTCTCCAAAGATTGATGATATAAATCTGTTAGCTAATAAACTTGAAAATACCACAGAAATTAGTGCATATTTAGGAAAAGAAGACTTAGAAATGCTGAAATCTAACATTCAAAGTTTGCCAAAAGGTCTGGTCCCATTAGAAGAGTTGTTTGATTTCAATGATGTTGCCAAGAAACCAAATCTGGAGCCTATTGAAACTAAAGTAGAAGAGTGTAGCATAGGCAGTGAACTAAAACCAAAAATGATCAAACTGTCCAAAACTTTACCAGTTCACATCAAACTGAAATACATTGAGCCGTTTAAGGAATTTTCTGATGTTTTTGCATGGAGTTATGAGGATTTAAAGTCCTATGACACAAAGATAATTCAGCACAACATACCTCTCAAAGAAAACCAAAAGCCTTTTAAACAAAAATTGTGCAGAATAAACCCTGTTCAATTACCTTTGGTTGAGAAAGAAATCAAGAAAATGTATGAAGCTAGAATTATTGTCCCTATTAGATAGTCAGAGTGGGTGTCTAATCTAGTGTCAGTTAGGAAGAAAACAAGAGAAATAAGGCTTTGTATTGACTTTAGGAAGTTAAACAAAGCCTCATTAAAGAACAATTACCCTTTACCCAAGATGGATCATATTTTACAAAGGGTAGTTGGTTCTAAAAGGATTTCTTGTTTAGATGGCTTCTCAGGATACAATCAAATATTAGTACATCTTGATGATCAACTCAAAACAACCTTTAATACACCTTGGGGCACTTTCATGTATGTGAAAATTCCCTTTGGTTTAATGAATGTTGGTGCTACATTTCAAAGAGCCATGGATATTGCATTCTCGGAAGAATTAGGCTACTTCATCATTATTTACCTTGATGATATCATTGTTTTTTCTAAAACAGATGAAGAACACCTAGAACACTTGAGAAAAGTCTTTGAGAAATGCAGAAAATTTGGGTTCTCTTTAAATCCAAAGAAAACAATGTTTGGTCTCCAAGAAGGTAAACTACTTGGCCACATCATATCAGAAGAGGGAATAAAGATAAACCCAAAAAGGATTGATGGTATATTGCAAATCAATCATCCTAGAAACATCAAGGAACTTCAATCTTTCATTGGGAAGATTAATTTCTTGAGAAGGTTCATACCCAACTTAGCTGAACTCCTTAGAAACATAACAAATATGCTGAAATAGGAAGTAGGAGTTAAATGGACCTTAGAAGCAAATAAATCTTTTGAACTGGTGAAACAAGCATTAACCAAAACACCAATTTTTATAAGTCCTGATTTTTCAAAAGATTTTTTCATTTTTTCATTTGCATCATAACATATAGTGGTTGTTCTCCTATTGCAGAAAAATCCACAAGGACAAGAGCAGCCAATTGCATTCTTTAGTAAGGCATTGAGAGATGCACCTCTGAATTACAATATCATGGAAAAACAAGCCTTTGCCTTATTCAAAGCCTTAAAAGACTTCAGAGTATACATTTTACATTCACACATAGTTGCATTTGTGCCAAATTCAATTGTGAAAGACATTTTAACACAGGACCCAGATGGAAAAAGAGGAAAGTGGATAGTTGTGATACTTGAATATGATTTAGAAATCAATCCCACTAAGCTCATTAAAGGCCAAGGACTAGCAAGATTAATGGCTGAGTCTAATTTTGAAGCTCTTGATATAAACATGATAAATGCATTAGATGAACAAGAGGAGTTTTCCACTCCCATTATTGAGGATTATTTTTGAATTCATCTTGGTATGCTGATATTTCATATGTTTTGCTCAATTTGCATACACCTCCTGGTTTCTCCAAGACAAAGGCAAGATTTTAAAGTTGAAAGTTGTAAATTACTGCATTTTAGATAAATGTCTATATTGGAAAAATGCTAGTGGGTTATTGCTTAAATGTTTGCCTGAGAATGATGCAGATAAGATCAAGCATGAGTTCCATGAAGGAGAATGTGGAGGTCACCTCTATTGGAAGATAACTACCAGCAAAATCCTTACAGCTGGTTACTTTTGGCCCACCCTCTTTCAATATGTCCATAAAATGATAATTGCTTGTGATAAATGCCAACTCTTTGAAGGTAAAAGAAAATTTCTTCCCTTACCCTTGCATCCAATCACTGTTGAAGCTCCTTTTCAACAGTGGGTTCTAAACTTCATAGGGGAAATCCATCTACTCTCATCTGTCCAACATAGATGGATTCTCACTGCAACAGACTACTTTACCAAATGGATAGAAGCCATCCCTTCTAGGCAAGCCAATGACTCTATCATCATAAAATTTATTGAAAATCATATCCTATCTAGATTTGGCTGCCCTAGGAAGATTATCACTGACAATGCTGCTACATTTGGATCTAAAAATATGGTTTAATTCTGTCACAAATATCAAATTACATTGGGCCATTCTACTACTTATTACCTGCAAGGTAATGGGCTGGAAGAATCTTCAAACAAAAGTTTGGTGAACATAAGCAAGAAGTTGCTGGAGGAAAATAAGAAATCTTGGCACACAAAGCTAGTACATGCATTATGGGTTGACAGATTAACACTTAAAAAATCAATTGGAATGTCACCCTACCAGCTTGTTTATGGAGTAGATGCAATTTTTGCAACCAACCTAGGAGTGCCAGTCATGAAGCTGATCTAAGAAGTACAATCTGAATACAATGACATGATCAGAAGAATTAATTAGACCATACATCTTCATCAAACCAGAGACGAAGTCTACAACAGAGCATTACAAAAGCAAGAAAGCATCAAGAAGCTTTTTGATAGAAGGACAAACGCCAATGATTTCAACATTGGTGACAAAGTTTTAAAGTGGGATTCAAGGAGAGAAGATAAGGGAAAGCATGGGAAATTTGATAACTTATGGCTTGGTCCTTATCTCATTCATTCTACTACTGGTAACAATGCCTATTTTCTGCAAGAATTAAATGGAGCTGAACATTTTGGGGGTCTTGTCAATGGCAGGATGCTCAAACATTATTTTTCTTGACCATATCAGCTTGGAAGCCTTTTTATTTTTTCGCATTGTTAATATCATACTCATAATTGCATTCAAAGTTACAAAATGAAAAAATACAAAAAAAATAGAAAGAGAAAAAAGGGCAGATTGTAAAAAACAAGAAAAGTACAGCCCCATACCAAAAAAGAGAAACAAAGTCTGAAAGTGTGCAAGCTCAAATGCCACTCCTTAGAAACACACTCCTAGTTAGTCATATAGCCTAATCATGACTAATTATTTTTCAATTTACTGTTGATAGGTTAGTGAAATAGATTTTCCAAATAGCTTAATCTTGGCTTATCATTTAGGTAGATTAGGATAAAAGAAAAGGGTTCAAACAAGCTCAAAATATGAACCTATGAATTCCAAAAAGAAAGAATGGCTCTGACTAGATCAAATCTTAAGCCAGGGATAGAAGCAAACTGGTTCTAATATGTCCAAAACGTGAACCAGAGAACAAAGAAGAAACAGGTCAAACAAGCCTAGAAAATAGAGCTGAAGAAAACAGAAGGATGTTCTTGAGTTTTCAGATCTTAAGCCTTCACCATTTTGCTTTAAATTTCTGCAAATTTTAGTCTATGTGCAACTTGTTTTTATGCCATAGATATGCATCAAGTTAGACTATTCAATCCTAACTTGTCTGATTTTTAATTTCTGTTTTAGAATTTAGATAATAAACTATGTCAGACAGTTTAATCCTGACAGAGTGTAGTTAGGTAGAGAATTTTACGAACTCAATTGCTTAATCTGAGTTCATGGAGAAATAAGGGTAGAAATAGACTAGTTTTATGCTTTCAAAAGAATAAAATGTTCGTAAAAAGAGTATTCCAATCCAAATGCACTCTGAAAGAAGAAAAAATGTTAGATCATTAGGATTGGGTAGGTAGAAATCTTTTTTTGATATAATTGCATTGTTTTTAATGGCTGCTAACACTATCAGAGCAAAAGAAGATCAGAAAAGGAAAGAAAGTTGCAGCCCAATGGATGAGGCATTGATCAACTTCCAGAGAAGACATGTCTGAAGTTCTTGACACCTTCAATAACGTGTCGTCCCCATGTGGATCCACTGTTAGCCACCTATAAATATTTTTCATATCAAATGGTGGTTATATCTTTTTAGACTTCAAGAAACAATGTTGTGGCCAAATTGTGAGTTCTTAAAGTCTTATTAAATTAAGTAATCCTTTAGTTAATCTTCACTACTCTTTCCCTCAAAATCCTGAAAAATATGCCGTTTGCCTAAAGAAGACTGCTCAAAAACCCATTTTTCCCGTCATTTTACCCCTCCTTTCACCCATAAATAACCCCTTTTTCATCCCCTTCTTTCTTCATAAAAATCCCTCCATAAGCCTTCATTTAAACCTTCAAATTCACTCCAATACCCTTTTAAAACCATTTGGTCTCCTTCCATTTGGTTTAAAAACTCCATTCCCTTCTACCGAAACCCTCAAATTGGCTTAAAAACCCTATTTTTTAGCCTAAAAACACTCATATTATATTATATGGAACTTTAGCCCCTGAGGGCTTAACTCCTATCAACCCTGCTTCCTCATAGGAACTTAAGCCCCACAACCGGGTGCTTAAAGGGCCTAAACTCCTCTCCGAACCCCATCAAAACCTTTTTCTCCTTTGTATTTCATAAAACCTGACTTTCCTTTGTATTTCAAAAAAACCCGAAAATTCAAAGTTTAAATGAATATCAACCCTCGATCTAAACCGATCAACGATCATCGGCTTATTGCATCGCACAAATAAATCGCATCGCAAATAATCATATAACCCTCTTATTAGTTCTTTCATTTTCTCCGATGCGATCCTGTGATCGATTCTCCACCGTTGATCTTCTCTTCTATGCCTAGATCCAACGGTCCATATTGTTCCCCGTTCCAAACCTGCAATTCCGCCTTTTGCCTTCATGATTAAATCTCCACCATCGATCTAGTTTTTAGATCGATGGCTCTCGCTCAATCGCAATCGGAAAATCACAATTTCCCCTAACACTTTGCCCTTTTGCCTTCTCCGATGCCGATCCCCCCGATTGAATATTAGCCGTCGAATCCATAAGAACCAACGGCTAAGATTTCTTCGCACTCCACCCATAACTTTCCTCCTTTACCCCTCCATTGAATATTGACCATCGATCTTACTCCTAGATCTGAAGGCCAGCGCTTAATCGCGTCACGCTCGCTTGTCACATATCCCTCCACCATCCCGACCTCCGATTAAATCCCTACTGTTGATTTCTTCTAATCCAACGGTCCACATTGCTTCTGCTCTTCCCACTTCGCCCTTTTCATTTCTCCCCATCAATAGATCTCGACCATCCATTCCCCTCATCCAACGGTTCACATTTAAACTGTCGTTTGACCCCACCTTCCTTTCCGTCTGTGCATCTTGCCCTCCATCGCGTGCGATCCGCACCGTGGGATCTGCTCCCCCACATCCGACGGTTCACAATGCATTTCACGTTTTTTCTACGCCTGTGAGTTAACGTTCAGAATTTACGCGAAAAAAGTGGTTTTCTAAGGGACACGTGTCAAGAAGCTAAGTATATCGCGTTTTTTTTGGAGAAATTCTGAAACCACTTTAGAGCAGCGCGAAACTAGCAGTTTTTTCCACTAAAACCACCTTTCCCCATTGCATTGATTTTCCTCCTTTCAATCGTAGCTGTCCATCATTCCAAATCAACGGCCCATATCACTTTGCAACCCCAAAATTCATTTAGCCCCATTTTCACTTCCACTAAATATTTTTTCCCTTTTTCATTACATTTTCCTCCATTCCATTATAACATTCGCCCACGCATTATAAAATTATTGATTAATCTCAGCCGTTCATCAATCTAGATCAACGGCTCGGACTTAATCTTTCCTGCTGTTCGTCCAACCGCCTCTCCATCAAACCCATCGAGCAATCTCGATCATTGATTGATCTGGATCGACAGCCACGATCTATTCTCATGCCCAAAATTCCCTCTGACCTATTTTCACCAGGTTTTCTTAATATTGTTTGTTTTATGCAAGTTTTAAAGATTTTCCATAGTTTTTTAAATGAAATCAAGGGTCAGGGATGATGATCCCTCAGGCCACTATTCAAGAAGAAGATCGATCTACAGGTTCCACATCATGATTTATCTGTGCCTCATGAGCACTGATAATATTATAAAGCCCTCTGTGCGCCTACAAGAACAACAAAAACACTAAAAACCTTAATTATACAGAGAGTATCAGTGTCAAAGGGTGGGATCAAAGCAGAGATGAAGAATTGAAGGTTTTAACACAGTTTTTAGGGATTAAGGCATAAATCCGACTATCAAAGGCCTAATCCACACAGTTAAAGACAGTATAAAGATCTGAAGACAAAAAATTAAGCCTAATCAGACCTAAAACATAGATCAAAAGAAAATTAAAAGTGTTTTAACAATAAACAAAGAGATATATCAGTCCGAAGGGCCTCCACCGCCACATCAGAGGCTAATTAGATCCTCTCCAACTACCAAATTGCCACCTACAGCCTCACAGAAATTAAAGAAGCAGAGTTATTGCCTCAGTCAGTGATATTTTGTTCAAAGCAGCCAGAGTTATTGCTAACTTACCTCAAGAATTTTTAAAGTCAAAAAAATCTGCCTAGCACCCAAAAACTTAATGAAAACCAATTAATACAGAGAAATATCAGAAAACTTCTCTATGGAGCCCCTCAAATGCCGAGAAGCATTAACTTGTATTAATTGAACTTAGAGATCTTTTCTTTCATTCCACCTCCTCATTTCTTCTATAAATACTTTTGTAGAAGATTAGATATAGGTTGGTTACTGAACTTTGATGTAATACTTGTGCTCAAAACTTTCTACATGTAAATAGTTTTCAGAGGCTCTTGAAGCTCTGTTTTGTGATCAAATAAGTTAGGCTGAGAAGAGAAGATGATTGTTGTACTGAAACATTGGACTTGAAATATGTAACTGGATTGACATCAATATACAAGCTGATTTTTGGGATCCTGGTCTATATCATTGGTGAAGTACATCTTACTGTATTATTGTATTTCCTTTCATATATGCCATTTTGTTCACTTTTCTCTGATAAAGAACGACAAATATAGAGCTAGGATTTATTGTTAAAAGTACCCTACTCTCACTGATAAAGCTTTATCTTCATGTTTTCCTCCAATTTTGTTTTTAAGAATGACTTAAGTTAAGTGTAAACATTATCAAGGAATGTTGGTTTGTCCCTGTCTTGATGTGCAAAACTTGAAAGGAAGTTCTTGAATGATATTTTCATTATATGCTGAGTAGAGTTAGACTGGAAAATTTTATGGTTTGCCCTGTCTTCTAGTTTATTTCTCCAAAAGTTGTTTTGAAGGTTTCCCTAAGAGTACGCTGAAGCAGGTTTAGATTTTAATGTATCTTGCTTGATCTTAAGCTGCACTTTGTTTTCTTATCTGTTTTCATCCCTTCTGAAAGTAGTCATGTGGATTGCTAGATTGTTTGTCTGATAAGTTAGCTTTAATACAAGCTTGTCCAAAGAAGTTTAAGGTTAGCCCTGTCTATGGTTGGTTTAAAAAAGTTGCTTAAAAGGCTTTTCTTGTTTGGAAAGTTGATAAATCCTTGCTGAAATTATTGACTTTTTCCACCTTCTCAACACTTTCAATGTTCCATTCATCATTTAATCTAAAGGATATTTTGATATAGATTACTTGCCCCTTGGATCACTCTTGAAATTGTTGGACAATTAAACCCTTTTATGACTCTGTAGCCCAATGGATTAAGTGTTGTTTCATATCTATCCTATCTACTAAATCTTGTTCTGATTGTTCACACCTTCACCCCTTTGAAACTCTTTCATTTTTAGGACTTTCCACTCAATTAAAAAATCATGCTCAACCATCCAAACAAACAACAACCATTTTTCCTAATAACTAGCCTAATATCATACTAAAAGCCTTAAATATAAATCAATATTTGCACTTATAAGAGAGATCCCTCTTTGGATTCAGGAGAGCTAGGTTATAGAATCCCAAAGTGGTTCATAATTTTGTCTCTGCAGTTTTAGTCTTACCAATCTGCTAAAATTACATAGGCCTAACATTTCTGGTGACTCCGCTGGGGATTTTGAGTAAAATCCTTAAAACAAAACACTCAGTGTTCAGTGCAGTATTAGTAGCTCTCTTCAAGCACTACCAAGCAAATGGTAATCATGATAAAACTTATTTGAATCAGTGACAAACTAAAGAACCCTTAGGATTCTCATAAGAGCTTATCAAACCTTCAAGGAATCAACTAGATTAGCCATAAGAGTATACTTTCTTTGTCTCATCACCGTAGCTAAGTGTTGAAATAAATTTAGCACACTCTTAGAACCCATAGAACTGAAATAACTCAAAAAACTCAAAAATATTTCAGATTGGTTTCAAATAAACATGGTGGTGGACCATAAAACATTTTACCTCCATAAGAGCTAAAAATTTCCACCTGGTGACTCCACAATCCTAAACAGACCTTAAGACTCCACTGGGAAACCCATTATCATCATAACATCATTTAAAATCATTTAAGAAGACTTTAAAGATTAAATTTTTCTTGTTTAAAGATCAGTTAGCCTCCTAAAGATTGTCATATTTGGTTAAACTTTTCTTGTAAGTTGGGTCTGAAAAACATAGCATAGTGGCTCCTAGAAGGATTCATACTAGAGCCTATCCTAACCCAAATCCTCCTGAGATAGTTGATAACCCTAAAAGAATACTTAGGAAGTCCCCTAAGGCTAAAAATTTAACTATTGTCAGACCACTCCATAGAGCTAATTATGTTCTTGAAAACCTTGCAGCGCTACAAGAATCACAAGTTGACTTAAGAAATCCATTTAGAACTAGGCCACTTGATGATATAGATGAGATAGAT